>JABBOT010000080.1:44793695-45393695 GCA_016165875.1 Acanthopleura granulata | reverse complement strand
TGGGACCGATGTTGGGTGCTACGGTAACACATGTATGCGACCAGCTAGCTGTGCTAGTTTTCGCGGGTAACGTGTGACTGTTTGCCAACTATCACTTTGTTGTCGCTACTCTGCTATTACTCTCTATGCTGTAATCTTTTATCATATAATTCTAATGTAAGACCCTACCTGTGCTAATGGGGGAAGGCCCTCCGTTTGATAATGGTTCTAAGCTCTACATGTACGTGTTCTTTTTGGGCTAGGCCCTGCGTGCTCTGATGGGGTTAGACTCTACCGTAACCCCCCCCCCCCCTACGTGGTGTGATGATCTTAGGCTCAACTTGTTCTAATGGTACCAGGTCATACCAGTGATTATCAAGCTCCATCCTGTCCGATTCATCGCCTCATAAGTGAAAGCTCCCAAAAACGTTGAGTTTCAGTCAAGTGAATAAAATTTATGAATGTAAATTCCATTGCTAGAAAGATTCCCTCCAGTTTAGGTTGTGTGCGGAGATAATCATTTTGTGTATTAAAGCGTTGTTGTTTACGTATAACCACAACCTCTGACAAATGACGTCGTGGAGGTCCTTGTATAAGTGAGTGATTTCTTCAATAGGGCATTGTCATTCAGGTGAATAAATAAATTAGAAGAGTGCTGGGAGTGCGCAAAGCTAAACCTAAACAAAATGTTCAAATTCCTCAACTACGAACTAAGGGACAAAACTCTGTACTTCTGTCCCATTTCGCAACATCAAGAATCGTGAGTAAAATTCTTGGATGTGGATCCAAATGCAAGACCTCATTCCTCACTGCGACAGTGAGTGGTTGTAAATACTGTCTTTATGTATGTCTTTATTATCATGTGTTATCGTGGTGGTTGTAACCAATTGGACATACAACGGCTTTGTGGAATATGACTGATGAGCACCAGCCTTTATTGAACTGGTGCTTGACCCAAGGCCAGGTTAATTACAGGACTTTACCCAAGTCCGCCAATAACTTCTGTTGTAAATCTGCTGAACGACAGGTAATAAACGTCGGCAAACACATGACCTCCTTGTCGGAAGTAAGGAATGTTTTTTTCACTTCTTCAAAACTGATTTAAATAAATTATGAGCAGTGGTAGAAGAAGAAGTTGAAAATATTATTCTAACAAAACTGGAATGCTGGACAATGACATGGAAAGAATTACCCCGTAGGATGAATATACATAGATGATTCTGGATTAGGCCTTCACAGATTGCAAGTCTGTTTGGTTGTCTGTCGTTGATTATTTGATTATCGACACCATAAATAATAAAACGGCAACGATTTCATTTTCTCGTCATCACTGAAAACTTTTAAATGCTTCCCTTTTTTGTATTTTATACACTTTCTTACTTATTTGGTGGTTTGTCTTATTTGTCCTTTTTGGAAACTGGTCTTGTGATTATTGACCTGGATCGCCCATTTTCGTTGACGGCTGATACACGAATGTCAGTTTCGACACCCAGGTTTGGACTAAAACTCAATCCATTAAACTGTAATGGTGATCATATCCGGATCCTGACCCAGAAATGTTCGGACAATTTTTCTGCATTGGCCATACAGAAACGCACATGATTGTCGTTGGTAATGATCCCGGGACATTTTGTCGGAGCAGAGGTTTCCATTCTCAATAGCACCACTAGTTCTTCATGACGCATTTCACGGGGACCATTATGAAGATACCAAACTCAGGATCAAGCAGTTTTTCAACATGCACATATTGTATAACTGAGAGCTGTGTACTTTTAGCTTGGTCTAATTCACAACTGATATAACGTAATTAATTTACTGTTTTCCTCACGCAGCCATGGACTACACTATGCATAATCCCGCCTCACCACCCCACCCCCCTTTTTTAACTTACTGATGGCAATGATGACGATGTGCTTTCAGGAATCCTTCAGTTTGGAAGTACGTGTAACATGGTCGTCCCTTGGAAACATGAATACATATAAGCTGTTAATAGGTTTTAGCCGTCCTTGGTCTGACAGTTAGCACGCACACATTAGAAGCCCAGTCTGTCGTAGTGATAGGAGCCTCCGTGGCTGAGGGAGTTAGCTCGATAATGTAGCGTCATGACCCTGGAGCAGCTTACCAATGCGGTCGCTGTCAGTTCAAGCACAGCTCATGCTGGTTTCCTCTCGGACCATACAAGGGAAGGTCTGCCAGGAACCTGCGGATGGTTGTGGGTTTCTCCCAGGCTCTGCCCGTTTTCCTTCTTGCATACTGCTAACCGCCGTCGTGTGAGTGAATTATTTTTGAGTACAGGGTGAAGCACCAATAAAATAAATGAATGAAATAAATTAATAGCGGAGAGTTTAGGTTTCCTTGTCTTGACAATTAATAGTAAGAACACTGGAGAAATCTAAAGTGTTTTGTAAACATAGCCAACAAAGTAACGTTATGTAATATCTATCGTGCGTCCGTCAAAATTTCAATCCTGGGTTTATTTTGTAGGTCAGTTGGTGGTTTCTTCCAGCCGCCCTGTGCATAAGGAGGACGATGGAGTTCAACACGACTGTCTTAGTGGCCGTCCTGGCCGCACTGATGGGTTACTTCACCTCCGGTTACTGGATAAGGTTTTTCCGCAAGCCACCGCGAGTCGAAGGGTTTTTCAGACCAGAGTTTAGACCCGTAGCCGAAAGATTTCGGTAAATCTGATTTTTGTATCATTTCTATCATAGGAGTTCTCCACTGTGTCATTTATGGTTGAGCAGTCTGAGAAGTGGACCGGTTGTGTGTTGTTTCTTTCCAGTGCTCTGTTCACCAAAAGGCAGTTAAAGCAATGTCGAACCAAAACATCATATGGCGGACCTTTAACCGTAGTCAATGTGTGCGGACAGGGTATAAATTTATGATTCGGCCTGCTTTTTCCATTATGATTAGACCTCTAATGCTGTCTCCAGTCGCCAAAATGTGTTAGTTAAAACCGAGGATGAATGTCACATCGCTTGAATTTTGCTTTTAAAGTGATCTCTGAGTGGTCGCATTTAAACAAGAGGGAATAATGTCTAAAGGGGCATTTGCATGGAAACATTTTACATGGTTGAAGCCCAAAAATTCAGTTAAAGTCTTGCGCAATTTGACAGGATTTATTTTCTTAAAAATGTATAATTTTGATATTAATAATATCGATATAATGTTATACCGGTACATTTTCTCAGAGGAGGCTGCGTTCAACAGACAAAGGTATGAATAATGTAAGTTCTTGTTGTTCATGTTGGTCAGAAAAAACCTGGAGTCCGGTTTGGAAGGCGGTGGAACGTTCGCAGCGTACGTGAATGGAGAGCTTGTTGTGGATTTGGTGGGAGGCTTCACCGACTACGAGCTGGATCACCATTGGAAGAACTATACAGTTGGCAATGTAGCGTCCGTGACCAAACTTGTGGCAGCAATAACATTTGCAAAGTTGGTGGATAGGTGTGTATGAATGGGGAAAAAGAAAAACGACCACAATACAAAAAGTTGTAAATCTGTAAAGACGTTTTGCGCTCTGTCAAGGAGTTAAAAACAACACATCCGAATGGCAGAAGTAATTGGGCTTTATGTGTGGGAGCAGTGGAGGGAAGGAGGTGAGAGACAAAACTTACTGCCTTCCATCATTCATCTGAAGTAAATTTTGATGTAAAATCGAAGGCGAATCAGCAGTTTTAGAGTAAAACTTGCAACCTCAAATAACCGTAAGATGTACATGTAAGAATATTTGAGTGCCTGATTTAGGAAGTTCACACATTTCAGCGCCTTTCTTAGTCATGTTTGTGGAATGTCTGGAACTATACACGCGTAGTTACATATGTGTTCAGGTTCGAACGGCTTACCATATAAATCTTATTATGTTTTGCAACACTTATCTTTTTCTCTATATAAAGAGCTAGTGCTAAGGAAATTTCTACTAATTTTCTTTCTAAAAACTTTGTAATGGTATTTCATGTTTCTTGGCTACATATAATGTAAGCAGTATACATTGTTGTTTATTTAGGCACAAGTTACTTTTATGTGTATTTACGCGTAAATAGCACATGAACACAATTTCACGGTCAAACAGTCTTTGCAGTTGGTAAGATGTCTGCTAACTGTTTACGATGTACCACTAAGATAGTACCTTGTTTACCTGCAGCGGTTACGCCAGTTATGACAACCCCGTCAGTGACTACTGGCCAGAGTTTGCGCAGAATGGTAAAAGTCACGTGACAGTCCGGATGCTACTTAGTCACCAGGTGAGTGCGTGCTTTCGAAGTTGGAGCTTTCGTTCACGTGGCAGGCGTTTTTCTCTCTGCTTCACATTTGGCCCGATTTAAGTTTAATGAGCAATTTGATAATGCTGTTAAGGAGCGGAGAGGGACGAAGTTTTTTCCTATCTGTCTGTCTGTCTGTCTGTCTGTCATTGTGTCTGTATCTTTCATTGGTGTTTTATTCAGGAATATTTCACTTATATGACTTATAAGGCCAGCATTATGGTGGAAGGAAAATCAGACAGAGCCCGAGGGAACCCTCGACCAGTCGCAGGTTGTTGTGAAGCTGGTTTATATTCAATCATCCCTCGTAAGCAGTTCACATTCTCTTCTCCCCCCTCAGGCTGGTCGTTTAAGTTGAACAAATGTACAAATACGGTGGTGACTAGCATATTGTTGAATATTTTACCCCTGTTTATGTTTTATGGCATTATGTTCATGATACAAGAGTAGACAGTTTCTCTTCCCTAGGCAGGTTTAATTGGGCTCAGTGTTCCCTTGACCCCAGAAATGATTCGAGACGACTGGGAAAGAGTTGAGGAAATTTTGGCTCAACAAAAACCACTTTTTGAACCAGGTTTGTAAATAAAAGTTCAGCATTAAAATTTGTCGTATTTACTTTACAAGTTCAATATCTCTTTCCTGCTTTCTCCTGTACGATGGGAATCAGATTTACGCACACTGATGCTACTAGTCAACTTATACTCAGGTATGCAGTGAAATCTAAGGTAGATGCTAGAACACACTAGATGGAGTGCTATAAGATGAATTAACATGTTAAAATATACTCCATAAGCAAGTGAGAGAAAACAATGTTTTCAGCTTCCACACTGACACCTTTGCTACAGGGTCATTTCAAGAGTAATTAGGAACCAGTATTTTACATATGAAAAATAAAGGAATTGGCCTGTGATGTACATATCTGTAAGGAAGGGTTAAACATATTACAGAAAACTTACACCAAAATCAGTTATTATTCATTTATGTCGAACATACAGATTATACACACATGTAGTCTAGGAGAGTTATTCCGTTTAGTTGTTATCCACAAATTAAATCCAAGATCATTATAAGAAATTGTTTAGGCTTTCATTTCACGATTCGTTCATTTGGTTTTGTTTGCGGGAGGTATATTCATACGAAAGCGAGCGTTCACTGATATGGCATACACAGACAGAAGCTTACAGGTTATGGCTGTGTATTGCAGGTTCTGGCACTGCCTACCACGCCTACACCTTCGGGCTGTACATTGACGCTCTTGCCAGGAAAGTTGATCCCAAACACCGTCGGCTGTATCAGATTTTTGCCGAGGACATAGCGGAACCTTTTGGTGAGTGTACAGTTGTATTTGCACATGCGTAGCGTTATTCATTCAAATACAGTCACAATCACATCACCTTCCGGTATTTACTTTATTAACATTCCTCTCACATTTTATCGTTCAGTATGAGCCTTACTAAGCCATGCAGTCGCTACACAGTAATCTTGTTGCACCATTATGAGGAGTGAATTATAGTTTCGTCACAGAAACCGAATGTCTAGCCTTTAAGGTACTGTCTCTGAAATCTGCGAATATCAAACGTTTAAGTGAACTAAGAAAAAAAATGAAAATATAAATATCAATTACAAGATGATTTTGAACGCCACCATGGTTATTAAAATTTGAACAAGAGAGCCAGAAGGACTCCGGCCCTACTTAGGTGATGTTACTTTCCACTCTCGATCTAAACAATGTCATATACGTGACCTATCTGAAAATTGAATGTGTTCTTTAAGCAGTCTTTAAAACGTCTTAAATTTGTTCTTGGGTCACCAGGTCACAATTCATTAAATTCAGGAGTAAATTTGTCACATTTAAAACCTGAGCTTTCTCATGGTCATGATGTCTTTGAGACGCACAGTATATTCTCTGCTCCAGTCCCCTACGGTGGACACTGTGCGATATTACAGCTGCAAAGCTACCTTGACAAAGTCGCCTTTTAACTATACTTGTGAAATGCTCTCATGGTGTGCTGTATATTGCCCATGGTTATAAAGCGATTACGAGGCAATCTCTGACTACAAGGGAATACGCCATGAAACCGTCTAGGAACTAGAAGTGTTAATTCTCCACATGAACGGCATTGGGTAGCTGGGAGAAGATCACTATGTAAGGCATAACATGACGAAGGACTCAACAAAACACTGGTGGGAAATTACCAACTTTAATTACCAGGGTCCTTGAAATTGTACACTCTCAACTATATCTTGACAATTCAAACGTTTTCTCTGTTGTTTATAGGTCAACCTTAGTTAAGAAATCTGTATGTTGATTTTATTGTATCTCACCATTAATAATTAGGGCAAAAGTATCCAGCGTTCAAAAATAACCAACATGCTATAATAACCAACATTCCTCAATAACCATTCAGCAGTACCTAAGCAGGATGAAAGGCCAGTATATGAAGTCACTGGTTGTTACTGTGTCTGAATGCCGTTTTGCTGATGTATGTGAGAGATGCATGTTTTAGCTACGTGAACTTATGATGTGTTTGAGTGTTTGATTCTTAGTCATTTGCTAACTTACCGTTTGGTTGTTCTGATTGACCTCTTTTCTAATTGAGTCCTGGACTTAAACCTTGGATGTCCTGTATTCAGGGATACAACTGTAGGCATACATTAGTTTTGCAGAGATGGTAGAAAAGAAATGAAAAGAAGAGTATCTGCTTTGATTTCCTGTCATTTGAGGATGACGTTGTTGTTGTTGCGCAGATATCGACTTCTCGATCGGGTTAATGAAGCCCGCGCAGTACCGAGCCGCCCGTGAAACCCGCCAGAGCTTGTGTAGACAGTTGTGGGATGTGCTCTGGGCGCCAGACTACTACAGCTTGGTTCTGTCCATTATCTTCAGGCAAAACCCGTTTTTCGAAGCCAGTAATCTGAGCATTAAAGATGCGGATAAAGTGAGTAGACTGTCAGTAAGGGAAGGCCCTGTATGTATATGCATGTTTTGTAAAACACATTTTAAGATTAATGTATTATACTGCTTTGCAAAAGTCATAATTTGGAAAATAAATGATGTTGTGCTAGATATTCTATAATATTGTGAGGTGTGATGCTAGTAAACTTTTATTAGCAAACGTATCCAGTAGAGGTGGTCGGTGAACAGGTTAAATTTAGCTTTCTTAGACCAATCTTGCTCTTAATGCTGTATTAATATCCTTCTTTCTAGAAGACGATGTTAAGTCAACAAATAATTTGACATCAAAAGCTTAACTCCGAATGTATTGCTTTTAGACCAAATTGATTTGATCAAAATCGCTTACATTGGCCTCTATTGGCAGTCCCCGCCGTCCATGGAATAATACCATGTGTTGTTATTTCCAGCCTGGGAAATGGGACGATCCGGACAGCAAAGAAATTCCTTATTGTTCAGGACAAGGCTTTGGCACAGCCAGATCATTGGCTAAGCTGACTGGAATTTTAGCCAGTGGCGGAACATATCAAGGGAGGCAACTGTTGAGTGCTGACGCCATGAAAGACATGAGCAGCGTAGCTTATTCGGGTTACGATATGGCGTTGAAAAGGCCAGTTCTGCGAGGATCGGGCGTCTGGATTGTTAAAAACCCTAGGGTGGGTGAAACTTATGTCATGAAACGTTGTTGTAGTGTGACAAATTGGCCCCTATACAAGTGTTATCTGGTTTAAGAATTTCTGGCGAATCATCAGTCCGTTACAATGGTTATCTTAACGCAGCCACATGATCTCTTATCGCAACAATTCATCAAGATCAAATTAAGTTTTTAGTTTTCTGGTATCTTTGCTACAGGCGAGAAATCCTTGAGCGATATTTGCCTCTAATTATATTTCATGTAAAGTTCATTGAAAGTAGGAACCACGGACTTTATGAAAGCGTTAGCGAGTGTTCCACGAACTTGTTGGTAACAGAATTTTTAAACTTTATCAACAAACGGCCGCGACGTGAATGAACTTTATTGCCTATGGAAACCAGTGTATCTGGGGTCTGAGTGCTCCACGGATATGCATAATTAGCCTATAGGAGTTAACTTTCATCAACGTTTTGAACCTCATCCTGTTTCTGTTCTGTCGAAAATTTCTTCATTGTTCGGCCCCGACATGGCTGGACCGAACTCACGCGAAATATCACGAGTCTGAATCGGGTTGGATAACACTGAGTGAAACGCGCTAGCCTCTCGAAGCTCTCGAAGCGGTAGCAACCCCTCATTTACCTCCACGCCATATAATAATCTTTTGACAGTGTTTATGCTTATACATATATGACTTTCCCAACGTCTGGTAGGCAGAGGCAGACAGGATGGTCGCCTGTCTTTTCAGCTGGAATATCGAGGTTATATTACGTGACTTTTCCTATGAATGTGCTAAGTCTTTAACATTTGCAGGATTTCAGCCATATCTTGTGACGACAACAAATTTCCGGCCTATAACAATACTTCTTGGACGCTTTTCACTTCGATTTTAATGTGTGCGGAAACTCTGTCGGTATTCCTTTCTAGCAGTGGTATTTGAACCCATCCCTTTCCCAACCTTACATTGTACCTTATGTGGAATTTAGAGTCTTCATGGGAGCCAGGCAATATGCAAAAGCGTAGTAATATTATATATAATTATCACATAACTAAAGTAGTTTTCATTCATGTCCGCCCATGACAGATTTTTCATATTACCCTAGAGACATAACACTTTTGGAAAAATTTGAATCGCTGAGAGCGTCAGAAAAACAAAACCCTTCGCGTTACGTCACGTCAACCTACATGCACTTTTTTTTTACTACGAGACACAACGTTGTTGAAATTGATAAACTGGGGAGAATAACTTTTATGAGAAAGCCGTCGATGAAATATTACACCCTTCTAAGGTATGAAAGTCATAATTTACCACTCGACCGGCTACGCGCGCATGGAGATAAACAATATTCCAGTTTCAGTCCCTCGGGAATTTTTTTTTTTTTTTTTTTTTTGGCACAGGATTTTTGCCCTTCAGCAGCTTCTTTTTTTCAGCGTCAAACACAATACCCTTACCTTATTTTAGGGAGTCAGTGGCTCGATTAAAATAAGAGGTCCTCAGTGACTGAAACGACGATTACTTTCCGCTGTTATCATGTAAACAAACGTCTCACTGACGATATAATATTATAGATGTTCCCGTAGACATTTCCGATCTCGTCGGTGACCTGAATGACAGTGTGGACAATCCATCTAATTCCCCATTCAAAACGATTCTTTCTCTCATACCTTAACATATTCTTAACTTTTATTATGCGCTTAAAATATATAAACTAAACATTGATAAACAATTCATTTCACTAAACTGTTCTCTGTTGAAGTAGTGAAGCGGGATATTTACGCGCTGCCTGTTCTGTCGTGAAATTTATCTAGAAGTGATGTGATTTTTTCTTGTTGTTTTCTTGTAAATTTCGTGATCCAGTTATGTGATAAAATGATCTTAGACTTGTGGTCATCCCATATGAAAGTTATGAAACTCGTTGATTAATTTTTTGTCTTTGAGGCTCGCAAAAGCTCGCAAAAAAACCTCCAAAATAAAATACCTATCATATACATGAACCGTGTCAAGCCATTTCAATCATAATGTGATTGTTACCCGTGCAGGATCTTTATGGTTATGTTGAATATATTCTACCATTTCAGGGAGAGGATGTATTCGGTCACCCTGGATTCGGAGGTCAGATGGCCTATTTTGACCGGAAGAACAAGGTTGGCTTGGCGTACATCACCAATCATTACTCCGTGTTCTGTTTAGGAGACGACCCCCGCTTCCGATCAGTGGAGGAAATGTTCTACAGATGTCTCGATAACATATCTTAATAAGACAGCAAAAGAAGGCCAATGCAGACCTCTGTGATACTCCTTTATACTTTCAGCAATCTCTTACGGTCAGCGTGTGCACGTGTTCAAATTCTCAGGTTCAGCGGATATGGATATAGCATAAACCTGTAGTATCAAAATTATTATTATAATGCTCTACATTCTCATGTCGGAGTGTAGACTCTCATAACGGTCAAGGTTATCAAGATCAGTATGTGCGAAGAGATGTAGAGATCTTCAGTTTAGTGTCATTATGTAGACTGGCTTAAAGGTCTACCTTGTCAAGGTCATTATGCGGACTGGCAGAAAGATCAGCATCCACATGTCAGCCTGTGGACTCCCACAAATCATCTCATTATCAAAGGCACTGTATATACTCGCATATATCTCCTACCGTCATTCTGGCTGCCCTCATATATGTCAGGCGTAAAACACCAATTAAATAAACAAAGAAACTCGTATAGAGGTCCTCGTTACTGAAGTCAGCATTTGCACTGGCATAAAGCTGTACATTCTTAGCGCCAGAATGTGCAGTTGTATAAATGCCATCCTTATCAAAGTCACCATGTGGACCCTTATGGAAATGTATTGTGTTATAAATGTCAGTATTTGTATAATGTCGGTAAGTGGAATCATATCAAGGTTTGGTTTTTCCGAAAAAATTTACGTTACTGGGGGCATTCTGAAGTACCGTTCGCCATTTTGCACTCATCAAATGAAAGTACTTGTATGCGTTGTGCAATGTTATTTTCACGTTAAGCTGGCTATAGACGGGAACTACCTACCTTTACTATACTCATGTTTTACATTACTCAGCGACATGTACAGCTATTGAGGCTTCTCATGGAACATAAGTGTTAAAAAACAACATCAAAAAATTAAGGCTGTTATCCAATAGGATTGCCGGGGTCCACACTATTACCTGTTGACCACATCTGTTAGTCCCCTGATAACTTCATGGTAAGAAGAAAGAGAAAAAAATCCTGAAAAGATTGAAAAAGAACAATCTGGATTTTAACCCGTGACTACCAGGTATCATGTACAATGGACCCAGTACTAAAACTAGAGTGAAAATTGCATTTTTCGAACTTAGATCGTAATTTGCATCAAAAGTATACATGACAGGCAAAAAATAAGATCATATTCGTGGTCAGGACGTCAAACTACACGACAATAAAAATATTTAAACTCAAAAACGTTTGGTCACGTGACATCTTCGGTATTTGGTACATACTTAAAATATTTAAACTCAAAAACTTTAGGTCACGTGACATCTTCGGTAATCAGTGCATTTCCACAATTTTTTACACGCGTAATTTGCCCCGACGTATTGTGCCAGCGTTTTAAATTTCAGCTCGATCGGATAAACCCTTCTGGAGGAAATGGCATGTCTACGCATTTCATTCATGGCGATATGAAGTCAAAAGTAGGTCAGGTTGAAATATAAAGGTTGTGGGGGAAAATTTCCATGTAAAAATGATAAGAAATAGGCTGGAATTAAACCTCAGAGTGCTAGGACTAGTCTGCGGTGCCAACTGATTTCATGATACTTGAAAATAAAAAGAAAAAAAAAAGACTAGCAGGATTTAACAGGATTTGAACCTGAAACTGGTAGGCACAGCGTTCATTGGGGCTATGCTGAAAGCCAGTGAAAAGAAATTAAATTAGTCCTGTCAGATACAAGGGATGTGTCACATGTAGGAAGAGACTTTACCTTTCATCTACTGCACCCGGCACCAGACAGGATCAGTATACCTCGCTCATGGCAGCCAAATCACAGGTAGGGAGAAACTGTGCCTTTGATCTTCAGCTCCCACGCTTTTTAAATGGGAGAATTTTGAAAAATCTAAGTTGGTTTCTTAGCAAAAACTTCGAAACTATACAATGTACGAAGCTAATTATTGCAGAATTGTAATCCTGACAACATGGTACGCCAGATAGTATGTTTAGTTAATAATTTTAAGCAATATTTAGAGGTTACGTAATTTTTACGTAACTTCCGAGGTCAATCGCAGCCTAATTTACATATCAGATTTAACGTGTAAGGGATGCTGAGTAAGGCCATCCACGTAGGAATAGCAAATGGAATTTCTTCCCGACAGGTATACCCGTTTGTGAGGAGATTTTTAAGCCTAACAATGAAATTCAAAATGGCCGCTAAATCACGTGACTGGTCAAAAGTTGCTTCGTATGTTCATCATCAAGACTGCAATTTTTTTCTACCTTCAGTAGTTTGGGAGATATTGCAGTTTTACGAGAGGACTAAAAATAATAATAATAATAATCCGGGTGTGAAATAAAACTGCATGAATATAGAAAATACACCCTATGGAGTGATAGATTTTTTCTGGTGTCGAAATAAGACTACATACACAGTATGCCTAGAAATAAAGGGTTATGACAGCATTAAGGATTGTTTTGTACATTAAGCGTGTTAATAATTGCTCTACAAATAAGTGATAAATTATGCATCAAGAATGCTTTGTACAGTGTGAGTGCATATTCATAAGCTTTCGGAGGAAAGTCCATCATTAGATAAAGTGGCATCTGCCTCGTATACTTTTAATTTTCATTACTATGCGATTACTACATCATATTTAGAGAATTTATTCAAGGGAAAAAAGAGCAACGCCAATCAAATAATGCTACTCAATACTATGAAAGGAAAGCTACCAAAAATAGTTAGCTAGCAGTATCTGGCATGCTATTACGGTATTTTCTATGCGATCCATCCACACCATACTGGCTCCTGCACGTCATACAACATGATTGAAAAATCTCCACATTAGAGCAGATCATGTCATAGGAACTTTCGTCCTGTTGATAGGTGCAAGATACCCATGTTAACTGGCTACATGTGGCAAATTAGTCCCACCTGGAGACTTCCCCATATAGTAAGGTCCCTCACCACCAGTCTAAATACGTCTGGGTGGAGACAATGTGGCCAGTAAATACATATTACGGAAAAAGAAGACACAAATGTTTATAAAGGCATATGTGTCTTAATAACATCGAATGTCAATCGTTCCTTAAAAGCATATTAAAAGTACTTAATTTAATAAACATTGGAATAATCTTGTAAGATACCTCGCTTTCTTGTTTAACTGGGTGACGTTCTCAAGTGGGTGCCATACGATGATCTGAATAATTAATGATCATGTTGTGAAAAACCAGGGTACTCAAGATGGCTTTTAAAGGGGATGAACAATTTTTGTCCATGATTTTTTACCATGCTATTTTTTGAAAATAAAATCCTTTAATTATTAAATATTTTCCATGTACATTTATTCCATTTAAATTATGTGGTTGGATTCACCGTCGCTCACAATGTGAGTTCGTCGAAGTCGAATGAAAAGATCTATATTTCATAAATCGCGTTTGCACGAAGAGATTTGTCGAATTTTGGCGAATACCTGTATTCTCAGTCAACTAGCCTGATTCGTCGAATCGACATGACAAATCGCAATGTGAACACGGCCTGTGGATAGGACATCATACTGATGTCATGATATCAGGGTGTATAAATGCGCTAGTATGTGTATACGATACAATTTAAACACCTGGTTAACAAAGTGCGAGGGCCTTCTCTCAGATCTCTCAAAACTTACAGCTTCCCTATAACCAAAATGTATAAATAACTGTGTTGTATGGATAAATCCACCACATCCGATGTCCCGCCAATATTTCTCGAGACAACGTTTCCTTTCATTCCATTCCCGGTGAAAGAAATTGTGACGTCATGGCGTCACAGAGAGATTGAAAATTTGAAATCAATGTGTGGGATATCCACTTGACCTTCTTGCAATAATATTAATTATTATCACAATTCAGAGAAAATTCCAGGCATCCGATCGGTCTTCTACCTTTAATAGGCTACCGTATTCCCAATCAACATTTAACAACAACAACATGTAGAAGAGTTTCTCATAGTCTCCTTGGCAGACCGTTAAATTGCAATCCTTTGCAAACTGAATTGAAAATGACTATCTAGGAGTCCACTGCAGTTGTGTGGGTAGTCAGTGCACCGATCCGAGCCTGCATTCTTCTCGTCGTGTAAGCCGTGACATCCATCTCGGCCGCACAAGTCTGTAGCAAAGTGGCCATGAAAACGCCGCGGATTTAGGCCGAAGTACCGGTATTAATTCAACAAAAGTCGTTCGGAATGCTCTCCATTGTGATAAATTTGTTATACCAGCGTGTTGAGTGGTTATACGACCTGACATTTCGTCTCAAATATCAATATTACCACCCGTGTGTAGGGCTCGTGAAAATGTTAATCTTTTCGAAGAAATATCAGGCCATGTACCCACGCGACACGCAGGTATAACTTATACCACTGGTCAAATGCGCGTTTTTAATCGACAGATTAGAAAAGTCCATTACGACTTCACACTGTAATGGTGCTAGGATCGTCAGGTCTACTGTGTACTTCGCCTATTCCAGTACATAGCGGATGAGGGGGTTTGACAATGCTAAAATCTTAACCCTGCCTCGACTTAGATGTGAAGCATTTGAGGCTGGCGCTCTAATCTGTCGACCACCGCAGCGTGCTTTTGGTCACAGGACAAAATAGACTTAATACCAAGTTTGTCCAACTGTGTTGACTAATATGACTTCACTGAACTTAAAGTAAACCCAAGAGGGCAAATGACATTGTACACATGCTGTCATACTTTATCCGAGTTCTTTTCTCCCTGAGCAAAATCCTCTAATTTGCACTGCCATCAGGAACACCCATATACACTTTGTCTCCTTATGCTTAAGATAAGCGTCAAGAATTTGGTAAATTGATGGAGATTTCACACCATCTACACTCTGAGTTTAATTGGCGCTGAGAGGATGTAGGCCTAAATTTACAGTACGTATGTATGCTTGGGTTTTACGTCGCATAAATGTACTGAAAACACCCTTTTTAGATTCAGCAGGAATCGGTCCAGATTGGGGCATAAATTTTTGAAATGGGTGATGAAAAGCTGTGTATCACGCTGTGGTTTCTCTTGCACTTTGATCAAAATTGTCCTTCTCACAGATTTCACCACATGCATTTCTTTTCATTAGAATATGGAATTGTGGGATTTCTTTTTTCTTAAGCTGCTGTCATCGTGTGAACCTTAGTTTGAGAATCACACCATTCATGTATTACTGTATAATTTTCCTTGCACTTGTCATTCTCCTCTATGTACTGGGGTTTGATAAAATAAATATATACTTATATAAAACATACTTAGCTCGGTGTCAAACAGGTGTTGAACTTGCACTGAAAGAGTGTTCTGTGATGATATACACCCATACCACACCTTACAAGAAACAGCAGCATGTTGTTGCAGTTAAAAAGGTGCATATCTCTTGTCATAAGGGCATTAAGAGACAGGAAACACTCTTCCAACTCTTTAACAAAATCCAACCAAGTGTAACCTTTGCAGTGTTGTAAAGGTGTAACCCTATACTTGAAAGAGTGTTAACATGTAAAGTAGCTCTTTTTGGACATTTAGAAAAAGACTGAGGCACGTTAGTTGTTGCATTGCAAAAAGATGCACACCGACGTGTTAATTACTAAAACATAATCGTCAGGTCTACAACTTAAGGCTTAAACTTTTATAGTTCTGTCAGAGTTGCCATTTTTATGGTAGTTCAAACATGTAAGATGTACTGGAAGACATCAGGCCAGGGGCATCAACATGAAGACGTTTTCTGCCTATGACCGCAATGACAATAGGCAACAGTGTGGTGTTATAGGGCCTGTTCATTTTATAGGCCACTGGACTTAAGCAATTGTTTGTTAGATCCCGTTATTAATGGTAATGCTGGAGTAAAACTTTCCCGGCTTGGTTTCTGTCTGTCATGTATATAGTCTCACATATATGTTAATCATACAATCATATGCAATCATGTCTGGCCCTCATTAGTTGGATTATTGAAATAAGATACATTTAAGGTTCTATATATGCATATATTGACTAACATAGAAGCTACACTCTGATAAAGGTTATATTAAAAAAAATTGTCACCACGATGTTTAACAAATACACGTAGGCATATTTATCTTTACAATCGACAAGAAAAGCAGTTTTAGCTGGCTTGCCTGCTGTGACAGGCAGATTACTGCGCGCATTCGGTCAGCATGGGGTCGAAGCCCTGTAGATCTGTAGGCCTAACTTGAATTAAGCAGTATGTAATGTAAAGTATTATTTCATTTATCAGTTTTACAGAAGACGCGGATTTGATGCTGTATGTATTCATAGTGATACTGATAATAAACATTTTCACAACCCAAGACCCGTTGGCTAATTTGATGGGGGAGATAGCAAACAACAAGAGCTTGTCCCTAACAATCAACATTCTGTAGTGGAGTTTCAAGGTAAGTGTGCAGGTTAATTCATTATAAAGTCGATTGTCCAGTTATAATTAGCCATGGAGCCTTCCAGAATGAATTTACCTAATAAAACTGACGTAATGCTGGGTTGCAAGCTGATGTAAGCAAAACTATTTATTAAGATTCACGTTTGATGAAATTCCACGTTTTGGAAAATAATACGTAAAAAACTGAGTGCAATCAAGTTTGGAATGGTGGCAAGAAATATGCACACTAAACTGAAACTGATCTGCATGTCATGGAATAGACAAGGGGTCCAATCGTGATCAGATTTTCATGCTTTGTTCAAAACCACGTGAACCGAAGATCTGGTTGTGTTCCTGCTTGTGAGTTTCTATACACTGTAATTCACTAAATTACATCCCTTTTAGCTTTAAACACGATGATACTATGGATATTTAAATATCTGATTATAGCTGCCAGTTTTAGGTCTTGTTAAAGTTTCTTTGTCTATCCACAGTGATGATGTATCGTTGAACGAAGACAATGTCTTTGTGTTGTTATTGTGTTTCTTTGTTAAGGCAGAAACCTACATAAAATTCAAAACTTAAAACTGTACTAAAGAGCAGATCAGAATTTTTATGAGTGAATACCGTGTCATATTTAGTAACAAGAAGGAAACCTTTTGAGACATTGCAATCTTCACTAACGCGCATGATCACTAACCTGTGATAATCTCTAGTTCTACTGCATGTATTAGCCAGAGATAATGCCCCAAAGACGAGCCACAGAGACGCGCATGATCACTAACCTATGATAATCTCTAGTTCTACTGCATGTATTAGCCAGATATAATGTCACAAAGAAGAGTAACCGAGATGAACATGATCACTAACCTATGGTAGGAATGTGCACATATATTCTTTGTTCATCAGTGACACCAGAATAAGTACGTACACAAATATGAAAAAGGCTTTCAAGGAGTTCAAACCCATACTTGCACAATGGTTGTATTTTTGCAGTTATTGAAAGACTGTTATGCTTTGAAAGACACAGATGCGGACAATCTAACTAACGAAGTGAAATGCAAGCTGTTTGTGGAGAGCATATTTTTGATAAATACACAACAAACGTGAGTTGTCAATGCTATGGCAATGCATCTGGTCTGTTTACAAAACAAAAAGTAAAAGTTGTTATGATGCTTTTGTCATGAAGGCGTCTACCAACAGTAGCACGTAGAGTACTAACGCATCCAAGGAGTTGGTCAAATCCTGGACTGTACGACAGGAAAAGCTCGTATCGCCTAACTGTCATCTCGTTTAAATCAAATCGTCTAACACCTTAGGTCGAATCGTCTACAGTTTAAGGCAGGTCGACTAACACCATACGATCATTTTTGCTGGCTCCACATTATTCCATTGTGTAATCGTTTATGAAACACAATGGCTTTGGTTCATAAAAAAAAGCACATTTTAGTTATCACGAGGCGTTATTGCATGAGCGCCAGTGTACGCCTTTGAAAACAGGAGAATTTGTTCCATAACACAAAAATCGTACATAAAATAAACTTCGGCTTCCCACGTGTTAATTTCTTACAGCTTGACCGATAACAATACACCACGATGGCGACGGCCCACATGAGAAAGGTTATATCCCGAGTGTATATGCTGTTAGTGAATTCCATTAGTGTTGTCCACGGAAAAGGTCAGCAAACAGCCACTAAAGGTCACTCCAAAGTTCGACACGGGAATTAAAATGAAATGTCGAACCAAGAGTTGGTTATAACACGCCACTTTTATCAGATTCATAGTAGTTATACATCGAGGAATCCTGTGTTTTCGAAAAATTCACCCGAGGCTATTAGTTTTCAAAATAACAAGCCTCTGGTGTGCAATTTCGAACGTTAGTAATACATTGACTGAAGCTGCCATACTTGTACTGTGTTTTTAGTCAGGCATATGTCAGTTTTCTGGCCCCCAAATGGTCGAAATCGCATAGAACATTTTCACCTTTCTGCAGCAATTTCTGAATAATTTAACTGGTTTTTGGCTAAAGGCGTTTTATTTTTCAAAAGTTTGCAATAGCCGAGGTAGGATGAAAACACGCTTCGTAATGGCCAAATGAATATGCATTTGACAGTATAAAGAATAACGAGGTAATGGATAGTCCTATGGTAACTGTTCTCAAAGCTAACTTTGCTGACTCCTGAGATTTTTTGACAGGGTGGGGAAGGGTTACAATCTAAATTATCCCTTTCATGGTAATTATCGACCATATTGATAATGCCGGTAGACTGTGGACAATTCTATCCATGGTAATAGACGATTCGACTTAAGTTATTAGACGACTTGATTTAGACGTGTTGACAGTTAGACGATATGACCCGTTATCAGGAAAAGCAAAATGTTCCTCGCAATCCATTAGGACTTGTGTTTTCGCGTTTTTACCTACTTGCTATTTGTCACGTTTGTTGGAAGATTACAGGATTAAAGAAGGAAATTTACATTTTTGGACAGCCAGTATGTCACGGCTCTGCTCTATATCACCTTCCCTCTCTATAATTTGTGTATTCTAAGGATATTTAAATAACATATTATAATTGACATTTTGTAACCACAGTGAAATGTGATTTCACAAAATCTGTAACAAGTCTTCCACTGTGATGATAATTATTATGATAACTATTTAAGTATTACTCAGCAATGCTTATCCGCTGCTTGTGCACGTTGTGGTTGTTAGTTGTGTAAATTTTTGAATAATTAAAACTTATAGATGATAATTTCATTTGCAAGACCATTAAGTCATACTTGCCTTTGAAGTGTTGGTGTGCAATTTCAGAGAAGGCAAATCTGTGCTAGTGACAAGTGTGTTAAGTCTGTTATAAAATCTCTTGGTATGAGTAAGGACAGTACATATTTCTGTTTGAAATTTTGAAAGGAACTTCTTCTGCGATATGTGGTGGTCTCCATGATTTATTATACAAGTTAGTAAGTGGAATTTGTAATGTTATATTATGTTGTTTTACAACTATTAAGCGTTTGAACCAGGTACTGGTTTGGCATATATTGCTTTGTCTTTATTGAGTGAGAATTTGCCAACATGTCGCACATCATAATAGCTTTGATAATTGAATAGATTGGATAAAAAGTTTACAGTATCAGTAACGAATGATTACAAGATAAAAATTACATGGGACAGAATATGTTAAGCCTTTGAAATGACAAAGTAATGTCATTTATTTAAAAAGGGTGTTCCAACACATTTGAAACTGCTTTGAAAAGGTGCTGAGTCTAATTTATTTTATTTCTCACTACATCTGAAGTGATCACATCATTGCGAAAATATGTCGGAGAAAATCTCAACAAAGCTTCAACAGTCACGCTGTTTGTGGAGAAAGAGCCATTGTTCGAAGCAACGGGCTTCCTCTCTGGGATGGATGGACTATTGGTCACCTGTTGGTTGTTCTACTTGAGATGGGCATCCAAAGTGTACAACATCCTTACAGTGTTGGAAATTTTTTCATGGTATTATTTTAAACTAAACCAACAGAAACTGTGGTTAGCACACTTAACCATATTAAGTATGGAATAAATTAAGCACGAGCCTGCAAATGAAAAAAAAAATACGCGAAAGACTGATTCTAAGATACAGATACGTGTTCAGCGTTAGTGACATTGATCATTGCAGAATAAACTTTGTTTTCTTTATCGTCCATGTCGGATAGACGTTTTGGACGTTTTGGACGAGATCACAGAAACTGCACCCCAGATTTTCTGTGAAAACTCCACAGATTTTACCATTTTAGGCTACATATTTTGTACACAGCCTGATTCGGCTCGATTTGTGAAACTTGGGGAACTTCTCATTTCAGTTAGATAATTTAAGGATGATAACTACGGAGTTAGTATTTCACTGCGAAGATCTTTTCAGTTCATTAAGGGGTAACACAGGAGATGGAATTTCTAAAATCCTTTGTATAGTTTCTTTGAGTAAACATCATTTGGGTGCTCTACATTGCATGATGGCCTGTGGGTTTTCTCTGAGCAGGAGTGAGCGTGGGACAGCATAGAGTTGCAAATGCAATTGTATGTCATTTAAATGGAGCAGCAGCATATTTCATTGGCCTTACGCTGTTAACGTTTCTGACTTGTATGTAAATCATTTTAAATTGGAATGTACGCCATTTCTACACGGTTTAAATGCATGCCACTTCAGGTCTTTTCTGAAATGCGTTAATTTTAACACATTTTTGAAAGGTGTTACTTTGCGCCTTTTGCAAAAGTTTTTTTTCACAATATTTCTGAAAGGTGTATTTTCACACCTTTTCTAAAAGGTGTTACACCACACCCTTTCCAAGGGCTGCTAATCCACCCCTTTTCCTAGGGTGTTAATTCCCACGCTTTCGAAGGTGTAAACTTACACGTAATAGGGCATGCGTTTTGGGACAAGCCATTTACACCAATTATGGATGTATGTTGACACCATTTTAGTTAGGAGTGTATGCATTATCAAGGCAATTTAAATTGGATACGGGACATGTTTGCGGCCTAAGGAAACCCACTAGAGTCTACTACAGTGTTATCACACTGTTCATGACGTTTGAGATTGTGCCCGCGGAGGAAAACCGACTAGAGACTTCTACATGATGACACTGTTCATGACGTTCCAGATTGTGCCGGAGGAGGAAAACCGACTAGAGACTTCTACATGATGACACTGTTTGTGACGTTCCAGGTTGTGCCCGAGGAGGGAAACCGACTAGAGACTTCTACATGATGACACTGTTCATGACGTTTGAGATTGTGCCCGAGGAGGGAAACCGACTAGAGACGTCCACATGATGACACTGTTTGTGACGTTCCAGATTGTGCCCGAGGATACTGGATTCGATCGCGCCAAACTATTACGCGGCAATTGTCATGGCCTTTTCTTCTACATATTGATCAGTGATTGCTACTAACACCAGTTTATACATATCGGTGAGAATTTTCTGAATTGTGGATAATGATAAGTTCTTCCATTCTTGCTCTAGTTTCGCCTATGCCGGCAAACGTCAGTCTTTGCGTGATGTAACAGCTTGGGATTGCTACTTCAAATGCGGTGAACTGACCTTCACGTGTAATTCTTTCATGTACCCACCAAAAGGTATGCTACATTTGATACAGTGTAATGTAAGGGGTCATGTAGGAAAACTATGCCAAAGAGGGAGATTTGCGCAGCCCGAGATACTAGGAAACAAGTTAATATACTACTACTTCAATGTCAGTAAATATAATAAAACGTGTTAAGTATCACAGTTGACATTTCGCGTCTCCTTTATTGTGTACATCTATGTATGAAATATCTCCAGTTACGGTGCTGGTCTCGTGATATTGGGATCAATCGGACAAATCGATAACTTCTATCGCATTCAAACCATCATCTGTTATTTCCAAAAAGCTGTTCCGTGTAAACACACTTACGTTATCTACACTGACTGCGTTTGGTACGTCTTCATTGCCATCTGATAATTGTTTGCCGACGATTGTTGTAATGTCAGCGTGCTCTGTGATATCAATGCTGATATCTACGTCATCATTATCATCATTCGATACTTTCTGACCAAAATGCTCTGTGTTTCCAATGATGTTTGACATATCGGTAGGAGCATTTGCTTCTGCAGTAATTTCCCATTCTGTGTCGATGAGATCCTCTTGTTGATCCTCAGCAGATCTTTCGTCTGAAATATCCTCTGTACCACATGAGCTATCCCTAATACCATATGTATCGCCGTCTCTGGCCGCTCTTATATACTCAGTATCATCCGAAATATCCTCAATACGATCTGCTATGTCATCAGTGCCATCATTAACATTGTTAATACCGTCTATTTTTGCCTTTGTGGGTTTTGTTACGTCATCGGTGTAATCTTCAATATTTTCAATATACTCTGTTGCAGCCTGTTCGCTCTGTGCTACCTCTCCAGTACCTTCTGTAATATCCTCTGTGCCCTCATTATTATCCTCTGTACCCTCAGTAATATCATCTGTACCATCTGTGATACCCTCTGTGCCATCTGCAATATCATCTGTACCATTTGTAATATATTCCGTGCCATCTATAATGGGTTCTGTACCGTGTATAATATCATCTGTACCAGCATTATTGTCCTCAATACCATTTGTAATATCTTGACTACCATCTGCAATATCCTCAATACCATCAACTGTGTTATCTGTAAGATCTGCTATCTCATGAACTTCATCTGCATTATCCTCCATATCATTTGTTATATCCCCTGTGAGATCTGATATGTCCTCAGTTCCGACTGTAATATTCCCAGCACAATCTGCTATAACAACTGTTTCGTCTGTAATTCCCCCACTAACGTCCGTGTTATGATTTGTGCATTCTGTATCCTCAATGCTAACTTGGACATTCTCAGAGCCATCTGTTATATTACCACTGATATTTGATGTATTTGAAGCCCCGACTGTGATCTCAAAGCCAACATAAACTTGTTCTTCAACCTTTTTGGAATCTTCAGGTTGAGCTGTACGAAATGTGTCTTTGGGTAGATCATACCTGCTGTCGTCAGGGACATTGACTTTCTGCTCCTTACGGTTTCCGTCGGTATTTTTCTGGGCTTTGATCACGTGCACTTTCAGACCAATCAGTTCGTAGCGATAGCTAATTCTGGGCTCTCGCTTTCGTATTAAACGGACAAAGTCACGGATGGTGTCGAAGGTCAGCAAAACGGCTGTTCCATCAATGCTCAGCCGACCCCATTTGTTGTTACTGTGGGAATCAAAGTATTTGATTTTTCCCGCGCTGTCCTTGAAAACAGACCCACTGACATCTCCCACTGTGATAAGGGCGCCGTCAAAATCCTGCTTAAGGACGATATCAATGGCGTCTTCTATGACCGTATAGCCCAAATCCTTGTATTGTTGTTGAGAGGTGGCGGGAGGATGAACCAGACCGTAGTAATCCTCGGACTTGGACAACGTAAGAAATTGTCGAATTGGGTAATCCCGGGTGAACCATTTCTCGTTTCGGTCGGGCACTGGCACCGAGTATTTGTTGCTTTCGCCCGTGGGAATCTCGTGGAGCGCGAGACGAGGATCGTTCAGCCTCCTTCCTCTCAGGTGCAGGAGGTCGGCGTGCAGGAGGTCGCCGTAGCGCAGAATGGCGTCCAGGTCTGGAGTCCTCCAGTTTTGAAGGGGCATAGTCTTGGATACAATAATGGCGGCCAGTGCCATGGAGGTGCACTGATAACCGCGGTACTTCACTGACAAACCGCGTCTGCCGGATCGTTGATGGAATGTGGCGACTATAGTCTGTGACGGCCGGGGCGAAAGGCGAGAAGGCGGGAATGACACAGGGGCTAGGGAGTACACGCCATCATCATCCTCTACAACAAAAGTAACATCTACTTAGCATATGTTAAATATGAGTAGTGTGGTGGTTATTTCAGGATTAATATAAAGGGATTTACCCTTAATGACCCGGAGATCCTCTTCCCTCTCCGCAAAGCGCTGCCTTTCATTTATATCTTACGACTGCTGTGGATCTTATTCTATATGTCTGACACACTCATTTGGGTTTCATACTATATCGACATTTGGCCCCAGTAAAAGGTTAGATGTTCTCGCTCTTTTATACTTTCATACCATGAAAGTGACTCGTCTAGAAAGGCTCAGATCCCGCTCATGTTGTATCATTCTGATCGGTATTGTTCAAAAATGGTAAAGGCTCTTATTTATTTACATCTCAACACAATGTTAGGCTCTCTTCCTGAGTTATGATTTCTTGCTATGGTTCTTATGGGCTATAGATTTCAATGGTGAAAACCAATCTACTCTGAATAAATGTTGCGGTGCTCAGACGCAGATCGTTCTGATGTTGCCAAGATAAAAAATTCAACTTCAGATCTCCCATTTAAACTGTCAGCGTTACAGCGTATGTATGAACCAATGATAGACTTTAAACTAAGTTCAAAATGATCGACAAAGCCCGTGGGGTTGAACGCCTAATTCGAGACATCCCATTGCCCTTTTGCTACTCCTGTGGCAACTTCGTTTATTGTGGTGTTGTGGAAAGTAAGCGTGGATTTTCGCACGAAATTATTATACTATCATTTTTCGGTTTGTTCTGGAGTGCCTATTCGCGACACTCCATGCTCAGCCGGCAAATTGCACACCAGTCGACACTGGGTATGTATTTCAGATTATCCTGCTT
Organism: Acanthopleura granulata; assembly: GCA_016165875.1. Classification (NCBI taxonomy): domain Eukaryota; kingdom Metazoa; phylum Mollusca; class Polyplacophora; order Chitonida; family Chitonidae; genus Acanthopleura; species Acanthopleura granulata. The sequence continues at coordinate 45,369,081 of JABBOT010000080.1, read as the reverse complement.
GCAAGAGTAAATAAATCTTACCCTCTGTTGACGAAATCTTTCTTCGCTTTTCAGGCAGTCTGATGTTCCCATGATGCTTTCCGGTTGAAGGAAGGGCGTTGTTGTTGTAACTCTCACCCTTGCTTCTTAATGAATGGTCACAGGGCCATGTATTCAGACTGTTTCTGTGAAGGTTTAATGAAATAACGAGGTCGGTATCCATAGCGGTGAACATCAACAATGCGCAACATCATATAACACTACATTACATAACGACATTAAATTGTATATTTAGATGCCCAAACGCATGGTGAAAAGATTTTGGCTAGTTCATTTTATTGTACACTTCCGGTCGTCATAAATTTGAAGTTTCTAAATGTTTACCGTTTTGTCCTTGGTCTTTTTCGGGTTCGCCTCTTTCTTGCTTCACTGATTTTCTACAACAGAAAACGGAGTAATTTTCTGTACAAATATTATAAGCATAATTTACGTCGGGAGGTTTAATTTTCAACCACCTAACATATTTTCCCAAAGAGTATTGTTGTTGCCTCTGTCTACCCCCACATCGTCCTTCTTACTTGAAAAAGCAAATATCACATCTTAAGAATGCTTGCACTAGGTCAACCAGTTTTTTATACTGGTTTTTTAGGACAATAATTCTTAGGAATTTCAGGACTTTTACGGAACTATACACTGTAATTATTTGAAAAATTCTCCAGATGGATTTTTATGCAGGAGAATGGAATTTTTGTTTGTCGTTGTGTGATTGATAATATGTATGAAGGAAGTATTGTAGCATCTGACATATTTGAGAAAGGGAGCACCGATTACCTGTCCCTGAGGGGTATTAAACGTTAAAGCTATTCACTTTACTCTTTGTTTCCTGCTGCAATGTGAGATAGTTATGCTCTACATTTCTATATATACATGGGCAGTTCCATGACATACCGGTTTCTTTTCCACACAGCTTGATAAATTATGAGAGGTTCTGGTAACTTCAGTTTTAGTGCTCAATTTGTTTGATCAGTGGCTATTAAATGCAAATAAGGAAATGATGTAATTATTCAGCTACCGTAATGAAACGAAAAAGGAACTGTACCGGTAGTAATGTGATAGGGTTTGTATTTGATTTATTTTATTTATTTTGATTGGTGTTTTACGTGGTATTCAAGAATATTTCACTTATACAACGGCGGCCAGCATTATGGTGGGAGATAACCGGGCAGAGCCCGCAGGTTGCTGGCAGACCTTCCCACGTACGGCCGGGGAGGTAGCCAGCATGAGCTGGTCTTGAACTCACAGCGACCGCATTGGTGGGAGGCCTCGGGTCATTGTGCTGCGATAGCGCGCTAACGATACGGTTTGTATCTCAGGTTTCATGTGGTCTTCAGACCACTGTAAGACAGAATCATGCCTTTTAAGTTGCCTTAACATTTTGTGCTGCAAAATCTTTTTTTTCACGCACATGGTGTGTTTTTGACGTGGGCTTTAAGTTATTTTTCTTAAAGTTTTGGACCCAAATTGCTATTGACATTTGTTCTAAAAGATTCTGAGATGCCCACAGGTGTACATTTGAAATATAAAATCTCTTTGTAACAGAATCCATGCTTACCCATGAATTTCCTTGGGTTTTCTGTGTTTCTGGAGCTAGATACCTTCTTAAAAGAGATTTTTTCCAGTGGATAACGGTGTACCGCGACTTAACCATTGCGCCCGCCTTGACCATAACATCTGTATCTAGGTTGACGTTGGATAAAGCATTGCGCCAAAGTTAACCGTATCACTTGTGTCTAGGCAGATGTTGGATAAACAATGTCACGTTGCCACGGTCAATATTCGTTCCTTGGTGACGTAACGACGTCACGTGCTCTTTTGTTACCAATGTAGAACAAACGACGTCATGCGAAGATAAAGCAACAGTCTTTACGTCACAGACGGACGACGTGCGACTTTTCTGTCGCGTTGTAGGAACAGCTTTTATTTCTCATCCTTACTATGTATGTAGGCCTGTGTATCTTTACTTGCAGATGTTGTGAAGATACATGGGGATGAAATCTGACTGTTAATCGTTTGTTGTTCGCACTTTTGTTTCAAGAATTTAATGCATTTTCAATATAGTCCTATTGAACAGTTCGAGATAACAACCAAGAAATATGACGTTGCTTTATTTTGGTTGGCATTGACGTCACTTCGTCGTTACGTTGCTGTGTGTGGACAGAACGGTTATTCTGATACAAAGTTGCCTTGACAATGGTGGAAATAGAGAATCTCACACGAGTGGCCAACGCATGTGAAAGTTTTGAAACAAGTTGAGTAAATTTGGCGTTTGTTGGGAGTTGAGCTAGCAACAAACACAAAATTTAATCATTGAGTTTCATAACTTTCATGTGCGATGACCACAAAGTCTGAGATTTATCACATAACTGAATTGTGAAATTTATGAGAAAACAATAACGAAATGTGCCACATCAGTACTTCAAAAGCTTCCGCAATAGTAATATAGTTCAGCGAAAAATCTTAACGTATCTAGGGAATACATTTTATAGCTAACGCAGTGAGCATTCCAGAAAATACGTGTACATGCACACGTAAGAGTACACGTTAGAAAGTAGACGATCTGTCCTTTTTACGCCATTAGGATGTGAAAAAGTTTAGACCGTCTCGTGCATACCTTCCATTTGCCTACTTCCGGCTTTGGAGCTCCGGCCCAACATCCATCTTGGATCTAGTGTAATCTGGGAGATTTCATCTACAAAGTTAATTCATTCTGCGCAATAACAACGCCTCATCAAAGGTTTGCTCACAAAAACATCCTGCATCCAACTACACTTGCACTTGTACACAAGTCAAGCAACATTTCAAACAATTTACAGTCCAACCCGCGCTTGACTCGTGAATGCCTGTTTGCCCCCGGGGTTGTACGTGTTGGGAGTGATGATTCGTATTTTGTTTGTGATACTTTTCACTTATGCACAGGTTGCGTAATTTATTTAATTACATATTCTTTGGTCACTTTGATTGAGTCGGATGCCCAACGCAAAGTGTACCTACAACTACAACAAATATGATTCTGTCCCTACGCGACTTGTTTTTGCTTCAATGCACAATTATCATACATCAAAAATTTCATTTCGTAAAAGAGATACCCGAATTCAAAAACAGTAGGAATGCTCTGGGTATACTGCTACTTGGCCGGAATATCTAACACACCTGAGGCTTAGCATCAAAGAAAACAATAATTCATAGATCAGCCGATGGGTAAATTTCTTACATTTTCTTACTTCAGAAAAAAAAAAAGAAATTTTTTGAAACGCACAAAAATCACAGTCATTATGATGTTAAGCTGTAGTAAACGTTAACCCTTAACTTTGGATTTTTTAACGAGTGTATATTACTTTAATTTATCTTTCTGTGATCTCGGCTGTCGGAATTTCCGACTGTAGGTCTATCAGTTATTTTCCATCAAACAATCCCCGCCCCTCCAGTCCTAACAAATTTAAGAAGTAGGACGATATTTGAGAATAAATCAATGAGATACGATCTTAGAAGTATAATCAAAAGTCAAAACAAGCTAGGTAAATAAAATTAATTGAAAAGTTTTAAGTTGAGGAAAATCAGTGATATTTCAATATTGCATGCCAGAAAGTTTAAAGGGAAATACCGCACAAAAATGAAGTTATAGTGACTGAAAAGAGCATTAAAAACCTTCACTGATTTTTTTAGATTTTTTTCACGAAATTAAATACAGTCAAATGTTTTAATTGTATGATAGATTTTTTGGACCGTATTGATAATGTGGTTCATCAGTGCAATGAAGGTATTTTGAGATACACTTTGTAATGCTCTGTTCGTTCGCCTAAGCTTCACTTTTGTATGTTTTTTCCCTGTAAATGCATAAAACTGAAATACTGTTGATTTAGTTTTAAAGAAATTTGTCCAGCACCAAAAAAAAAACAAAAATCGTACTCGATCAGTGGATGAGTAAATAAATAATTTCTGACATTTTCTTATTTCAGAAGAAAACTATTTTTTTGAAATTCACAAAAGTCATAGCCGTTATGATGTTAAGCTGTAGAAAAAAACTATGACTCCTAACTTTGGCACTATGAGGATATATTGCTTTAATTTATCGTTCTGTTATCTCGGATGAAGGAAAATGTGTTTTCTGGATTAAAAAATTTAAAGAAAAAGCAAATGTATGCTGAGAAATATATTTTAACTGTGAATGGAACACATGAATTTAAGACAAATCAGAATTTCATTCTGTAGGCCTATCCGTTATATTGCATCAAACAATTCTCCCCAGCCATAATCAGTGAAAGAAATAGCAAGATATTTAAGAACAAAAATGTCAGTGATATATGATCTTAGTTTCCTATCCTAATCAAAAGTCAACACAATCTTGGTAATTAAAATTTAGCACAGATTAGAATAAGCCGGAAAACTGATTTATTTGACAATTAAGTTGTTCCTACTGCAAATTCTTCAGATGAAAAATCTCCCGCTGATATACATGTTTGTTGTAAGTCTTTAAACCAGTATTAAATTGGGCTGCGAGTGTGTGTGGTTGAGTGGTTTCAATTTCTAGGACACATTACTGGGGGTCGGTGCTCTATACCCTCCCTGAACATGAACCTAAGTAACAAAATTAAAATGGCCAACACAATCTAATGTTTGTTGAAGACCACTCGTCTTCCACCAGTGTTGTGCGCATATCTGTAGACATCAACCATGTATGGACGCCGGATGCGGCCACTCACGTTTTCACAGTTTCGACCTTTCAAATAAAAGGTCTAAAATGTGAAAACACTAAAGTTCGAAGGGCAGAAACGCGAAAAGGTGAAGGATAAAAACCCGAAAATACTAAACGAAAACTCGAATGAAAGTTGGTACAGCTTCGCACTTTCGGGTTTTCACCTCGTGTTTCCGGGCTTTCACCCTATTACCCGGTCGCAAATGCGAAGTTAACTTCGCGTTTTCGCCTTCCAGTTTCTCCTGTTCAAGACTTCCGGTGTGAATGCGTTGTCTGGGTGCTGTTGTTTGTAGGCCTACTTTTATTTCGGCGACGTCGACATTGCTGCACTCAAGACGGTAACACCTTCATATTCAGCGGTTGCTAAGAGAACCGCTAATAAATTTCACAGCTTAGGTTATCAACGTGTCACATGCTGAATATTTTCATTTATTTTTTCTTTGAAATAATTGAATGGAATTGTTAAAATATTACTGAAATGTTTAAAACTAAACATCAGGTGCTTTGTAAACCTCATGACCTTGTTCCATTATCAGCTAATCATACTCGGAGGAATTGGGTTCCAGTACCGCTATGTCGCAAAAGAGTTTACAAAATGGTGTGAAACACAACGTCAACATTGCATACAACAGTGTACAATCTCTTCTGATGTTTCTTGCACATGTGTTATTAGTTCATTTTTTTCCTCTTAATTGCACTAGGTACATGTTACACCACCGTCATGAAAAGGCACAGCGTAATGTACATAGATGTAAATAGTGGTGCATGTTAAATCAGAATGTTTAGTTGGAGCACCACGAGGGAACAAAACCTTTAAGATACAGAATTGTTGTTTTTAACGTGAAAGAAAAGAAACAAACATAAAGTAAAATCAAATCTAGCAAGTATTCCTGCTGGCTAAATTATTTTCCATCCTCGTTAAACCTGTTTATTTTGTATCCATCTAACCTTTGTTGTATTTTAACGTGTACTACTTTGATTGTTTTGTTCATTTTTTTTCTTGGCCCTGGCCTACTGAATATCTTTCACCCTATATTTAGTATTGTTGGTTTTGGTTTATTTAGGTCTTCACTGTTTATAATGAATATACGTTACTAAAGTAATTTGCTTTCTAATTTCCATTGCTTCCCACGGACTATTTATCAATGTTTTGTTGGCCGATTGTTTCACATTAATTTTTTTTTTGTTTTGTCAGTTTTGCAACTCGCTGATTTATACTCCGTCACAATTTAACTCTTTATTTGCGAAGGCTCATGTTGCATAGTTTAAATATTTTGTAGGAAGTGGTAGACAGGGAAGAGGGTTAAGCACAGTGTTCAGCTGGGAGCAGTAGTAGGGAAGATTGTCTGAGAAGATCTAAATATAAAGAACAAGCTGCATGTAGTCTACGTACCTTAGTCGAGCATTTCATTCATATGGCTTACATGTTGTCAATGACCCTGTGTCACAAATTTCCAATACAAGACGCACCTACACAAATGGTTAGGTTGTGGTCACCTAATATATTAAACATTAGCAAGAGCTTAATTCACCTCCCTATACGTTTGTAACAAACTTTTTTATTGGAATATACATATAAACTAATGAAGGAAAGGTACATACGCGTGTATGTTACGGGTAGAATGTCTTGTAATATCATTTTAGGATTAATGTGGCTTACTCAGCATGAGAGTGTAAACTTATTCTCCCAAAATAATGATTTATTTTATTGAACGTAGTGCTGCAGTGCATTTTATATGCCGAAAATTTTAGATTAAAGACATGTAGTCGATTATTCCGATCTAGCTTGTGTGTATTGCTAATATAGTTCACTCATATAAATAAATCGGAACTTGTTCCAATATAAACCATGACTCTTGCATGGATACCTCTGGTGCTTTTCTTTTATAAACTGATTAGCAATCAGTCAGTCTAATTCCGGCCAAGACATCAAAACCGCAATTAGTGGATGATATGACAGTAAATGATGTGCGCTAATTACACCTAACCACTTGTGTAGCTCACATGCGTGGTTCATCGCGTGGTTATCCACCTTAACAGCCTCATATGGCTTTCATTTTAAAATATCTGCTGGCTACATTATGGATAGTTATATAATTAATAATTTGAGTTACATATTATCAGATGACATATATAACGTTGTAATATTATGCATAATTAAGTTTGGCCAATTTATCTGCGCAAGGTATAGATTTCTAACTGAGACTGTCAGCGAGTACATTACCGGAAGGCAAAAACGCGAAGATAACTTCGACCTGTCGCGTTTTGGACCTTTCAAAAAGAGCAAAAAGCGAAGTTAACTTAGCTGTAATAACTTCGTATTTTCGAGTTTTCGCCTCGCGTTTTCGGGTTTTCGTCCTTCGCCTTTTCACGTTTTGGCCCTTTGCCCTTTCATGTTTTCGCATTTTCGAACTTTGCGCTTTCGTGTTTCGTGAGTGGCCGCATCCGGCTTCCATACCCATTGCAATCAACTTCACCTGATGTCAAATATTTGCAAATTTGTATTCGACCATACCTTTATTTATACTAAACATAGCAAAACAAGGAAAGGCAATAGATAATCCTTATCGAGCACCAAATATACACAATGTATATAACATTATTAGTAATTGAGACTGACCTAATTATGTCCCATGACAATAACCTGCATGACCTGCTTTTAGACACATTCTGAGTCAGTATGTGCAGAAAATGTATTGCGTTCTGCATGTTTTAGCCTACAACACTGTATTACCAAAAACTTGTAAGCATAAGAAAGTATTTAATTAGTGTTGGAACAAGGATACAGTCATGTGCAAAGTATCAGATTTATGACTAATGTAATCAAGATAATCCGCATGTGCGATTTGCCTATTTCACAGAGCTTCGGTTTTATTTTTATCTCTAAGTTCAGGGAGAATTTGGATTCAGTTACTGACGACTCTTTGTGCTCATAACTGTATATGCGATTGTATAAATGTTAATGGGTATGACATTTTTGTGGCCTGAAATTTGCATTTTTGGCTCACAGTAAGTGACAATATGCTGCCATTCAGATCGTGGACGAGATTGGAGATGTTTACGAGAACTTTGCCTATAATGTTATAAGGTCAGTAAGGCGTTTTTTTCATGAGATAACAGCGGATGTAATCGCCGTTTCATCACTGAGAACCTGTTATTTTACCCGTGCAACTGACCACCTGAAATAAGGTAAGGGCGTTGTGTTTGCTGCTAAATACAAAAGTTGTTTGAAGAGGAAAAATCCTTTAAAAAAAGAGCCTCTGTCGTCTGCCTCATCGAGCTGCGCAGCGGAGCTGGTCGAGTGGTTTGAAGGGTTCCATAACTTTGAAGGGTGTAATATTTCACCAACGGCTTTCTCTTCAAGTACATTTCTAACTGTTGCTCTCCTAAATTTATCATTTTTGAACAAAACACTGTCTCTCATATTTAAGAAGAAAGTGCGTCTAGGTTGACGTGACGTATCGCGTAGAATTTTGTTTTTCTCTGCGTGCAACAAATGAATCCCGGGCTTCACCAAAGACATCAGCGTGTTTCCACAACATCTCGTAGGAGCCCTGGAAACACCTCGAATTCAAGAACAGTCGTCTCAGTTAGATGCCCTGTTCAAAGATGATCCAAATTACTATAATAAGTGGGCACACGTAGAACTCGCAGATATTCTCGTGACCCTCACTGAGGAGACTTGGAAGTTGCATCTGAACGTACTTGGTCAGATGTTACTATGGTAAGCTGTCTACGAACACATCAAGCACTATGGTTCAGCGCGTGATACATTGGGTGTCCTTGCGGGAGAGGCGTATGTCGTATCAGATGCTTCTATGATGATTGATAGTTCGAAGGGATAAAACGGTTCATGCGTTCTGGTGTTTGTGTGCGCGGAAATGATGGCAAGAGACAGGCGTCACCACTGACGACATCCAGGCAAATATTTTTGGAGCAAAGTCGAGCCTACCTAATATCCAGAGGATGGTGTACGCATATATGTACTGATTGAAGAAAAAGCTCTTATTTAGAGTTAAGGAAAACTTGTTTGTTGTAAATACTTTGGGGATAAATGCAGACAGTTTTGTTAACTTAGGATCTCTTGCCACCTGGGCAGATGTGATCTAAAGCTGATTTTCTTTCATTCCTACCAATGCGGCCTTTGTGAGTTCAAGTCCAGCTCATGCTGACTTCCTCACCGTTGGGAAAGTCTGCCAGCAATCTGTAGATGGTCAGTAGTTTCCACTGGGCTCTATCCGGTTTCCTCCTATCATAATGCTGTCCTCCGTCGTATAAGTATAAAGCGTATATCACCATCAAATAATCAAATAAATCTCTCATTCCTGTCAGATGACCTGATGTGCGTTTATCATGAAATTCTCGAGGCTTGCGAGTTCATATACGGTGGAGATTCTGCTTCTGTCAAGAAAGCCTCATCAACAGGAAGAGGCATTCTGACCAGTTTGAGCCGAGATCATAAAGAAAGGGATACCAACATTATTATTCATGGACCAGAAGGCATTAAGTGCGGATAAGAGAGTCTTAGCAGAAACACATGTTGTCTGCCCTTTAGTGTTGTATGTTTTCGAACAAAACCTTGCTTGAATAATGGGTGGTGCTTCTCGCGTTGGATGATGTTCCCGTGTTCACAATGGATCATTGGCAGAAGTCGGAGAAATTGCTTGGCGCTTGTCCTTTGCCCCGAACACCAAATGCGGTCTGAAGCAGGCTAAATTTCCTCTTTTTTAAAACATTAAAAACGAAAACCTTCCACCCATAAAATAAGCTCTTAAGTCACACTTGGCAGGAACAAATTCCCATGACTGCTAAGCAGTGCAGTGTTACTATAGTTATCCCCTGGTGGATGGCGAGAAACTGAAGAGGAACTGCAGTAATCTCCTACCATCGCGATCGACATAAATGGATTTGAGAACATGTACTTCCTGAACAAAGTGCCAGATTGCTTCAAATAAATACTTCAGGCCAAGGCAGATGTGTATCCCTCCATGTGGGTCTGAGTCAGATGGCTCTTGTACGATGGTTCACAGTGACAGCTACCAATTATGAAATGTAAACAGCTACAGTTGTATTTATTTTATTACTCTGAAAGTGGCTCTTTGCAAATTGGATCCAGTCTAGTCATGTCCTTTTCAACGAATCGTGCTTCTTTTTGGCACTAGTAAATCTACGAAGATGAAAAGGTTCAATTATCATCGTACATCCCACGCCCAACATTCAGCTTTCTTAAACGTAACTTTCTAACGTGAGTTGGGGAATGTGTCAAGCGGTCTGACTCCATTGTAATGCTCACCAATAATTGACTAAAACACTAATTATTACAAGTTTGTACAATGAAAAACGTGCTGTTTTATGCTACATGTACTACCGAACCTTATGGCAGCCAGTTTGAAATACAAATGATAAATTAAGTTTTAACCCTCTGTTTGCAGGTGTTAATCAGGTATAATGATCTCATGATTATTGCTTTGTTTTACGTAGTATAGTATCACCTTGGTGGCCATTTTGAATGACGTCATTTTTACCGGAAGTGATGGCGTACAAACTTGACATCCACCAGTGTGATCATCCAAATTACCTAATGAGAACACCTGAGTAGTTTGTTTGTAACACAGAGATGCCATCAAACCAATTTTGGGGGCACCTTTTCTTTGCTTGGTTTGCTAACTGTTAAGTGAAAATGTCAGGATTACGCATGCACGGCGTTATCCAAGAAACAAATAAATCGTCGTGAACCATATAATTCTGGACAGACAACCGATAACACATTTTTGGCTTACGAGTTTTATTACAAATCTATTTATTTAGAAAAATAGAAGAGTGAACATGGAGTTATTTACAAGTGTCAGCCATGTATAGGAATCATCGACCTGCCAATTTTATCGATTAAAATATGATTTTGATCATATTCTTAAATAGTTCGAATGTACCGATGGTTGTGCTGACAAACATGTAGATGCTCATATATACACTGGATGACGTAGATTTTAAAAATCTAGAGATTACTATAGCCCCTCGTTAATTCCCGTTACAAGTGATGGTCTGTTTAAAATAGACGTCAGATAAAATAAAGTATTTTTTCCTTTCGCAGAAATACTCCAGCGTTTAGCCCTTGACCTGTAGTGATATACGACAAGTTGTATACAGTGCTGTAAAGCATCAAATTCTCACCAAGTTAACATAAATATACATTTATCAAAATGTTTCAGAAAAGATCTACATGATATTCATGCACCACTGCACCACTTTTCCGTAAAGTTGTACCGTTGTTTAGCTGAAGTGAGGCTTTCAGTTGCGGAGTTTCACCTGTCCAATTAACCATGACAAAATTTATATTTTGAAACTTTAGACAACAGTTATTTCCGCATTGATCTAATCCTTACTATCAGCAAGAAAAATAACCGTTCGAAAATGATAACAATGGTAAAATACAAATATTCATGTAATTTGAATTTTATATACACTATTTACAAAAAAAAGTCCATCAAAATACATTTAGCCAGTAATTGATAAAGCACTTAGCATAGCAATGGCCGGAATATATATAGTTATCTCCCTTCTTATGTACCCAAGCAGGCGCGGAGTCCGTCAAATTTGCAGAACTGACAATGATCTGATTAAGAACAAACTTTACAAAATTCTTCACATGATAAATATACGAATAGTTTGCAAAGACCTTAAGTATTTCATTGAAAAGAAATAACCCGTTCCAGCCTAAAGCAGTCGCCAACCCACACTCATCCATTTCCCAAAAGGCCGACTTTTCAAAATAAAACCATTGGAAAAACTACTAACTCAACACATTAGTTCTAGGCTTCTTGTAACCGTTGCTAGAGGCGTGGTCCCTAGGTTCCCTACACGTTCTGACATAATTTTTATACCGAACGTATGTGAGCTGATTAAATTATGTATTAGTGACCGATGTAGTCTGATTTTGGGGGATATTTATCACCAGGAAACATGAGCGTTTTAAGATGAAAGAAGTTGAGCACCAAAATAACTAAAACTCGACAATAACTCACAGTTCCGCATATCTGGTCCACGACCAAGCGTGCCTCAATGTAATGGTTACTGTTGAACTTTTAACGAACTTGTATTTCTGAGCATTTCTTCTAAGACTTCGCTTCACTGAAGTTGTATTCTGGAGGTTCTGTTCGTCTGCCAGTGTTAGTCCACGGGCCAAGAGCAATAAAACGTGATGGCTTCCTGAAACAACCTACACTAACAGAGAACGCGTCCTGCCAGAAAGGAAGTGTGGTAAAGCACGAAGCTATCCCCCGAGGGCAAAGAACATGTCCATGTGCTAATGGCGATTTGTGATGTGAAAGACACATGTAGACTGAATCATTCAATGACCACAACAAATGTAAATGGCCACTGTAAAACTTCCAAGACGTACTTGATCATTTCAGTGTTAATCGTGGTTAAAGCAATATGTTTTGTCCGACATATCATCACAGCACTAAATAATGTAAGTCTTCTCGCCAATAACATGGAAATACTTTGCACTAAATCATCGTCATGTACTGACATTCCTTCTTGCATATACCAATTTTCCAACCCTTTCCATCACACAGGATCTCTTCCGTTACAAGAAGCCGGTATCTCTAATTATGATGGCTCACGGGTTGTTTCAATGTTAGGCTCTTCACAAGGTTCAATGCTTATCCTTGCTCATTGGTAGTGAGAACTATCGTCGTCTTTTGTGTCCATGGGAACGTAAATGTTGTCAGCATGCTCGCGCTCTTCGGTGTACAAATTTCGAGGTGGTACAGTGATGGGCTGTCCTGAGTTTCCGCTGGTAGGAGGATTTCTTGCGTGCAGGTATTCCACGGACGGGGTTTTTGTTTTCAGCCTCTCAAAATCGTCATCGGAATCATCGGACAAGTCTGACTTCATGTCCAGCTTGATGTCCTCATACACGCCTTTCGAGTAGCCCAGGTCGTCGTCGCTCATTTCCGCTGCAGCTGCGCATGCGTTGTGTTCATTGTCCAGGCACTCGCTGTAGGGGTTCTCTGTCTTTTCGTCCATCTTGTCTGGCATCCGGACGGTCAGTACTGGGTTCAGATAGGCGGCCCTTTCCGCTTGAGGGTTGACGTAAGCCAAACTTGGTCCAGCGGCATTCAGAACACCCGTGTAGGTCATGTTCTGGGCGTTGTCAGACGGACTCTCAGCTTCTTTCTTCTGTTTTCTTCTGTTTATGGAGAAGAGAAAGAAAATATATTTAGTCCAAACATTTCTTATCGACTGAATAATAAGAAATCGGATCGTAAGGAATGAAGACTGCCAACTATCACATCACCGATCATATAACGATAACTTAATGCTGTCGTGCCTTGATATTTATTATTCTAAGGCTAATCATTCAAATATCTGGCCGCTTGTTATCCAGATATTAGCTCGGTTACGGCCTTAAGTCAGGGGGTTTATCAAGTAGCTGACGAAAAGCGGTGGTTTCCTCCGGGCTGTGCCCAGCTTTCACAAGTTAACCTGACGGCCGTTGTGTGAGTGAAGTGCTACTGAGAATGCTATAAAACACCAATTGAATACATAGATAAATAATGAGGTTGATGAGGACCTATACACATGTAGACTAAACCTTCCTGGCCGGCAACAATAGAAAAAAAGAAGACTCTCCTTGCAGCAGGGCCTAAGGTTCTATAATAAGAAAAACAAATCACACTTTGATTTCCTGAATTTACAAAATTAGCCATGATCAAACTACCTGTTCAATTGGTAGTTCGTTCCCAGTTGTTACCTTACCTTCTCATCAACACCAGAAGTAGCAACAGTAACAGACACAGAGCAACAAGACATCCAATAGCGATTCCGGCTACCGTGCCACCTGAAAAAACCCAGGTGAACTGATTACGTCACATGGGTAACTGATGATGTCATATAACTTACATCACACAGCTTACTATGTTACACATCTAATGACGTCACGTGACTTGTATTGCCACATCTCTTACATGTCAAGTTGAAACATACAATGGGCAACAGAATTATTTCAGACCTTTTCCTAAAAGAATCTGCTGAACTCTTTCGCAAAATGTCTGCTGGCAAAGCAGTATCATGTTTTAAAAGGTATAACTCTTCACTAATGATCATATTCAGTTAGTTGAATATCAGTTAATTAAACGTAAAAGCAGTGTGATATGGTCTTCGAGAATATGACTGTTTCCAACCCATGGTTTACCCTGAACGGATCCATCCCTTGTCTCCCTCTTTTCTGCTCCTGCAATGACAAAAACACTGGCATTTGATTATAATATTTCCACGTGAAGCGGCAGGAGATTTTTTGATGATAAAATATTCCGCTGAAGCAATCACCATATAATAAATATTTAATGTTCCCTGTAAAATAAACTAGGTACAATACGTTTTTACGCTTGGACATACACCCCTTGTGCTTTGTGAAGAATTAACACTCTAACTTACACGAAAAGACTTTTCCTACGGACAAGTGAGGAAAACAAGTGATGTCCAGAATATATTATTGTAAAACAGAGCGTACAATCCCCGCCATTTTGTACAACTGACCTTGAGCGCCGACGATGGCCACGATCGGTGTGGATGAACCACTGTCCACTGAGACAATATTATTGTCTCGTGTGTCTTGTCGAGTGGAAGGCGGCGATGAAGATGGTGTGGTACTCTCCGCTGCGGAACTGCTCTCTGTGGTTGCGTTTGTCCTGGGGTTGGATGCCGGAGCAGTCGTCACCGTGGTTGTCGATGGTGTGGTTGTTGTTGTTGTAGTGGTGGTGGTTCTTGGCCCCATGTCTGAAACAAATTTAAAATGCAACAATCTGTTAAGTTCTGAAATCCATAATAAGCATGTGAATAATTTTTATCTGAATTCGTCATGTTTGTGTCTATTTGGTACTATGGGAGTTGTGTCCCTCCATCTACCGCTCTTCACTGAATACTGAGTCATTTATTTACCAGTTCCCATCGCTGAGTGGAAGTTTCTGTACGCAAGAACGCGGACAAATCTCATGCGACGTCCAGCGAATTGCCCTTGAAGTACAGACCTTCTACGAGACTAAGATATGAAATAAAACGAACTCGAAAAAAGAAAATGTAAGACATATTTTGTCAATGAAGTCAGTTGGATTATCCATCGATCACGATGTTCAGACACTTGCATGCTTAGGCCGCGCCTTTCTAACGAACAGAATTGGTGTTTCTAACGAACAGAACTGCCTGTGAAATTTGGAATCAGTAATTGGACAGAAGGGATGAAGGGTGCTTTGTTTATGAGATGACCGTGATTTGGATTAGTCCTGACATAATTCGTAAGATATGTGAGAGTGCTTGCGATGGTGCCTTACACATGCACGAGTTATCACGAGTTTAGGCCACCTTCATACCGAGTGCATCTTTGGCTGATAAACGCTGGAGACTAAAACATAGTTCTGTGGAAGATATAATGTATATGTACCTTGTCCTGGATTATAGGATTATAGGATTATGGAACTGACGAAATGAATTTACTAAACTTACCATACATACAACAGTATCGATACTTCTCTTCGCTAAATAGGAATCGCGCATGGCACTGGACGTCATGCCAGCGTCCGTAGTCGTCAAAACGCATCTGGCCACAATGCTCCACGCAAATTAAACCACAACTCGGCTGTCCCGACCCCCAGTTGGACCACGTGATTGAGCGGCCAGAGGTAGAGGGGTTGCCTGAAAAGGAAAACCCACCAATGCATATATACCATAAATAGCGTGTCCGTCTCAGGTTTTCTTTCAATTTCGGAGCTAGTGGTTGCGATGTCTTTTTCCTGTCTCTCTAGACGGTTGTTCCTACGTATATGAGCCAGACACTAAACGGAAAATTTCGTGAGTAGGGACTGTGCTACAGACAACGATCGCTTACCAATAACCCACTCCCACTTATTGGTTATCCTCTGGTCATGGGCGCCAATCCACATGCCGTTCACGCTCCATCCCAGGGTGGATTTGACCGTGGTGTACACGAAGTTCTGGGTGTCCTGGTCGTGTATCTGTACCAGGTTACCTCCCTTGATTTGACAGTCATTCTGGGCCTGGTCCCAGTGTTTCTCGGCGCTCACAAATCTGTAGCACTTTTCCTTGAAGGCCACCATATTTCCGTTCAAACCCTTTGGACATCGGTACAGTTCGGCTGAAAGACGAATGACATATACCTAAGCAAAACCACCAGCCTACAACGTGATTACTAGGCAACCTGAGTTCATTATCGTTGACTTTTCTTTGTGTCTGAAATTTGTATCCTATCAGTCTATCTAGATCTTTCATGCCATTTTAAACTTCTGACATTCATCGTGACACCGAGATGCTCCCTATATATATATCTCTCAGCATATTCGCTGCACATTTCCGAACGCAAATACCATGGAACTGATCTGAATACATACCGATTTCGCGCTACCGGTACACTACCTCCTCTGCACCCAAAACAACGAGGCCTTCATTATATGCTTCTTGGCTGAATCATGGAAATTTAAATTTTGCCAACAGACGGCAAGAAAAATACCATAGTTTCCAGGATGTGTTCAATGCTAGAACTCCCGGGGTTCTCGCTGCTGACGTGGCCACGAGACGGAATGTTAATTAGTTTCATCGACTAGATTTGTAAATTAAGACAGTATTCCATATTCAGCCAGAAAGTAAGAAATGAGCAAAAGAGGCGAGTTTGATTACCATAAGTGAGAAGGAGATATTGAAATTCCTGCCATGATTTCGTCAAAGATATTGATGGACTCTGTCATAGTGAATGTCATACTTCAAACTGTGTCAATCTAAATGGACTAGATGGTATCCTGCATGATTATGCTGCAAGTCTTGCGCCGTAAGATTAATTGTTTCTTTTGATAGAGAGCCATTGGGGCCATGTTCATTAAGTGTCTTACACGCAAACTTATCTTCGTAACTGAACTTTGTGTCGTACAGGTCTACAATAATGTTACGTCATTCATGGGCGGAAATCTCGTAACAAGTATGTGAAAGTCACAATGTTTATAAGTTGTGTCCAGGCATATTACACATGGCAAGTCTTACAAATTTACGTGGATCACATATGTGGCTATATCTGGCACCAAAGGAGACAGTGTACATTTGTATGTTTTTGATTTCCTGTAGGTAAATGTTTTAGCCACATCGCTTCCGATACACTTGCAATAATTTCTGGAATCGTTATCAACAGTAACGACTGACTGGAACTGCAAACAGCTTGGTAATTCATCCAAATAATTACAGGTACTCAAACAGAGCCACGCTTATTAGATCTATAGCAAAAGGGTTTTTTTGTCAAAGTGTAATCCACAAATCTAAAGCCTTAGTATTAATCAGCATCCTTCTATTAAGATAGGTATGGAATAGAAAATATACGTGAAGGAGACTAGCTCCGTGTAGCTCCGAAGCTCTTGCACTCGTTACATTGACAGCACCGAAGCTACAGTGGGCTGACATTGCAAAATCGTGCAGTAGGTCCCGAGTTCTTCCGCTCTGCCTTCTCGGTACACAGGGCGTGCATGTAACGACAGTTCAGGCCCACTGCAACTAGAAATCCACAAACGCGATGATCTTACCTTCGTCCTTTGCTCTCCAGCCAGCCTCAAAGTACGAAACCCGACGTTAAAACTTCCAAATTCGGATCGCTGTCCAGCCAAGTAATCACATGGCTTCTCCACTACGCTACAACGCTATGTAAAGGTCCAACTGAACACAAATGGCGCAAACTCGTCCGGTTTTCACCCGACCAGTTTGGCTTCTGTGTTGCATCTTCCTCATTAGGTTGGGCGATTTGCATCCACTACAATTTCCGACCCCTAACGCCCACTGTTAAGTCATAATAAACTCGAGCTAACTCCACCTCGACCTCGGTAATGCACGAAGGGGTCATGTTTGATGACGCAAAGCATTATGGGGAGAATTCTGTGTGTAAATTCTATCCTAGGACTTACAGTCTGTTGTAGCAAGTTGTTCATTCTTTGGAACAATATCTAGACGATGGCAACATTTGAACCTCTTAAACACCAGAAGTATTTCACATTTGTTCGCAACAACGGCTGCGAAGATTGATGACACAGCTGAGCATAAGCTCCTAGGATAAAATTTAACGAGCACTAGATCGGGATGCTTGGCTCCATCATACATGGCGAACCCTGGTGTGAACCGAGAATATAGAACTTGCTCAAGTTTTATTATGGCTTAACAGTTGGCGTTATGGGTCGGAAATAGTAGCGGATCCAAAGCGTCCAACCTAAGACGTAAACTGCAACACAGAAGCAGAGCCCACGGTAGGTGGCCGAGTTTACGCCATTAGTGTTCAATGGGGCCTTCCCATCGCGTTGTATACAGCGCAGTGGAGGGGCAATGTGATTACTTGCATCATCCCTGTCGCGCCACAACACATAATAACCCAGAAGGGTTGTAGTGGTGAGTGTAAAGTCCATGGCGGCGGATTTACAGGTATAAATACACTAATTCGATTTTGTATCCAAGATTCAGGCGCACAGAAAACGGTGGGGACGGGTAGGGATTGGTTGTCTCTCTGAAGTGTGTTGAAGTACTGTCAGGTGATTTTACAGGTATAAACGATGGCTAATAATGATTGAAAGAAGGCCATTACTTGTGGCTACAATTAAAGAAAGAAAAATATTATCCCATGAGTCAGTGCCCCCTACACCCTGTTTTCATGCCGCTAGGACGGTAGTACCTACATTCCAGCTGATTTATTTTGAGAAAATGGTGGTCAACCCCTGATGATATTTGGATATGTTGTAGGCCAGGCGTTTAGCTTCGGAGCTACACGGAGCTATTATGGAGACTAGATCCAAAACTGCACCTGCCCCTTTGAGCACATTTCCATATCATGCAACGATATACATCATAAATGAAATATATTTTTTCGCTTATTCATTTACTGATTTATTCATCTTGGGTGAAACAAATACATGTGTTTCTACAGACACAACATGGACCAAAGGTGACTGATTGAGATAAAGACGACATTATAACATAAACCTTGTATCAGCACAACAGATCGTGTAACCGATGAAGGCAGACAAATTCTGCGAGGGCAGCAATTTGCTCATGTCCTCTAATCCTCTGCAACTAGAGTTTACACGGCGTGAAAATCTACACGGTTGATTTGTTTGTCAGAATTCTTATGAGTACTTGAAGCTTATCAATAAGATATATGGTTTACAGTAAAGCTTGCTGAAATATGCCAACAGCGCACGCATTGTTCCCCGACCATAATTCACTAACCTGACCCATACCCAGATATTCACTCCGATAACCCATAGACAACTTTACTATAGTCAAAGGAAATGTATCCCTGATTATCAGGGCAGAGTTCGGCTTGCCAAGATTGATTACAGGAAAATCTGCTTTAACCAACTCGACTGCATGGCGATGAAGCCAGGTTTATAGCACATCATAATGTTCATTTCATTTGACTAAATTATAATGCTAGCTTGCATTAAAAAATTGGCACGGGGATATTCAGGTTTAGATTTGGGTACACTAAAACCGGATTTTCCTGTGAATTTTCACACAAAGAGCCAAAAATTGGTCCTAATGCATTTCACAAGCATGCGTATTTATATTAAAAATATTTACACCCATGGTCATATAAATATCACTTTCTGTAACTTGGAAAAGTCACTTCATGCCATTTCATAGTTTTTGATCAAGATGGTGTCGATTATATCTTTGTTAACCTTAGCACCACGTCCATCGAGACTTGACATTATTGATTTCCTGAGTTGGAGCTTATCTGTGTTTTGTTGGCCTACAGGTTATGTCATTGCATTGTACTGCAATCTCATCGTTATTTACTGAAATTTGGCCGTCTACAATCGCCTTATTACTGGCGTAACAATTATATAACACAGGGTAGTCCTTCATGTACTCCACTGTCGCTCCGATATTTGGATGTCGCTATACCAGTGTAGTCATACAACCTTCCATTTAATTTCCTGGCAGTAGTGCCAGAGTTCTGTCGCCTCGCAACTGAGCCACTTATCGTATGTCTCCTGCCAAAGTACAGACATTCGCCAACATGCGCGCTACAATTTCCGCGGTCTCACCTTCACTATATAGGTTACACATGCGCAATTCGACCAGTTGGGACCAAGATTTGGCTCCAAATTGATGAGTGCTGGAGCACTGATTGGATAATACAGCCACACAGACAGTCTAGTTTGTTGATACACTACAAATTCCCATACTGTCATTTTACACCATTGTTAAAATATATCAAATTTTTAATTGCTTTGGATACAACTCAAAATTTTTGGCCAGGGGGACTATCAACCCACTCACCCTGGGGGTGACCAACGTGACAAAATGCTATTACGTCACTTCCAGGAGGAACAGTTCAAAAAATGGTGGTCATGCTATGTTGATTTTTTAATATGATGTACAGAAAAGTTTAAGCTGTGTGTTGTGGTATGGCATACCAAATTTGGCATGACAAATTTACTACATAAATAGTAAGGTACATCAATGCGATGGTGTAACCCACAGAAAACAGTTTGCTGTATCAACTTTATTGTGTTCAGGCCAAGTTATAAGTGTGTGAAAATGATCTTCGACTGTTTTCATAAATATTTATCATGGATGATGTCCAACCATTAGCTCCCTCTTTCCCAGTTCACTTCCAAACCCCTTTTTCAAGTACAATATCCGTCAGAAACTTAAAAGGCTTGATTTTTTAACTTTCATTGGCACTGGTAATACCAAGATTGAATCCGTCTGATCGGGTGGGTATCCCCCCCCCCCGGGGAAAAGTTGTCAATTGTATCCAAAGCAGATAAAATTCTGATATATTTTAACATGGTGTAAAATGACAGTGTAGAAATTTAAATTGTACCAACAAGCTAAACTGTCTGTGTGGCAGTATTATCCAATCGGTGCTCCAGCACTCATCAATTTGGAGCCAAGTCTTGGTCCCAACTGGCCGAATTGCGCATGTGTAACCGACATAATGAAGGTGAGGCCAACGAAAGTGTACGCGCGCATGTTTGCGAGTGTCTGTACTTTGGCATAAGATAAGTGGCTCAGTTGCGAGGCGGCAGAACTCTGACAATACTCTCATGAAATTAAAAGGAAGGTTGTATGACTCCATTGGTGTAGCGACATCCAAATATCGGAGCGACAGTGGAGTACATGTAGGACTGAACACGGCAACAATTATGGCACAGATGACATGGCTGTACATATTTTTATACTGTATATGTATAGCCTGTGTTCATAAGTAAATCACGAAATGTAGATGCTTTGCACGAAGATAATTATTTTATTACGCACATGTATACTTTTATTATCTAAGGCTCTCACGTATTTCCTTGTTTTAATCTATACAGAACAGGAGACACGTTGACATAGTTTCGTTTGCCTTGTTAAATCTTGAAAACCTTTAACCAGGCATTTGGTATAAATCACCATGGTTTGTGTTCCTAACTGTTACTGTTTTGCTCGTAACTAGAAAGTGCAATAGTACAACTCACGCAACATTCAGTTTGGGTATATTTTGTTTTTGAGCGAAAGCCAAGACCGTATATCAGTAAGAAGTAAAAATCTAAACAACGCAGTGTTATTCATTGTGTACTGAGCATAAATTGTGGTGAACTTTCTCCAACCCAAGTATTCCTCAGCGAAAAGATGCACGTAGCAAAAATTACCTTTGTATAAAAGACTACGTCTTAATGATACCATTTGTATGCTTCAATAATACTTTATTGTTGTGTACGCGAGGTGAGAAATGAAGCGCAGGTGTTGCCAACAGGAATTTGCTATAGTATCAACTTGAATGAAATGCACATCTTTTCAGATGCTAGAACTCCTGTTGGCAAGTAAGGGCAACTGTCCAGGCAACATAAATCACAACAACAAAATCGAGTGAAATTTTTCGTTTGTATTAAAGTGCCGCATTTTAAAAAGTACCCACCTGACGCAAATCTACATCATTCGCGTCACAACGCTTTTACCATTTCGCACACAAAAGATCCATTGCAAGTGAACACCTATGGTGTTTTGATACAAGATAGTAACGCATAACAAACGACACTCTGTTGCCCAGATAGCCTAACTTGTAAATGACATTATTATATCTCACCTAAGGGTGCGAGATAGCTTGATTGTATATACAAGATACCCATAACTCACAACAGAAGGCCATTTAGTTTCAAACAACTGCACGGTTCTTCCATTCAACCTAAGGTCGTGTCAGTTTTCGTTCGTTATGGAAGTAACCTCGGCCGTGTGTTTCTAACACGACCCCCAAAGTCTTCCAGGTTTGACATCAGGCGACAGAGACATCATCGGTTCTGGTGGCAGCCGACACTCGCTGTCTCGGTCTGGCTCCAGGCGGACCCTTGTAGAGTCAAGCAGCCTTGCACATGTAACAAGGTTCTAAAGAGCAATCAGTGTGATCTGGAATGTTTAGGGCGTTGTTATGGTCATACAGATAGCGTAGTAAACTTGCCGTCACGCAGTCAGATCGACCCTATGTCGTAAAGTCGAAGAGACATATAGCTTTAAAAAAAAACCAAAAAAAGGCCTCAAACTATATTTATTTATTTATTTATTCGATTAATTGGTGTTTTACGCCGTACTCAAGAATATTTCACTTATAAGACGGAGGCCAGCATTATGGTGGGAGAAAAGCGGGCGAAGCCCGGGGGAAACCCACGACCATCTGCAGGTTGCTGGCAGACCGTTCCACGTACGGCCTGAGAGGTAGCCAGCATGAGCTTGAACTCACAGCTACCGAGCTGATAGGAGGCTTCGGGTCACTGAGCTGTGATAGTGCGCTAACCGTTGAGCCACAGAGACCCCTCTCAAACTATAGGTTTACTGTCACAGGTAACCTAAATTCAAAATTGCTACACAGCCTGTAGTAGATTTCTTTTAAATGTTCGAGAGTGAGTGACAGACAACATTGATTTATTGAAGTATATTGATTTGAACCATTGATTTGAATTGTTTGTTTATTTGTTGTCTTTAAGGGGAGAACGAGGGGAGGAAGGGGGAGCTGATTATTATGTCAGGTTTAAGAATCCTTGTCAAAAACTTGGCGAACTTCAAATGAACACAATCGCTTTATCATCCACTCTACACATGGAAATGACAGAGGCACTGTCCCATCGAGAACCTCTACACCTGAAACACAGATCTCGGGGATCTCTTCACTTAAAGCAGGGATCACTTTACACCACACATTACCACGCATGGGATCTTCACCTTTTTCCATGGCTTGCATGAACTTTTTCCTTGTCCTTCAATAAATAGAGCAATGTAGAGTAGGTCTCTTAGTGCTCAGCTAACTATATGTTTTCTCCGGTCAGAGAAACTGGAGAACACAAAAGATTCCCGAACCATACGATTTTGGTGACTAAGGGGTCGTGACCTTCCCGTGAACATGGGTTTTTGTACACAAAGACCAAAGAGGACTATACCTGTAAAAGGATAAGCATTGCTAATTCATGTTGTAAAAGTCAGCAAATAGCAGCTCGTGTAGACATGGCGGTATCTCTCTCGCCCGATGGTGCGTGCAACGACCCACCTTCTTCTGTCTCGGCTAACTTTCTTAACGCAGTTTTTTATCAAATGTGCACAAAACCCGGTTAATGAAAATGCATAAAAATAATGCGCCTCAACCTTTCAGATATGAATTTGATGCGGTTGGAAAGACTTGCAATTATGATTCAGAGTTCTCTGTCAAGTTAAGGTGCATGCTATCTCAGAGAACTATCACCACAATGGGACATTCATCCAAAGTTGATTAGGACAGGAACAAATTTACAAATGCAGTTGCTTGTTCCATAACGCAGTTGAACAGCGTTTTACAGGCGGTGGAAAATAACCTTCTGTCACCAACCGTGAACTCAACTCAGCTCTTCTCTCTCTCCAAAACCAACATGTTCCCCTGCTTACTACTATGACAAGTTCGGCTAATTTCGAGGGTTAATTGCCCATGCTCTAGTTCCATATCTAATTCCAAATAACCCAGTCTAATTGCTAAGGTCCTGGTATTCATATATGCACATGAGGTGGAGCTGGGCGAAATACTTTGTTCTGTTTTTAATCGAATTCATTCACGGATGCAAGATCTGTTCTAAAGGTGCAGAATAATTCTGCGCATTGCATAGACCTTAATATAACTGCAACCGTGTTTGGCGCGGATTTAACTGCATTCATAATGTCACGGATAATTACTGATTCATTATGGTACATAAACTCAGCCAAGGTCGCTAGGTTTCATCGGTGATCATGCATTAGTTTACAATGAACATTTTGTACTGATGCTGAATAAACAGAAACAGTTTCAGTAAATTGATTTCGGTGGCTAAGTTTAGTGTTCCAAAGACTTAGGCCTCTGTTTACGTGTAAGTAGGCGTATGAGTATAAATAAGATGTGAGGAACACGCAATGAAGGACACATATTTAATATATGTATATATGCACAAAGGAGTGTTATACACATCTGTTTCAGTCTCAGGTGGCAACGTACAAACTTTCCAGGACACAAAGGTGTATATCTATAAAAGATATTTATGATGAACTTCTTAATCTGCACGATTCGTTGAAGGCAAACAGGAAAAACGCGCAGACAGAATATCTGATATAACATTTATGTAGCAGGGAAACAAAAGATGAATTGAGACCTGGTGAACAATAGTGCTGCTTGTGTACGAATGTAAATCAAGTTTCTTATTATCCGAGTAGACACGTGCCTCTTGTTCCTGAATACCTCAGGACATAGGTGAACGAGCAATACATAGATAGACAGATACATGCAAAACAGCTACAGACCAAACCTGGGGTATTGGCCAACTAAATTATGAACTCACTGATTGATGATTTAATTGGGTAATAAGCAGATTGTTAGGAACAGTTATCTTCATAGGCAGGTCAGCGATCAGCATGCAAGAGCGTCAAACCCCTTTAGAGAATACATAAAGCTTAATAACCCTGTATACATATATCCGCACATATAGGTATATAAAAACAGGATTTGTCTGATGTGGACAGAGTAGAATGTAAAAGCCTGTCGAACCCTTCATCACTCTTGTACATATTTACATTTGACTGTGTTATCACAGGTACCACCTGTTAAATTGGCTGTCAAGGAATACATGTACAGTAAATAGATGTGCATCCGTCACAGAGCAAAAACACCTCAGCCTATGTCATATTTTCCTTAAAAACAGTGGTTAAACTTGAGATTCGTATAAAAAGACTTTGCAAAATAGGTTTTCAATTTGGCCATAAAGTAGGTCGCTCATTAAGTGATCTTATAAACACAAGAGATGGCTTTATTTTTCGTCAGTAGAGTGGTATGAACATGTCTAAAGAAAGAGTCAGCGTTTTCAGTACAAAAACATGTTTGTCATAGAGCGGCTCTAAGGTCTAATCTGCGTCTCGCGATATAAGCCATTCACCACGCTTCACTAACTGGACAAATTGATCATGATTTGCTAAAAGTATTTTGAGATATTTCCAGGGAGGTCAGGTTGGTATTTATATCTAAAACATCGCTCAGATATTCAAAGTATGCGCTGTATAACAGTACCATACATTTAGTTCTTTTGTCAAGTATCTATAACAATATCTTAACATAGCTTCTTTCGTATATGTTGCGATCTCCAGTGATGTGATTAAATCGCGAAGAGTAAGTGAACTGTGTTGATGTATTGTGTGCAAGAGGCTGGAGGTCACAAGAACAATGTGCATCCGTTTGTCATGAAAGAATAAATACAATTATTCTGCGTCCATGTACAGATCTGAACAAAACATACACCAAACCATGTTAACAGGTTTTGTGAAAATTGTGTAAATGCGAGGGAAACAGACGTATTGTATTGCAGACGCAGGGAAGTCAGTTGTCAGAATCGTAGCAGACCTACGGGAGGTCAGGTTTTACAGCCCCGGGTTATTCATTGAACGCACGCGAAATATGACGTCAGGCGTCGTGACACGCTTCAGCTGTCGTCTGCTCATCGTCTTCGATGTTTCAAAATATCTTATTGTCTGGTATGGATCTACTCGTCATGCATTTTTTCCTTCGGGAGTAGGCTAACTACACGCCACCTGTTAAAATGACTCATTCAAATGACTTAAGCAGCCTTTCGATAAGTAGTATGAAAACAATATTTTGTCATGAAAATGAACATTATAATAGCTAGACTTTATGTGAACATGGACTGTTCATAGATTTATAGCAAAAAAGCTTAGGCTACCAAATGATAATACGCCTATGTCACCATCGTTAATTAATCAAATACTGATCTCGAGTGATTTCAATCCAGGTTGCTCGGCGAAAAGTGTTAAATTTGGATAATTAAGGTTGCCCAATGATGTAATTAATCTAAGTTACGCCAAAATCACATAATTGGCTAGCATAGGCCCTCTGTTTACCAGAATTCTAACACACAGCCAACGCAGCTTCCCGCCTGTCCTAATTTGTTTTGTTGTTTCGTAAACACAGAAAGTTTGCTAATCTATGGCTCGGTGCGGCATGTTACTGAACTAGCTCTGCCGCCAATACAACCTGGACAGTAGCCTAGCCTATAGGCCTGAAAGTCCCCAACTCATGTGACGGTGCCTGACGTTTCTGTCGGATAAAATTACTAGTGTAAGTCACCCACTTTATCATGCCATTTATCTCCTAATTGGTGAATTTAACTACAGCTATAGGGCTCTTTCCTGCGTGCATGTACATACATAGCTTGATGAGAGGTCCCCATGCTTATGAAATGAAATATGACAGCCTCTCCCTGAAAACATGTTTCAATATCAGAAGTCGATCCTTTGTATATTATAATATCTGGGGTTATTCGCAGTAGCCTAGGCCTAATTTCCTCGTTATCAG
This sequence comes from Acanthopleura granulata, assembly GCA_016165875.1. Taxonomy (NCBI): domain Eukaryota; kingdom Metazoa; phylum Mollusca; class Polyplacophora; order Chitonida; family Chitonidae; genus Acanthopleura; species Acanthopleura granulata. The sequence continues at coordinate 45,342,472 of JABBOT010000080.1, read as the reverse complement.
TGTCACATGATACTACTTCCTGTATTTCTCAGATTGAATTAATCAAACCGGATATAGACACGTTGTAATTTTCTGTATTAACTCGCAGCCGACCTTCTCTGAAAAATGTACAGCTATGTACGTGTCTATATTGCCTGATATATTGATAACAAACGCCTCTTTCCTGTGTCACACACACACACACAAATATATATATATATACACACCTGACACTGTATGTGAGTTGCGTCACTGAGGAGTATAATGTATGATAATCGATATGTCTTTCATACAATTCACATGGGTTTTATAAAACAAATAACATACCGAACAGACAAAACAAAGCTGAGCGTTTTTCAGGTTGCCTATTACGTAAGTTTATAGGTCTATATGTCACAGAAAGAGTTTCTCTGAGTAGTCTAATACTGTGTCATAAATAAGAAATGTGTCGAATAAAAAATTCAGTGCTTTACACATTAATTTGTTTAATCATATATATATAACTGGGGTTTTACTTCGCACTTAATGATATGTCATTTGTAAACAATAGGCCAACATTAAGAGAAATCATGACGCAACATTTTGTAAGTGATATTTGTGGAAAGTTTAAGAACCAACACAATCCAATTTATCTCCAGCCTGGGGATGCTTAATTCGCTCACGTTTTCACCTGATTTCACCGTGTTTGCTGAAAGCTGAAAAACGAATCTGCGTCACGAAAAGCAAAGACGGTTTTCCGCTTTTTAAAACACGCTTTGCGGTTGACATCAAGTTATGTAAGCCCCAGTGTCAACTTGGGATTGCATCACGATGGATTCAACCACAGACTTTCGCCGTCACAGTTTGTGTGGCGGAATCGGGGCTCCGTCTGCGATAGTCCTGGTCATTGCGCTTGGCTTAAATCTGGTTCTGGCTTCAGCGCCCAGCTTCCGGTTCTAAATCGAGGCTTCGGTATGAGGTCTATTTTGTATATTTATCCATGAATGTTGTTGCTGTGTGTAAGTGTGTGGGTTTTGCATTCTTTTTTCATTGTTGTTGAGATTTTCATTTGCAAGAGAGTGGGCTAGACGCAATGACACGCGCTTATGTTTAAATCGTGCAATTTATGGGACCGACATATACAACATTATCCAAAGCCTTACTTCTGCATAAACGAAGTATTAATCATTTGTCTTCATTACATTATATGAAAAAGACTTGTATAATGCGGCGTATGCTATTTTCCACAGGATTAAAAGTACTTTTTTACTGTATCCTATAAAATGTTCGAAGTACCACCGTACAGATTCCTAACGCTGTTCAAACGAATACATAAATGAGTCCTCAATATCATAATAAATTAATCACCAAAGAAATAAAACCATCATTTAAATAGTTTCGAGGAAGCATGTAGCCTATGTACTCAGAGGAGATTTCCTGCTCTTGTTTCCTTTTTGGGGTCAGATAATCTCGTCTTATATAAATAACTACATAAGTCAGTCGTACTTTTACCAGATTAGGGAATTCGAATTTCTGAAAACTTAGTCCCCAAGGGGGACATTTGTTGCAAAAGATAACTAATTCAATTATCAGAAACCGCTTGAATATCCGCGATAAATCAGTCCAACATTGACTAAGCTCTGTGTTTCATATATGCAGACATTTCATTGGCAAAACTACATGTCTATCTGTTGTTGTCTGTATATGCCTTACAAGCATGTTATCATACGCAAATACATTCCAGAGTTTAATGACCTGGCCTTTGCGTAATAACAGCTCAGTCAGCGTTAAATCAACAGACACATGTGACATATGTCAACATTTTTGACACGCGAAATCTATAGGACCTCGACAAATCAGGTCCCAGTTGTTCCAAAGTTCATATAGAAAGAAACTGATTTGTTCGTTGAATCTTTAAAATAGTTTGCCTTTTTGTAAACTTATTTTCAAAGAAACATAAACGTTATGTTTAATCGATGATCTAGTTGTCTTAAAATAAAGATCGAGCTGTAGGGCGAACGAGCAAAAACACCAATTATCCGTCAAAACAGACAAACCACATAGAAAAAAAATACATAAAGCCATCGTTCCTTTCCAATCTAAGTATGCACAACATCTTTTAGTTTGCCCAGTGTGACAATTCACACGTGTGGTCCGCGCCAAATTGGAGTAAACCCACCACTGGTATCTTCAGTGGTGGGTTGATCACCATCTTCATAATCCAAATTAACGACAAACGAAATAGGACTTATACCATCTTAAACTGATGATCACAAAATGTTCCATCAGAGAGTACGCAGACGCAGGAAAGCACCAACTTCTCTCTGTTAAGAAGGATAAACAAAAGTTGCTTATAAGTTATTTAGTTATCAGATTCGACTTGAACATTCCGACAAACACGTTAAAAAAGCCATAAAAAATTAAACTATCTATTTTATCACATACTACTCCGACATTATTTACAAAGGCGGTGTCTTGTGTCTTTGGCCATTCACGTGCACATCGGAAACAAAGACTGCTAATTTTTGTGTGATTAGATGATGAGTATACCGTATTCCATTCGTGCTTAAATGTGTGACGTGGTTAAGACGTATCGACTTAGGCGAAGGTAGGTTACTGTCTGGAGACGATTTATGAACGGCTTCATGAAGTATGTCACAATTAGCCTGTTCATTAACCATGCACAATGATTTGAGTATCTATCTTGTGACATAGAGGCCAAATGATTTTCTTCTTGGTCGCATTCAATCACTTGTCCACAAAATATTAAAACCGGCTCTATTATCAGACTGACGTGGCAGTGTTGTTGTCATTTGAGGATTTACATTTCTTGGTCTTGGTGATTAAGCATATTGTGGTGGTGGTCTTGGTGATAAAGCATACATCGCTTTCCAATGGGCATCCACCGATCTGATATGGGGGAGCTGTCTCGTTTCCGGTCATCAAAGGGGAGATGTATGCTGGCCGTATAATGTACCTAGCATGTTGGCTGAATTGTATATGGACGGCTGATTGGGTGTTTAACACTCTGATCGATGGTTCGGAACCAGAAATGATCTCAGCCAACTGAGCCAACAATCGGTGCTATATCTAGACAGTGTAATTGCCATCAACAACAATAATAAGACTGTAGTATGGCGAACCTAAATTTCCTAAATAAGTGAGGAGATTAGCGGACACATTCCTCTCATTCAAAGTGTATGGGTCTCCTCAGAACCCGGTATCTTTTGGAGACTTTCCCACGGCCTTGCAGGCTTCTGTGTCCTGTTCTATTTATTCGTGTACATGTTTTGACTCAGTTAACAAGTATACCCATACGTGTAGCATATCGTATGAAAGGAGAGAAGAGGTGTTTACCTGAGAAACATGCTACTGGCTACTTGATGAAGTGACAGATGTGTATTACTGGTGCCTAAGGTGCATAAAGATCTAATGGATGTACGAGAGCTTTCAACACAAAGAAGCTTTAATCATTTGCACTGTCTTTGCTGATCAAGATGTATGGATTGCCTCTGTCATCCTCCACAACAACGCCATTTATTGTATATTAACATATTATTCAATCATACAGTACTTTTCCACAGGAGGTGGGCTCCTGTATACAGAGTTTCCCGTTGTGCTTAATAGTTTATTGTTCAGCCTATCTTACCTTACCCTTTCTTTAAGTTTGCTAATTAGGAGTCAGTTTATAAACTTCCACATGACGGAGTATAAATCACAGACTGACAATTGTATCTTATCCCACACATGTATTTATATGGGCACTTTTTTTCCCGGCACGGCAGTGATGGCATGAGGAGGTTACGGACGCGCCCAGACAGACATAGCTCCACCCCGGCAATTCTCACAATTAGACTAAACCCTTAAAGCTAACACAGTAATGCATTGTTGTCACGAATACAAAATAGCCATATTGGCTGTGTATGTATTATGTATATGTATGAATGACCGCCTAACGAACGTAGAGATTAATAGGCGATAAAATTACCACATGGTGTTTTCGGTGAAAAAATTGTACACATTTGCATAGTCAATATGAATAATGTAATACTTATGTCGTCAAAATAATATCAGTCAATATCCACAGGGTTACAAAGGTCCACCCAAGAGCATAAAAGCGGGCTCTTTTGAAATAAATAACGTCCTATGTACCCTGCATAACGCAGTGATATTTATGTATATATTTAGCCCCGAGGCGTTAAGTGTAGCGGCCGTACATGACAAAACACCAGACACATAGGTACTCTTCTGAAACACTAGCTGAAAACTATGCCTGAAATGTTTTAATTTATTATTTTTTTTCCGATGTTTTGAAGAAAGTTAAATGCATTCAGATTTTCGTATTCAGTGATAGGCTTTATGAACCATACAGAGTTGACAACACTCACAGTTTTTCCTACTCTAAACATAGCTTTTAAGTTTGGAATACCACATATTAGTAAAAGATAGCTTAAATATTGTAAGAAAGATTCACCTGTAGGAAAACATTAAGAAACATGGTGATGTGACGTCGGTGGCGACATTTAATAGACTGAAAAAGCCCCTTTCAGATAATTAGCCTTAAGGTCATTTTCTTAATGCTCACTTTATGTTATCTTTTACTTTAGGAAAGCTTCAGTTATAGGCTGCAGACACTTTGGATAGCAAATACCATATAGCTCCTCTATGCTACGACGTGAACTCGAAGGGGTCTATTTTCATACTGCCTCCTAATGGAATGATTTCAAACCCAAAAGCAACAAGCTGACGAGTTTGCTGTTAGAACTGAGAAGTTTGCAACTGCGAAACAACGTCATTTACTCATCGAAAATCCAGTTCAGCAATTAATATGCACTATCCAGAACACTTCAGCAACTGTAAAGTGCAGCCAAAATTATATAATAATTTGCTTATAATTACATAAGCAACCCTGGCATGTGTTTACCTTAGAAGCTGTTGTTATGTTTTGCTATTTGAATCACTGTTATCAGTATGGAGATATTGTTTAACGCAAGCAATATGTATATACGGCCTACCCAAATCAGGTGTGTCATAAATAACAAAACGCACAAAACAATAGTGCCTGGATGCTTAAGTGATAAGCTTGTAATAACGGTACCTTTCTTAGTTCTGTCTGAGCCATAAATAACTTTAAAAGGTTGGTTGTTACTCTCTGGACATAGATTATGTTTTGGTATAATCAGATTACACTCTTGTCAAGAAAAGGCGCTTCGGATTGAAGCTTGTATACATGTAGATTTGTACTATAGTAGTACAGTGTAGTATCAATGAATAACCTGTGGCGCCCAGTGTGGAGCATTGGCTGGTTCATATAAAGACCTATGTATGGAGAAGGCTACAGATTATGTACCCCGTGTTACATGAGCTTCCTCCTTCATCGGTAATTTGGTAATAAGACTCTGTCAAATGTTTGCTTATATGGCGGTCAAGTGGATTGCTGGGGGAAATGGCAACTGCATTCTGGTATTGGTCCGGGGAAAACCATTACACAAAACCTCTATATGTATTGTCGCTGCATTGTGCACTATACTAAATCAGTAAAAACGTCATGATGAATTGAAAAAACTTCTGAGAAAAAGATTGTAACCCCACAAATAGGCCATGTAACAAACTGACATCGAGAAAGCACATCGATATTTCAAACAATCCAAGGATATCTTAAAGGGCTTGTGATATACACGTAAATGGTTGCTAGTCAAGGAGATTTGCCAACGCACAATGATACATGTACATGTACGTATAGGTAATATACTTGCTGTGTGGTTTAACAATAGAACAGATGCAGGCACTCTGTCGCATAACCTACAACCTTGTGTTACTTCACACACTAGATACCTGTCAGTCGTGTGAACGACAACGACAGAGTGTAGATGACATTTAAGTCTTTGTGTTTGTACTGGACAAAAGTCAGTCCACATTTTTCTGGGGTGATTTCACAAGGAGTGAATTCGACGGCGCATTACGTTACGCAAAACCTGCAGGTTGTGACGCTAGGCATTGACCCAATGACGGCTGACCGTGGATGTTAGCGTCTTGGCTATGCATGTTCATGTCTCCGCAAACCTAGCACCGCGCTCGCGCTCAATATTATTACGAACGACATGTTTTCAGTAAGAGCATAATTTAAGGCTAAAAGTGAGGGTCATTTAATAACATAACTTATACAAGTCAATCTATTTAACTATAACACTATTCCTGTAACTTGTTTCGCTGTAAGCCTGTTATAATGTTTTATCAACACACACACTTAAATTACTTTGTAAATCTGCTTCACGACTTTTTTTGCATTGTACGCTGTTCCAGAGTTGTACATCAGAAGCCTAGAGGTTCTCAACACTCAGAAACATGAAAATGTCAATCACACATTAAATACACAATATGAGACAGCAAGAATGTTATCTGTATAACGCATATGTGAGTTTTACTTAGTGTTAATACATCAAATTAATCACGTGGGTGTGTCAAAGTTTTCTAAGCTGTTAATTAAGTCTTTGCCAGCTTTGTGGAGTAAACGCTGTTGACACGTTGTCGCATTCTTAAATGACCGACTACATAACAAGGTCTAGCGAATATTTATTTATACATAACTGAGATAAAGAAACAAACGTACCTCTCTGTCCGTGAGCTGAACACAGGTATGTCAACATCACGCCGATTACAAATATCACCGCCGACATGTTTAGGTGTGAAAACTTATCACGGTTTCCAGTCACTCTATCTGTGGAAAAGGTATGTGTGTTGCCCCTCAAAAGAGTGACGAGTCAGCACAAGTCTATAGTCACTGTGAGGGTTTTCCTCCCGAAAATTCCTTGCCCAGATTTACAGCTCAGCTGTATTGGCCGGAGTACTGGTCCTGGATAAACCACAGACGACGGCGAAATTCCGACCTAGAAATCCAGATACAACTGCAGGAGAGAGCAGAATCAAGCTGTTCCAGATGCAAACAGCCGTCCCGTTACTCTCAGTCTCTCCGATGTGTTCCTTTCCCAACTCTAGTCGACGCGTCTACACACAGTTCATGTTCTACGCGGTCTAACTTTATCTGGACGGGACACTGTAAATAGACTAAGAGGGGAAAGGGCAGCTTCGTGACCCCGTCTTAATCGGTCTCGGTTGACCTACTGGACACGACCCAGGAAAACTTTGCGAGCCGCTTAGCTAACTGTCACCTCAGTTCGGTGTGACGCGGTGATCAACACGGGCTGCCTAGCTGCTGTGTCGCCTGCCCCTGTGTTTAAGTACTGTTAGAATTAGGTCTACGTCAGCCGATCTGCCCAGTGTCGGATAGGGGACAACCAGTGGATGAACACTTGGTTCAGTTTTATATAAACTTAAAGGAGGCGGAGCTTATACTGGGTTGTCTCCCTTATCTGGTATCAAATGCAAATTTGACAGAGAAAAAGCTGTTTCAGGTAGACCCGCGGTGAACTATAAATAAACAACAAACAGGTTACTAGCATTTTGCGTCGCTCGAGGTATATTCATTCAGCAGCCTTGGTGATTGAAATCCCACGCGAACTGCTTTAATAACTAGGCCTGCTCGGGGCCAGCGAGTTGATAAAAATGATATTTCGTAGAGAATTTTGTAGAGAAACCAAATACACTGTAACGAATGTGAGATGACGCGTTGCAATTAACTGAAAGACTGGCTCAATCAAAACACAACACACGGCTAATTTACTGTAAATGCCTTTTGACCGTCGCACTCCGAGGTGAAAACTGATATAAAGCAGGGAGGTATCACCCTTAAGACAATAACAGATAAAAACAGAAAATTATATCTATTTTATGATTAAAATCTAAAAATAATTTCAAAAATGTGATACGACCAAATCACTCAAGTATAACTATACCATTGATTCCTATTCTCCGCCTGTCGCTTAACTTTATCAATCTGCACACCGTGCTATTAACCTCCTCGTTTGTCCATGTTAGAAACTTCAAAAAAGCTTTATTATTTGGCTGTATGATGTATGAACAAAACTCTACTTACGTCCTTATCTCTATACAGGGGCTGTATAAGAACAAAACTGTGTATTTACGCCCTTATACCTTTATTAGGGAAGCATGAACAAAAGTGTATTTACGCCCTTATCTCTATATAGAGGAAGTATGAACATAACTGCACTGACACAGTTATCACTGCATACGTGGTATTTGGACAAAACTGTATTTACGCGCTTATTTGTCGACCAATCATTTAGGTCACTGACTAATCCCTTTCTTAGCAGCGGATCTGTCAACCAACCATTTAAGTCACCGGTTAATCCGTCTGTTAACAGCCGACATGTAGACCAATCATTTAGGTCAGCAACTAATCCGTGTATTAGCAACCGATCTGTCGACCACTCATTTAGGTCACCGGTGAATGCATCTGTTAACCACCGACCTATAGACCAATCATTTAGGTCACCGATTAATAGGTCTGCTACCGGCCAATCTTCTCACCAATCATTTAAGTCACCAACTAACTGACTGTCTACAGCCAGTCACCTGCTCAGTGATTCAATCAAACTGAATGAGTCTAAAGCCAGCGTGCTGGTTAAACATCCAGTGGATATAATTCGATTATGCACTAAACCGTGGTAATCAATCCTAAGGCCAGTCATTCAAAATATCATTCAATCCGTCTAATATTGATCAAGCAAACCAATCAGTCCGTGAGTAACAAGTCTGTTGAAGGATCACATAGCTTTACCGAATGGTCTATGTGTAAATCACTTGTAAGGCCAGTGTTATTCAGATAAGTATCAATCTTTTAAACAGCAAATTTGTTATTATAAATATATATGAAACATGAACTACATGTATTCCATGGAACAAGTGAAATTACATATCATTTGGTATTAAGTACATGTACTGGCCCTGAACTGAAACTGAAAGAAAATGACGAGGGGTTTTACGAGGAACATCATGGCACAAATAACCGATAGTTTCCGGTTTCGTTGCATATCCGGTATTCCCGTTACTCTCGGCAGTAGGTGTAATATATGATCCAGTTTTTGTCAACATTATCATTATTTTTAAGTGCAATAGCTGAAAAGAAAGGCCCGCCCGAAACTCTGAGCTTGAGAAACAGGAATGTTTGTACAGCATCCATTGGAGAAACTCATTACATTGTAGGGCAGTATATTGATAAACACAAAACACACGCTTGAATATGTTTGCAACAGGTTCTCTGCAAAGACACTTACAGTACTGTAACCACAAACTCGAACTGCGTCATTCTTTTTCAAGTGCAGAAAGGCAAAACAAAGAACACTAGAGTTGGTACAACATTGCGCAACCTTTGTGGAATAGTAGTTTCTCCCGGCCTCAGGCAGCTGGAAATTCCAGCTATTTCTATTTTGCAAAAATTATCATTTGGGGAATACCAATTATAAAAAGAAAACCATTAGCAAATTAGACCTAATCCCACTTTGTATAGCAGATTTGGAAACTGAAACCAGTATTTTAATTAATTTTGCCCGCTATTGCTGTAGAGGCGGCATGTGAATATTATAATAGCTGATTTCAGAACTTTTCAACAAATTTCTCAAAACTCGCATACATAAACAGTTCGAATAATTGTCATGAGTACGATAGAATACTGACATCTAGTCAGGAATCATCAGGCTATAAACTGGTCTCTGATTATCGCCATGTTCTGAGCAATTGAATGGTATGAGGAAGTCTAACTCGTCTAACTGCTGTTAATTTTTGTGCAACAACTACATTTTCAATTTGATGAGAAGATGTCAGCGTCTTTGATGTATATTGATGCAGTCAAGCAAGATCACAGTAGCCCACAACATAAAAAAATGAAACTGTGAGCATGAGTCACAAGGAACCTGTTTTCGATCAATTTCCGCCCATTCAAAATTTTGTCACACAACATTTACTAAGATACAGAAGTTTAACATATATGTGTGGGACGATGTGCTTGATTTAACAACACAGCCAAGTTAATCTACAATCTGCTCCATAAAATCGCGTAGGCCGATGTAGCTTCATCAACGAGTTGAAAGCCGATGTACATACTGCGTAAAAGGAAAATAAAACTAAATGTATCTAGGCCAAGATAGTCTATATGTGTGCATTAATATATAGAAACCACTCCGTCTTCCTTGTAGCGTTTGAGCTGATCACTGAACCGTCAGGCGTTTTGTCCTCTCCAAGGTGATCTTGGTCACGTGACTCAGCCTGACTCATGATCACCTGTTTCGTCCGCTTTTCAATATAAACCTATTTCTCTCTTACGATCTGTCTCTTTTTTTTGGGGGGGGGGGTAGGGGGCGTAACGAAACGAAAAGAAAAAAAACATGCACTTTTCCCAGAGAATTAAGAAACTTTGCAGTGAGATCGTACATACCCCATGCAGGTCTTTAGTACAGGCTACATCGCTTACACGATTTCCTTCCAGTGGACAATTGTCACTTGTATAACATGACCTTAATTACATAATCATTTACCATTAGTTCTCGCATGAGGAAAATAGTATGCGGCATGCTCCAGACAAACTTTTTGATTTAATGAATGGATCCTATGTTTTATTGGTTGCTCACTATGCGCAATGGTATGATTTACCGATCAGTGTGTTTGTTTGACTCATTGCTTACAGGCCTTTGATTGATTCCACCATTTACTGACTCTATGTTTGAATGGAAATGGTTCAAAAATGGTTTGTACAGGCAGAGAGACTGTATTACTGGTTCGCCTGTGCAGTACTGACCAAAGCGAAATGTGTAATACGTATAGCCATGGGGCTTGTGTTAACAAACTTCCAACTCCTACTTTGGTGACACTGACAATGCATCAATATAGTTCCCCTAGTTTTTATGACCCCTCATATCAGTAGGAGCTGTCTATGTGTTTAGAAAGACTTCACCCACGCATGTACTATGACACGATGGGTCAGTTCATACCCTGACCGAGATCGTTTATGATCAAAGAAACGGCGGTAAACAGGTGGTTGGAGGTGGTACAGAAAAGAACACGGATACCGGGAAATGGGGGGCCGGGGGCCTGATTTTAAAGACGAAGATCGACGCGAGCCCTAGATGTATGGCCTTTTAGTACATACCTGACACACTGGATTCAGTTTATGGCCCACTTAGACTTAGTACTAGTTTACCTGTATGATGATTACACAGATCATATATGATTTAATCCCAACACAGGTACATTAAGCTACAATGATCACGATTGTTTGAAGTTTACGTACGCAACCATTCAGGCAAGAAGCTGACAGGCATATAATATGGCATATCACTTTAGTAATTTATTGATTTAATTTGAATTTTACACCGCATTTCATAATCGCCTGATGTAGTAAATTGAGAAGGGAACCATTTTACTTCTCCAGGCACCTGACATGACTCTTGACGAAAACTTTGACAACAACCTAACAGACGAGAATTGGATTTGAACTCGTGGCCTGACAAGGAAACTTTTGTAGAATGTCATTAGCGATCGAATACTTTATCAGTACAGACTTACCGAGGGGCTACAGGAGCCGTATAAACAACAGAATAAATAAGGTCTCCATGTTGGGTACATAAACAGTTACAATCAAAGCCCAAATAAGACATATATTTATTAACAACAACTTAGAAAGTAACATGGCACACGATTTTGGATATACGGTTCTGTTTTAATTCGTTCAATGAGAACATTCCTTGAGCCTTATCATCATCATTGAAAACTGTTGACTGCTCCTCTTGGCGTGAATCCATCCTAATTTCTTTCTTTATACACTATCTTAGTTATTCGGTGGCTTGTGTTACAAACGTTGTTTTAGAAACTAAATGAGAAATTTCTATATTGACGCACGCATAACGCCCATTTCGGTTGAGAGCTGGTGTGCGGAACTCCTTTCCGAGGCTTTGATTCATATATCAACAACACGAACGCCTGGATAATGGTTTATTGACTGTAGGTCAGTCTGCATGTAGTGAAAAGAATTACATTTATACATCAAGTCCCAAAGACGAAGAGAATGTTTCATCACGTCCGTTTTAGGTTCTTCTTAGACAGTTTATTTCCACATGCATTAGCAAAATGAGCTGATAAATTTCTAGCAGAGAAATGTTAGCGACCTGCCTGCAGGACAGTACGTTTCGGGCGCAAATGTAAGGCAATCTTTCACTACACCGCATAACTCATGCCAACAGTTCGTAAGTCGTGAAATTATATTCTACTCCCTGCGAGCAGTGTACGCACCATGTATCAGCAGATCTCCACGGCATAATCGCCTACGTGTAGCCACTTGTTACCCAAGCTTCAAATCAGGGTGGCAAGGGCAGAAAATTTATGAATGACAGCCACAAATGACCCTGGCAGAAACCACTCGCTTGAAATCTGATCCTGTATTTGTACGAGCTTCCTTAACTACCACGTGTCTTTCTGGGAAGCGAGAAGGGGTGCTTACCTAGGCTAAGGGATGGCTGATGGCGTGGATTTAGCTCAGCACCACTGCTGTTCCATACTGCTTGCGTCATATGTCACACACTGAAGTGGTTAGCTGCTGTAATGGTTGACATTAAACGTTAAACGTTGCCGTCTGGTTTTAGATGGGGAAAGCATAGGAAATGAGAGGATCTGCTGGGGATTTCCTGGCTACCTCTCAATTTCCAGACATGGCCATGCACAAAGCACTAGTGACATATACAGCTGTAGAGGCAACTGTTTTAATCATGAAATAATGAAGAAATTATCTAAACTTCAAATTTCCCGATAATTCCAAATGCGACATAGTATATTTGTATCAAAAGCGCGATACTCTTTGGTTTTACTGAGTCTAGTCATATGCATCTATTAGTATGAAGTCATAGACCCTTGTTTGGAGTTCAGCAGAAGGAAATGGGCCCAGTGTCAGCTTACTGTGACTGGTGGATCGTGATCATGCTCGGTGTCTTCGCCATGGTGTTCCATGTTTGGTGTCTTCGCCATGGTGTTCCATGCTTGGTGTCTTTGCTGATGACGTTCCAAACCTGGTGTGTTCGCCATGGTGTTCCATGTTTGGTGTCTTCGCCATGGTGTTCCAAGCTTGGTGTCTTTGCTGATGACGTTCCAAACCTGGTGTCTTCGCCATGGTGTTCCATGCTTGGTGTCTTTGCTGATGACGTTCCAAACCTGGTGTGTTCGCCATGGTGTTCCATGTTTGGTGTCTTCGCCATGGTGTTCCAAGCTTGGTGTCTTTGCTGATGACGTTCCAAACCTGGTGTCTTCGCCATGGTGTTCCATGCTTGGTGTCTTTGCTGATGACGTTCCAAACCTGGTGTGTTCGCCATGGTGTTCCATGTTTGGTGTCTTCGCCATGGTGTTCCATGCTTGGTGTCTTCGCCATGGTTTTTCATACTTGGTGTCTTCTCCATGATATTCCACGCTTGGTATCTTCGTCTTGGGGTTCCAAGCCTTGTGTCTTCGCGCAGCGTTCCAGTGGAGCAGCCCAATATAAATACCGGATCTGGCACCAACGTAACCCCGTCCACTCCAAAAAAACAAGCAAACATCTACGGTTTTATACTGCGGAGAGATTGTTTTAGATGGACAGCCATTTCTGAGATCACATTTAATATGCTGTGCTGAAGATATAAACAAAGTGAAAACCTGATATGTACTGAAAAATGGGTTTGGCTTATCACCTAAAACATACCGGTCTGCATGCGTTGCGCTGTCGGTGGGGGATGTGCAGTACGCGTTTTGCTGTTCGGGGTGTACTGTTGTGTGCGTTGTACTGTATATACGCGTTGTACTGTATATACGCGTTGTACTGTATATACGCGTTGTAGTGTAGGCCTTATATGCATTGCAGTTGTTCTGTATAATGCGTTTCTGCGTGTGGTTGTACTGTGGGCTATTTATGCGTTTTCCTTCCGTCGTTTCTATACGATGGAAATCGTCATTGCAGATCGTGAAAATCCATCCCTGTATTTATTCATGCATCAAAATTATCCCCAGCCAAGACACTTTCCCACGTTCCCGCGACAACCATTCATCTAATAATTGTATACAGTATACTGGCCTATAAACTTTTCCTTGGATTTCAGCATGTGTGACTTCATCCTACATTACTGCCCGTAACCTTAACACAGAACGAAATCCGCCAGATGTCTGAGTTGGGAAAGCCTTTGAGTCTGTGTCAGACAGGTTGTGGGGCCATGGCGGTCTGTCTGGGCGTGACGCCGTGAAGGAAATCCATCCAAGTTTTATGTACACTCCACTGATAAACCAGCTACTCGTGTAACTTAGTACGTATGTTCAGTGTGGTCCAAGTAAGGAAATTAGCTCCGTCCAGTTCACAAGATGTTGGCTGTGACGTACGGACAGACGTGATGACATTAACAACTAGCAGGAGAATTTATACATGTCAGCATGTCCAGCTCGCGTTTTGGATATCTGTCTTCTTTCGGACCTTTATATCAAACTGCAGAAATAAGGATTATGCCATTTTCTACAGATTAATTGCATCAAGCGGGTTTCGCTGATGTAAAGGATCTATGTTGTAGGCTTAGTGGCTTAAGACATGCGACATTGATTATAACATGATGTCGGAACGAGAGTGATGCTAGTTAATTGTTTTTGCAATATGTATGCAACATGAAATACGCAATGACAAATGTAAAACTGCTGAACACACATAACTTACTTCGAATACTGTGATTACTTTACCTTTAGTTAAGTTGAATCGTTTATGGGATTGGCAGAGACAGCGGACGAACGGGAGGAGAGGGAGGGTCCCACACTCCATGTATATCGAGTCATAGTAACATTATCCAAATGAGGTAAATGGTCCAGACCCCCTTCCAGCTACTTTTCCCCGGCTTCCAACCCCTCCCAACCGAATGACTAGGCAACGATCTATCCCACTCACACCTACGAAAATATCTTGACCAGATGAAATCATTGTTCGTGTAACATTTAATAAGGAGAACCGTATAAATTAGTTTCCATGTATGCCGGATCAGCTTTTCTGATAAGATATATTGCGTCTTTTAATATTTGTTGCCTTATAGTACTCAGAGTAGGTCAAGGAAGATACATGTATAGTAGGCTGTTGTCAGTTCACCTACATGCGCTTCTGGCGTCACATTATCCATCACTGTGTATAATAGAACTGTTGCACGCCTTTTTACCATATAAGGCCATCCTTTTGCTTATGGCTTTGTCGCTAGACGTTTTACATGCTGTGTACGTTGGCAATACAGACAGATGCATTCATACAGCTGTATAAAAGATGTAGAAAAAGACGCGATCTATATACCTAGTCACAGTGCCCTAAGGTGA
The DNA here is from genome assembly GCA_016165875.1 of Acanthopleura granulata. NCBI lineage: Eukaryota > Metazoa > Mollusca > Polyplacophora > Chitonida > Chitonidae > Acanthopleura > Acanthopleura granulata. The sequence continues at coordinate 45,327,247 of JABBOT010000080.1, read as the reverse complement.
TGTAAATGTATTCAAGCGTAAAGATCGGAGGTCAGAACTTTTACTGTTACATTTGCTATATTTATTATCTCTGTAGGCATGACTCATGATTAAGTAAACTTAGGTGACTAAACAATATATTTATTACTTCCACTTGTATATTTGCTTCCTCATGAGAAATCAATGCAAAACAACTAAACATCGACCGTCACTGGATAACTACGCGTGTGGAACGTACTTTTTACATTTTTTTTTTCCGTGCTGAAGTTACAAACTGAATGAGTACAACACAAACTGCGAGGAAACTGTTTAATGTCATGTCTCTATTAAAAGGTTGTTATGAATTTGCGTGTGAAATTCAGGCTGGACACTCAGAAATGCTTTGAAATGTAACATTTTATTTACTTTACTGCGAATTTGGGCCAGACATGTTGTCGTTTGTTCTCTATCAGATTGCATAATGAGGTTCATGGGACGATTTCTTTGGAAGAACTTTGATCAGTGGATTTCAAATGCACCTCATCGTGGCACAAATGTCACTAACGCTTAGGGGTTATACTTTATATGTTCAAAGGCACACGTATCTAGAAATTAAAGTGTATTTTTCCCCATTGAGCCATTGCTGTCAAACTTCATCTGGGCGTAACTTTCGAATTTCATGATTAAGTGATTTGGTGACCCATTCTCGTGTAACTGCGTGCCATATCAGCATTACAGCTCAGTTGTTTTATGCATGCTCAACATTTTTTCCCTTCTGCTTTCCTTTCATGCTTATAGAAAACATTTATGCGAGTTGGGGAGTCGAAGTTCCTTGTAAACGGTGAAAATGATGCTGAACCTCTTTTGCCAGCCGTTGGGAATTACACTATTTAGCCAACATCGTAACACAGACAGACACGCACGTATCCAATCAAATCGCTTTATCACAGGAAGTGCAGATTCAAAACCGGCCTTGGGTAGGGACTTACCCACATACTCACTGCTTGCACTGCAATAAGCAGGGGCGACGCTAATACGGCCGTTTTCGCCTTGTCGTCCACCAATACGGTGTACACGTTACATGTGAAGTTCGTCAGTACCTTGCCAAAGGTGGCTGGTTTACCCCAGGGCGGTCAGGTTTCCTAGGCTAATAAAACTCAGAGCCGTAGAATATTAAAGAAAATTCTTGAGTATGGCGTTAAGCAACTATCAATCAATCTATCAATCAATCATATTCAGCCACACACGCAAATGCAGACAGAATTAAAACTGACGGTTGATTTATTTTTCGGTGCCTCTCAGCAAAGGTGAGTAAAGCTGGAAGTTGCAAGCTGGAAAATATTTGCAATGTCGTTGTGGGTATGTAATTCTCTTGTCAGCCGAATTTATATATAGTTTTATGCTGAGCACTTACGCAGTGAATAGAAGCTGTCGAATTTGTGCAAGAATAAAACACCTCATAATTATCAGGTATTTCAGTGTGATAATTTCGACTGTGCTCATGACTGCCCGATGTCTGTATGTTCTACGGGCGTCAATAAATCCGTCGATCAGGTTAAGAAATGTCAAAAAAGTTCATTTAACGTGAGTTGCCATTGTGCTTTGTTAATTTCTTACATGTGCGATTTTGCTCTGCAAGGTTTGCTATTGTCTCCTTTTTTCTCTAGGAGTAATTGTGTCAGGTGGTATTTTGTCTCCGTCCCTATTTGTCATGCAATCGCCTGGCATCGCAATAGCCCTGAGTGAAGCTTGATTTTTTATCAACTTTGTCTTGCTATTTGTCGGGTTAAATGCAAGACCACAGAAATATGTGTCATCTTTTAAATACTTCGATCACGTTCTCTGTGTTGATATCATCTGTTAAGTACTTTGGTCATATTCTGTGTAGTGATAGCAGTAATCACTAGGATATAACTGCATCCCCCTCAAATAGTCCCCATGTGCAAGCATTCCATACATTATGCAAATCCTAAAATTTTAAAAGGTAATGGATAAAATAACGCAATGCACTCTCTCTGCAGCATAATAATGTGCAGCGCGAGTGCAATGTTTGCCATCATTTTACGGACAATGTTTACCCTTAATGGTGTCCCGTCTATTGGCAATGTTTACCATTAACAGGGCCCGGTCTGTCTGCCATCAATGGTTTTTCTTATAAGAAACATCAATTGTAATATTCTTTCGCTAATACGGTGATTTATTTTGATATCGTGTGCTACATATCGCACAGTATTGTGTATTATTCCGTAGTTGTTCAGAGGATAACTCCAGTTTCGCCAAGGTTTACTCTGTCTTCACCCTCAGTTAAAATTTTGTTAAATCTTGGTGGTTGAATATCTCTGTACTAAACTAACATGGCCCACAGTTTTCCGGGGTTCAGGAAACATTTATCTTCACCCACCTCAATGGGGATAGGTTCTGGCCAAGATCGTCATGTTTGTGTTGATATCAAACCTTCTTATAAAGCTGCAAGAACAACTAAAGTGTGGTTAGTTTACCAACAACATCTGCCAGCCACCTTACACTGTATCCTCGGCCAACTGTTTTGACTGCCGGGACATGATTCATGGCTGTCCTATATCTGAAGTGACTTGACCAGAAGTCTGCAGGAAATGCTCAAGCCTGCCATCCTGAAAAAAGTGGCTCGGTGCTCTTGAACTCATTGACCCTGATCATTCATCTACATATGAGCCCATCCTGACCCACAAACTCCGTCTGTCTGGCTTCTTATTACTTAATGGGTTCACTATGAACCCATTACGATTACCTTCTATTTCTGCATGTTGTCCCCTCGACATCAATCAACTCACTGTCTTTATACATTGAATATATGATTGAAGGCCTTATCGTGCACTCTTGGGTATATTGACGTCAGCTTGTATGCAGTCTGCTGAGGCATGTTGATGAACAGTTGATGCTGCGCTTATTCATAAATCCAGTCCCCCTTGCTGGCCTTATTGTTCAATTAGCCGAATCGGCATTTGAGCCGTCTCGCGAGATTAACGCTGTTTGGACGAGACATGGGTGGGTGCTCTCGCAAACTAACGCAAATTAACGCTAAAAAGACGTGGTTTCCTGTATTCGCTATACTTTAGAATGCTGTTGTTGTTGTAGCGAATACCGGAAATCACGTCTTTTTGGCGTTATTTTGCTTTATCTTGTGAGAACATCCACTCATGTCTCGCCCAAACAGCGCTAATATCGCGATACGGCTCCAATGACGATTCGGCTTATTGTGTCCTTAGGTTGGAATGTTTGTCAAGTACCCAAAACAAAATGCAGTGACTTTTTCCGACATCTTCAGAGTAAGTGGACTAATCTTGAAAATGATCTCACATAAAATACCAAGCGACTTCAACCAGTTTTATCTTTACTCTTGATTACTGCGTTGTGATCTCTCAGAGTCACATTTCCCTGTTAGCTATTATTTCCGCCTTAAATATCACTGAGTGACATGTACCCAGAATTATCACTCATTTTTCCTTCAAAGTGTGTGGTGGGCAATCGAGTAGTGTGTGTGTGTAGTCTCTGCAAACCAACTATTAATCTGGAATCTTATAAGGCTATGGGATGCACTACTTTAGAAAAACTGGAACAAAGATGTCGAGTAAATCGTTCACCACGTACACATGGCTAAATGGAAAACAGTGTTTGCGTGACGGAAGAGGTTGCATTCGCGGATTATCTCGCCTGGTTTGATAAATCTGATAACATGTTTTCGATTTACTTAAAATGCTCGATTTTGTTTATTTTGATCGGTTATATCTCCGCTAAGAAACATAAAAAAATTGAAAAGATTTGCATTTTAACCGTTATGTGAGATACTTTATCGACACATAAATACGTTTGGTATGGCGTTGTCTTTTCTTTCAACATAATTGTGAGTGGAGAGAAATCTTGTTTTCTCGCTTCCCGTGATAACAGCTGTTAATTAAATCATTCTGATATGGTGTATGAAGAAATTGTTTAAAGTACAAGTTCTGAAGGAAAAGTAAATAATTTTGTTTTTGTTTTATTCACAAACGTTTTATTTCAGCTTGTCCGTGTTAAATAATTACAAGCTGCTTACGAGGAAGCTATTACACTAAGCGGAATGAGTCTATAGCCTGAAAATCCAGGCCACTCTGCTCCGTAAACACTTTCAGCTAACAGTCATTAGTTTGGCTCTCACAGGACCTGTGAATAAAAGCAGATAGAAGAGAAGCCAGAGGCAAACTAACTCAGTTATATTTATAAAACCACACATCTCGGAGGAGTGGTTTAATTAAGTCGACAAACCACCTAATCCCCATTTTCCCATTTGGCGACATTGTTAAAAACTACCTGTAATAGTCATATTGCATGGGACTTGCAGACCATCCGTGTTACGAACATGAAAAAGATTAGGTGAAAAATGCACGTCATTGTTTAAAAAACGCCTTAATTTACAATTTGTATTATTTATTTATTTATTTATTAACTTTTATTTTTATTTATTTTTTGTTTGTGTAACTCACAATCGAGGCACTAACGACGCACAAAATTTGGATAGTAGTATACTCATCACCAATAATTTAATTAATCAGTCAATCAGTCTGTAAGATATTCAGCCAAATGATACAGCGAGATATGGAGAGGACGATACGCAATATTGTACAGTGCGTGACCCATTGTGGACAAGTGAATTGAAACATAGTTAGGTTGTGTGCACAAATTCAATTTTTATGGCACATAAATAGCAATTTGGCAAAATTATTTCACGTTTAACGCAACCTTTTGATGAGCAGAATTAGTAGCGGCTTCCGTCAGCTCCTAGTAGCGTCTTACTAAAGTTGTCATAATGCTTAAAATGTGTCTACGAAATACCACAACCCCCTCCATATTTAGTATACTTAAAGAATTTACGTCTGCCCGAGGGTAGGTGTAAATTTACATTTACATTTACATCAAGTCGCAGCTACTCCAACTTTAACAGGTGCCACTTTTTCAGCCAATACCATGTTAAGCTTTGGATGATACGGAGTAAACTCTGAGTAAAACATAGTAAAGTTCCAGGCCATACGGAGTAACGCTCTACGCATTACGGAGCAATTAAATGTAATGGAATACAGAGTAAAGGTCTAAGCAATACGTAGTAAGGTATGTATGCAATATGGGCTGTACAATACACAGAAAAGCAAGCAATGCGAAGTTAAGTTCTATAGGCAATATGCAATAAAGTTTTAGACAATACAGAGTAAGGCTCCGGGCAATATGGAGTGTCCTGGATATTGTGGTTTAAGGCTGAAAAATAAAGTACCATCTGAGTCAGTGTTGAGAGCGGGTTGATTTTGCTTGAGGGCTCAGAGCACCCATCACAACATGTGTCAGGAACCTGTAGCTCTGTGTGTTTGTGGGTGTTTCATGTTTTTCGTTTCTTTAGAGCTATGTTTATTGCACTCTTTGGGGCAAACAGCGTGGTAGCTGGTGCGTGGTCGGTTTAGTGTTATGTTGTGGTTAACGGGGTAAAATTTGTTTGCGAGCGTTCCAGGAGTCAGTCATGCATATATGATAGATGACTAGCCAAAGAGCACGAAATCTTTGCTATAATGGCGTCAGCGGTAGGACTGAATGAATTAATGTCGAGGCGTATATGACCCTACTACAGGCTTCACATGAGAGTAATATGGGATTTCCTGCCAATGCCAACTGCAATGTGAGCAAAATAATCTCACAAAAAGGATTCTCAATGTGAACCAGAGAAACATACAGACACAGAATATAAATTTGAAATAAAAAATGTCATATCCTTATATGGAAAACATACAAAGAAAGAGGGGCAGAATACATGTTAAAATGAGTAAATATTCACTTACTTACTATTGCTTAACGTCATGCTAAAATAAGTATATTAAGAAGTAAACTTTTACAACAAATATATACAGACTAATGTATAGGCCAATGAACCTGTCTAAATTTAAATCTGTATACAAGTGTATTTCCGAGTTTATTGAGCTCTCCAGGCAACATACATGTAGGGTGAAATTACCGGCTGTACCGGCAAAGATATGTTTATCTTTTAGACTTTTGTCCTGAACGGGTCCTGTATAGATTGTCTAAATTGTCTGAAAGTGTTGGAAACTCTACCATAACTCTAAGTAGATGTATAAGGAATGAGTTATATGCATACACGCGTATAAATATAGGCCTATCGCGACAAATATACAGCAACTGACGGGTATCCAGTGGTATGATGTGCTGTATGTGGTAGACCTAATGGAAAATTGCGTTGTTTATCCAGGAAAGGCGAGATTTAACCTACTTCATTGTCTTTGAAACTTCAATGAATCAGTTTATAGAAAAAATTTTAACTGCATTGCATAAACCTGGCCTGTCCATCACCCTTTGTAGCGGATGCTCATTTTTTTCTGGACCTTAATTTCTATTGATATAGTATATACACTGTACAAGGGAAGAGACAGCCAAGTAGTCCGAGTGCAGCTGAAACAGAAGGCAACTGAAAATGAAATTCCGACATTCATTCGAGGGAGGGCAGAACTTGTGTTATTGACGGATTCGATGCATTTTGACCCAAATGGGAAAGCTACACTCAGTATACCACGTACAAGTATATAAGGTATTTGTGACTAGGAATTGTATCCGTTGTGTATTAGCTGAGGGCGTTTATACGGGAAACAGCGTCAGTTGATGAGTTGCTCAAATGGTTAAGGCTAGCTAGCCCTTAGGTTAGCTCGAAACCAGCGGCAGTAAGCCTAGAGGTGTGCCAGCTAACTGCCGAAGGCCGGTGGTTTAAACTTCCGGTTCCGCCACACATAATCCAGACCGCCTTCGTACAACTGAACCTTCTTGAGCACAGTGGTAAACACCCGTCATATTTAGCCAATGTAACTTGCGAGGCGAGTCGGTGTGCGTTATATGCCGCCCCTACTCAGCTTCATCAATAGACTTAAATGTCAAATCCAGTGTTCTTTAGTATTCAGTATAAAACAGAAAACTACATGCCGGTACACGATGAATTGTCATAGTTGATTTAAAACCTCTCGCCATCACCCAGCAGCTGTAGTTTGTTTTTTTTTGTATTAATGCCGTGGAGGAACAAATAATATGGATAAATGCTTTTTATATATACCTCTCTTTAATACGAATGAATGCTAATATTTATGTTACGAGGCACATGTCGTGATTACATGTGTCCGGGTTTATTAACCGCGTAAGTTTAAGGCCCACACAAGGTGATTAAATTCACGGTCGGGTTTAAGTTCGTTTGGCGTGGCTGATTGTCCAGATGGGACAACGCTACATCATAGCCCAAGCTGAAATTCCCACACATGTGTCAAAAATGGTTCTCGCCGTTGGTCCCCATTAATGTTACCCAAAGGAGGAAAGAGAGCACCTCCAGACGATACATTAAGTGAGATAACGCAGGCTTCAAAATTTACGACCGGTAATTTAGAAACAAAAGATTTACTCGTTCGCTGCTATATAAGCGAATCCCAAATTTAAGAGAAGCAGAAGTCTTTTGGCCACTCATACGCTACGTTACTGTGCTTCCTGATACCCCCGATCTAAGGCTATAACTTCTCTCCTTTGGAGATACCCTATGCTTTCGGACTTTACCAAATTGAACTGGGATTGACTAGTTTTGGCTGGCGTTCGCCCTCTCTCCACTTTGAACCCGGGACAGCGGCACATAGTAAGTATAAGTAGTAAGTATATATTAAAGAACTCTTTTCTTGTTATTTAACCCCTTGTCGTTGTAGTCACTTTGTCCACAGGTTTATCTATAAAACTATATAGTTTTATAAAGGTTACGGGTATAGTTAGTGGCAACCTCAGCGCATAATTTCCACTCTGCACGTTGTGTTACCTAGTTGTGTCTGAAAAGACTATATAGGCTCCATCGTGAGGGTTTCCCTAAGACGCTTCCACTCAAAACGCTTCCACTACAAACTCTGCGCTCGGATCAAGTAGCCACACGAACCCCCGAAACCCCGTATCAATTGGTAGCAGAGCGTGGTTTGTTTCAAAGTGACACATCGACAAATCTCTGGTATACAGTTCTAAGGTAAGTGTTTTTAATTTTTGTAACTTAGAGAAAAATGGCCCAAAGCAACAGAAACCAGGGTATTCAGGGAGTTCCATTAGGATATAGTCTTAGATCCGGGGGATCACCAACATCGACTGAAATTACTTCTGATTCGGCTGCCAATTCGAACCCAGATATCGAACAAATCCTACAGCCAATTTCTACCGTTCTTACCAGTTTGGCACATCAAAATTCAGAAACGGCTAGGATACTATCATCTATTACAGGCTCTAATTCTAGAGGGCATACTTCGCCGGGGCCAAATGGTGTACCAGCCCCAAAATCATTCACAGGTAAACCTGAGGACGATTTTCAAGCCTTTCTAGATCATTTCATAACCTATGCCGATGTTTTAGGCTGGTCAGCCGCCCAAAGATCGAACATTTTTAAAATGTATTTAAGCGGACCTGCGCAATCTTTTTACTCTGGATTATCGGATTCAGTTAAACAAAATTTCGGACAATTGGTAGATTCGTTCACAAACCGTTTCGACGGTCCCGAAATGCGTTGGGCGAGAGACAGTGCGCTCTATGCTAGGCAACAGAGGATGAACGAGCCGCTAGAGGAATTTATAACAGATATTACACATCTCTGTAAAAGAGCTAGGAAATCGGATGTTGAGACCTTGTCATTCTTTATGCAGGGACTTAACCCTTTTCTAAGGTCCCATGTAATTTTTCAAAAACCGCAAAATTTAGAAGATGCGCTAAACAAAGCCAGATTGGCTGAGAGTGCGTATCCAAGCGCCGTCAGCATTGCCGCCTTAAGTTCGCAAGCTGCGAAGCAGCAACCAATCACAAAGTCTCAGCCTGATAGCCACACCTCCTCAAATTCAAAAGATTTCGACCGTTTTCGAGCCGTCGACGGCACTCCTATTTGTAGATCATGCCAGCGACTAGGCCACATGGCGAAGGACTGCCCCGAGAAAACAAAAACTAAACAATTCTGTAATTATTGTAAAACTCCTGGCCATGTAATCAACGATTGTCGAAAAAGAAAGAGAAACAATGCCAGACGACAATCCTCGCAGCCTAACAATTCGAGTAACGTGCCTTTAAACTAGAGGAAGTTCACTATAACTGGGAGGATAGTGAACTTCAGGTAGGAAGAGTTCGATTTCCAAATTCTAATCAAAACATTTCAGACTCGAAACTCAATGCTAGTAATAATACTACATCTCCCAGACCTAGGGTAAGTACAACGGCTAGTTTAGCCATCAGGGGCAAATCCACCCGGGTTAAGCTAAATCCTAGACCCCCACCAGAGCCTCAGCATTCTTCTTTAAGAAATTCGAGTGATTCTAATTTTAATCATATTTCCCCATGTAAAATCACTTTTGAAAATAAATGTAGTTTTGGAAATAGCACCTCCGAGAGAAACTTTAAAGAAGTAGGTATCCAAACGGATGCTAGCGTCCCCAAATCCCCTGAAACAGCCACTATTAACAAAGGCACCCTGCAACTTTCGCCTATTGATGTAAATTCAAACGGACTGAAAGGTGACCGTGCTGACTGTGGGACGATAGGTGATTCTAACTCGAATCTGCTCTCTAATGCCATTGTTCATCTGTTGAGTTTTATTATCATTGTGTTTATTGTTATCGTAAATGTTGGAAAAGAATTGGTTACAACGTTGCTCAGTTACAACCCACGGCTTCCACACAGCTGTGTTGAACTCTTCGAGAAACACAGACGTCACACCGAGCCGTCATTTGTTAAACCAGCCGATGTCGACATACCTGTGGATTCGGAAAATGTAACTGAAACCAAGAAGGTAATTTTAGCTTCAATTGCTAGCTCTGTTTGTGCTAAGGTTAGTGACTCAGCTGTCTCTGTTCTTATAGACACAGGTGCTGGAGTAAGTGTTATTCAAAATGAGTTTAGACTTAGGGACCCAACGCTAAGAATGCTCCCTCTTACAGCTTCTGACATGCCTACCGTCGTTTCTGCTAATGGATCTGTTATGAAGATATTAGGCACATTGTCCTTACCATTAGAGATAGGTAAATTACATGTTCTCCATAAGGTATATGTCGTAGCTGATTTGACATATGAAGTCATATTAGGTACTGATTTCTTGTCTACCTATGGTGGTCACATTAACTTTGATGAGGGAACGTTCCAACTTCGAGGTTCGGAGATTGTTAAGCTACAAAAGAAGTATAATCTAACCGGTGCAAGCAAGGTTTGCGCCTTCACTCATGTCGAATTAAATGCAAATTCCCAAACTGTTTTATGGCTAAAGTCCACAATGGTTTTCTTGAGGGATGTTCTGGATTATTCGAGCCTAATGAAGATTTATACGGTAAGAAGGGCGTAATTGGAGCCCGAGCTTTAGTCACCGTTGTTAATGGTCTTATCCCTATCAGAATTTTAAATCCCAGTGGGGAATCAGTTCACATAAGAGACTTACTGAACTTGGGAACATTTTCAGCAGATCAGTTTAATGTTTATCCTAGTGTAGAGTCCCCTGCGGAGCAGGTGAATGCCGTCTCGCTAGATAGTCCTTCTTCCCCAGGTGGTAACTGTAATCCCTTTAATGACCCTCCTGCGGTTGACTTAAGTACTTCTGAATTGGACACAGACCAAAAGGGCAAACTTGAGAAGTTGTTGATGGACTACAGAGATGTGTTCGCAAATGATGATTCAGAATTATCTAAAAGCTCAACAATTAAGCATAGGATAGAGACGGGTGACCACGCCCCCATTAGACAAAGGCCCTACAGAGTCGGCCCAGCTCAGCGACAGGTCATAGATGATCACATACGTAAGATGCTAGACCAGGATGTAATTGAGGAAAGTCAGTCTCCATGGGCAAGTCCAGTAGTGTTAGTTAAAAAGCCCGACAACTCTATACGTTTCTGTGTGGACTATAGGAAATTAAACTCTGTCACATACAAGGATTCATATCCGTTACCAAGGATGGAAGAATCATTTCAAGCAATCTCAGGTAAGTGCGCTGCTTACTTTAGTACTTTGGACCTTAGAAGTGGTTACTGGCAGATAGAGTTGGATCCTCAGACTGCAGATAGAACTGCCTTCATAGTACACTCGGGTCTTTATCAGTTTACCCGACTTCCCTTTGGAGTCACAAATGCCCCCAGTTCATTCCAACGAGTTATGGAAAGTGTTCTTCGAGGTTTAACCTATGATATCTGCCTCATTTATATCGATGATATAATTGTATTCTCTCCAAGTTTTGAAGATCATCTTAAACATCTAGAAGCGGTGTTCCAGCGACTTAAGGAGGCCAGGTTAAGGCTGAAGCCTCAGAAGTGCAATTTTGCTTGCAGAGAGGTAAAGTATTTGGGTCATGTGGTATCTAAAGATGGAATTCGTCCAGATCCAGAGAAATGCAGGGTTATCAATGAGTACCCAAGGCCCAGGAACCTTAAAGAACTTAGAAGTTTCACAGGTTTGGCTAATTACTATCGGAAATTTGTGAAAGGATTTTCGGCCATAGCTGCTCCTCTAAATGAGCTCACAAAGAAGGACAAACCGTTTATGTGGTCTGCTGAATGCCAGGAAGCTTTTGAAAACCTAAAGCTTGCGCTAAGTAACCCTCCTGTGTTAATCTTTCCCGACTTCACCAAGCCATTTAAACTCTGTACAGACGCTAGTGACTTAGGAATAGGTATGATTCTAGCTCAGGACAAAGATGGAAAAGAGGCTGTAGTAGCATACGCAGGTAGGTCGCTAACCATCCACGAGAAAAATTATAGCATTACCGAGAAAGAGGCACTTGCTGTAGTAGCCGGTATCAAGTATTTCAGGCCTTATCTGTATGGTAGGCATTTCACTGTGATAACCGACCATAGCGCCCTCCGATGGCTTCTGGAGCTTAAGGAACCTTCTGGAAGATTAGCACGCTGGGCTATGGCTCTCCAGGAGTTCGACTTTACAGTAGTTCATCGAGCAGGTAGAGTTCATGAAAATGCCGACGGGTTGTCTAGAATTCCTTTTAAATCATCTGAGGTAAGCAAATCCACAGCTAAAGAAGTCAGTATCAATGCCTTGGATCTCCCCTTGGCTCAGCTGTATGACTTTCAAAGACAAGATCCGACAACCTCCATGCTAATAGCATACTTAGAAAACAAGCAGCTGCCGTCAAAAGATGCCGATGCTAGAACTATTCTGCTAACGGCTGATCACTATGCTCTTGATTCGGATGGTATCCTTCATCGCATTTCCATATCTGACAAAAGTCCAGCCAATTCGAAAGGACTGTTATTAGTAGTTCCAAACCAACTAAGGAAACAGATATTATGCGCTTATCACGACGATCCCACTGGTGGTCATTTTGGCATTAGTAAGACTTATGAGAAAATTAAACGACGTTACTTTTGGCACGGCATGTATGCTGACACTGAACATTGGGTTAAAACTTGCACTAAGTGTAATACTAGGAAGACACCTAAATATTGTCGCAAAGCTCCTCTAAATCCCCTACCTCCCGTAGAGAGTGCATTCGACCGAATCGCTATTGACTGTGTCGGCCCACTACCCACAACGACTCAAGGTAATAAGTATATTGTCGTAATTACGGATTACATGACGCGTTGGCCGGAAGCCTTCGCCGTCCCGTCAATTGAGGCGTCTGTAATTGCCAAAGTCTTTTATAATGAGATAATATGTCGCCATGGGTCACCCAAGGTGTTATTATCCGACAGGGGTACAAATTTTCTCTCGCGCCTTGTCCAAGAGTTGTGTAAGTTGTTTAATACCAAGCATGTAAAAACAAGCCCTTTCCATCCCCAAACTGATGGCCTTACGGAAAAGTTCAACGGAACCCTGGTAACTGGTATTTCAATGTTTACAAACGACTCACAGGACGATTGGGATACCTACATACCATCCATTTTGTTCGCTTACAGAACGTCCCCTGCCCTTGAAAGTACAGGTCTCACCCCCTTTCATTTGTTGTATGGCCGTGAGGCTAACCTACCGATAGATGTTACTTTACATAGTAAAGACGGTAACCCACTATCATTCAGTGAATGCTTGGATGAGATTAAAGCTAACTTACAAGTAGCCCAAACACTGGCACGAGCTAACTTGTCAATTTCTAGAGATCGTATGAAAAAGAACTATGACAGAAACGCTAGGCCTCCACCCTACAAGATTGGTGATTTAGTGTGGTTACATAACCCAAAAGTCCGGAAAGGACTTAGTAAAAAGCTGTCCCATCCATGGGAAGGACCCTTCATAGTGCATTCTATGCCCAGTAATTGCACATATCGTCTAAGACGGGTTAACGGTAGGATGCTGGGTACCCTTATTCACTCTAATCGCCTCAAGCCTTGTTTGCATCCAGATACTAGACAAATAGGTTCTGGTATCGACATCGAGGACTGTCCTACAGCAAATCCGAACCCAAGTATACAATCATCACCAGAGGGTAGCACCGATGTAACCGATGACATATGGACAGTGGAAAAGATTTTACGTCACAAGAAGGTAAAAGGAGTTAACTATTATAAGATCAAGTGGGCAGGATATGGTCCCAAACACAATACTTGGGAACCTGAGTCACACATTTTGGATCAGTCTCTTGTTGATAATTTTCATGCTAATGATAAATAACTGTCTACTTTCAGATGCTGATCACTGTGTTTTACATCCTTCTGTTTGTTATAATGGACCTGGTCGGATCGCGTAGTCGTCAAACCCAACTAGGGGTACTATTTACACATGTCGGTATTAGAATATGGGAGAGTGCGGGGTATACCGTACTCTCCATACCGAGGTAACCTATACATTCTCCTAAATAGGTACATCCAGTCCGTCCCTATGAAGAAGGTTGACGTGTGAATTGAATTAACTCCATGTGTTCATTCCCGGGATCCTTATTGTTGTCATTCGTTGTACTAACTCGCTATGTAAGTCCTTTGCAGCCTCATGTTATCGATGGAGATTCTGAAACCCCACAAATCGCACGGGATGTGGTATTCCAAACTGTATCTTGGAATCCATGGTCTATAGGTTCAAGTATATTTGCGTGGTAGCTAATTCTAGGTAGGTGAATTTCCAGGTTGTTTTGTATCATGTCACAGTGTGTCATCTCGTATTTGAATTCTCTGCAAGCGACCTTCCTTCAGCTAACCTTATCAAGCCGCCTGGTGACGACCACAGCGCGAGAGTAATGACTCTACCTGCGACGGCTAAGTGTAGATCATGCCTTGGTAAATCGGTTAGACTATCTCTAATCACTTGCTAGACACGTGACATCAGTTACAATTACACAAAGTGGGCATCCAAACTTTATTCTAAAGAACTGTAACCGTGACATAGAACAATATGGTAAACATTCACTCCTCCTTAATCTTGGAGTGTTGCGTTCTACTTGTCTGATACTGCTCTTCGATAGTTACAGAGTCGCCCAAATCAGCCAGGGGATGTGCCGAGCCTTGAATCTATGTTCCTCGCGATGTATGCCCTACCTTCATCCAGCCAGGAGACGTGCCGCAAGCCTTTCGATCACCCATGATAATGGAAGAGATATGACGACTTCACTCGCAGCCATTATTAGAAAAAATATATATATATATCTATGTGTGTTCTTGTGAGAAATGCATGTTCCCATGCGATGTTCGTTCAGATTGTTTCCGTGTTAAATACATTTTATCTTCTTCCTCGTAGCTAACGAACTGCTTTGATGCTGTAATCGATTCAAATCATCTCTGATCAATGTTGTAATTGCTCCATTGTTTGGTGTTGTAATTGATTCAAATCATCTCTGATCAATGTTGTAATCGCTTCATTGTTTGGTGTTGTAATCGATTAAAATCATGTCTGATCAATGTTGTAATCGCTTCATTGTTTGGTGTTGTAATCACTTTTCTATTTGTGTCCGATAAATAATTCCACAAATCATGTTTGACGTCGTGCTGTAGCAATTGTACTTTAGTTCTATCTAGTTCCACTTCATGTAAACACATTGAGGGATTTTCATCCGGGCCATCCTCTAAACTTAATAACACGTGAGGTCACGTGCTTTTTCGAGTGGGGGGATAATGTTACGAGGCACATGTCGTGATTACATGTGTCCGGGTTTATTAACCGCGTAAGTTTAAGGCCCACACAAGGTGATTAAATTCACGGTCGGGTTTAAGTTCGTTTGGCGTGGCTGATTGTCCAGATGGGACAACGCTACATCATAGCCCAAGCTGAAATTCCCACACATGTGTCAAAAATGGTTCTCGCCGTTGGTCCCCATTAATGTTACCCAAAGGAGGAAAGAGAGCACCTCCAGACGATACATTAAGTGAGATAACGCAGGCTTCAAAATTTACGACCGGTAATTTAGAAACAAAAGATTTACTCGTTCGCTGCTATATAAGCGAATCCCAAATTTAAGAGAAGCAGAAGTCTTTTGGCCACTCATACGCTACGTTACTGTGCTTCCTGATACCCCCGATCTAAGGCTATAACTTCTCTCCTTTGGAGATACCCTATGCTTTCGGACTTTACCAAATTGAACTGGGATTGACTTGTTTTGGCTGGCGTTCGCCCTCTCTCCACTTTGAACCCGGGACAGCGGCACATAGTAAGTATAAGTAGTAAGTATATATTAAAGAACTCTTTTCTTGTTATTTAACCCCTTGTCGTTGTAGTCACTTTGTCCACAGGTTTATCTATAAAACTATATAGTTTTATAAAGGTTACGGGTATAGTTAGTGGCAACCTCAGCGCATAATTTCCACTCTGCACGTTGTGTTACCTAGTTGTGTCTGAAAAGACTATATAGGCTCCATCGTGAGGGTTTCCCTAAGACGCTTCCACTCAAAACGCTTCCACTACAAACTCTGCGCTCGGATCAAGTAGCCACACGAACCCCCGAAACCCCGTATCATTTAATTTGCAGCTTTTGTAGTTTCTTGCTTTGTATGATTGATGTATTAAAATAATACCCGTGGTCAGAAATACAGAGATGGCTGGGGAAAACCAGAGTGGGATAATACCTGTTGAGCTGGTCAGATAAAGTCACGAAAAGTCGACGGGAGCTGGAATTGACCCCATGACGTTATCATTGTTGAGGTGAATGAGATGAATGAAAACGCTTTTGTTCTTCTTTTCTTGTGCTAGGAAAGCCCGCGTTACAAGAAGTGTAGTGCACGAAGCGTGGTTTTCCATGCAGAGTGGAACGAGGATATGTGGGTAACTAGTTGGGGGAAAAGCAGGATATGAGGCTGAACTGTTATAAATAAACAAAGAAGACGAGCCACAGGCGTGCAAGCAACATTACATAACGTACAGATTGCTCAGGTTTGTTAATTAAGCAGACTTCATACGAACGATAAGACCCTTTCACCAGCTGAATCACTCATTCATTTCAGGCTCAAGAACGTTTTACCTGACGCCCAACTGAATAAAAGGAATTGTGTGGAATTACATGCACGTGCACCAGTCATATGTACATCGGCTCTTCCTTTCATATTCCAACCACTTCAGGCTCCATTCAGTACATCAGCGCCAAGGCAATAAAAAACGCCCGTTAAATATATCATGCAGTTTGTTAGTCAGACACGAATTCAGGACGCAAACTGAGGTCATATTATAATTGATATGATACATAAAACAGACCATCACAAATACCTGCAGAGTAAAGCCAACTCATGTGGTTTAATTGTAGATGGATTATTAATTGACGTTACGCATGAGCCATGCATTCTCCGCACCTACAATACACTCATGCATGCAACCATGCCATTATCAATATGAATAAACATGAGTGTATGAGTATACTCCGCCCTTAATTCGCCGGGAGATTCACCGCAGCTAGGTGTACAGGATTACTCCGCAAAGTACGGTTTTCCACATTAAAGTGAAAGACAGTTCCTGTTCTAAGTTAAGTTCGCCAAAAAGGTTGAACAATGTTATGTTTGTTCCGGTAAAGCATTTTTTCTAACAGCTACCACGACAGCGGATACAGACATCTGACCATGCTCCGTCACCTAGTCATGAAACACAGCCACTTTGTCTGAACTGTAACGTAATTTTTCCAAGCGCGGAACATTCTTGTGACCTGAGGCTAGTAAGCTGCTAGGGTTGTGTTTGTAGCTTAAGTATATATGCCAATTTATAACAAGAAATGAACAATAAACTTATTCCTGCCACAATACAATGGTCTGGAAATACTTTGCAGTGTTGTTCACACATATACTCGTCATAATTAAAAGATATAACATTAAAATATTGTGCTGTTCTTATGTTATTACATGTTACATTGACAGACAACTCAGAACATTTACGTCACAACCTGAAAACGGTTGATATATCCTAGCTCTGTGATTTTAAGCTTAAAAGGCTGAGCGGCTTCAGATCTCCAGTCGGCAGCACAATACTCCACACTTCAAACGAAGATAATTCAGCAACGAATCCATACAATTTCAAACAGTTTGTTTACATTTAAGAGAGAATTTTATTTTCTTATTCATGAACAGTACCCACAGCTATGAGCTGTCTTTTACTTTAAGGGTAAACTGCACCTTGTCTAAAAATGAGGTATCACTTGACATCCTTCTGAAAAAAAATAGTCACAAAAAAATTCACAACGCTGCGGTGAATCGCTGGGTGATATACTGATTGTCACACCATTGACCACTGAGGTCCCGTGTTCGGATCCACTGCGGCTCCACCCATGTATAAACCTGAACGTCGTCATTTACACATGGGAATTCTGCAGTACGGCGTTAAACGTCTATCAAATATAAATAAATCCAATATACAAGACGTCGAAGAGATTACTGGCTGGAAGATACTGTCGTCTTGAGGGCGAGTCCATGCCCCCAATTAGTGATGCCTCCACCGGAACATCATGCCGAAAACAACAGACATGATAACCCACCCAGTTACATTACACCGACACCGCCCCGACCAGTCTTCTTTTATTGCTTTAATTTTTCACAGTTGAGGGCCAAACGAGTTAGCTACAAATGTCATTTTTAAAGTCTTTAGTATGACAAGACCGGGGTTTGAGGCATTCTGTTAAGCACACTGAATAATGAAGGCGGCCCTCAATGGCTGCCTGCGTTTGTCAGTCTGTGACCATTGAGGTTTATGGCATGTTCGAATCGAGCTCTTACTAGTTTGGAAGTTTGTCAGGTTCCCGTCGAAGTTCGGTGGTTTACTCGACAGGCTCTCCGGTTTCTTACTCCCATAAAACTTACCGCCGTTATATAAGTGGGAATTTCTGGAGCTTGCAGTCGAATGAATAAATAAATGAGGGAGTTATGTTTTGGTATATTTTCAGTACACAAAGCATTCAACTCCCGAAACAAGGGAGACAACTTATACAAACTTGTTCAATTTATCTGACTGTCGATAACTAACGACTTGTTCGAAGGCCAGCGTTGCTGAAACCGCGGAGACAAATCCCATTCGCAGCGATGTATACGGTTGTTAGATGTAACACAATACCAGCACATACCTGTAGTAGTGGATAGCAATAGAAAATGTAGGTCATTTTGACTTTATTAACATTGTGTAAGGTTGCAATGTGTAGGCACTACATATTAACCCGTGTACAACAGCCGTTTTAGATCCACAACAAACTTCAGCTGACAAGGTTCCATAAATGAGATTACATAGCATCGGATTGTTTGGGGCACAAGAGCTGGTGGAAGCCATCCAGTATGGGAGGCTTCTGTTCACGTACATTTCGGAATTGCCCTCCTTACGAGATTCTGCTGGTTGCGTGATTTCTGTATGGCTGAAAACTAAACACGGCTAATTAATTAATTGTTGCAAAGATGCATACATGTAAACGACAATTACACAATCGTTGGTTATTCCCTCGCCAGCTAATTAAATATAAGTAGTCTATATTATTTTGTATACCGGTGCATTGAATTATGACCTTACCCATTCCAAAATGATTGCCGATGCAGTTATCCTAGCTCATGGGACCTCTTAACCCAGATATGAAGAGTTTGAAAGTAAGACGCATATGTGGTCATATACGTCGGAGAAGCCGAAGCCAGACTATTACAAGGGACAGGAAATGAACCGTACGTTGACCCCATTGGTAGAAGTGCACAACACAAAGCAGGCGATTTTTTCTGAGCATGCATGGGGTCATTTGTAACCTGTTAAGCCCACTGTATAATTCTGGGAGGCCAGTCATTAATATACGTCCGCAATCGTAATGGGCACCTTAGAATACAGTGAAATACACAAATTTTTATTTCGGCGTTTTAAACAGGAGCTGACAGCGTATCAAGCCAAAATGTCGTCTGAATATCCATTGGATATGGGTGGACAATGTAAAATGATAAGTTGAATTAGTTCAAAATCATCGGAAGGTGCCCTACTTATTTATCGGTCAATGATTTGTTGAGTCCGCTGCTTGCTCTTCACTTATAATACTGTTTACAGCCGCACTCAGGCATATTACATGATGCTGGTCACGTTTTGGTGCTTATTGGAGACAACTATATAAGACCTCCTGCCATACGTTGGAAGGTCTGCCTGCAACTTGCGGATGGTCGTGGGTTTCCTCCGGGGTCTGCCCGGTTTCTTCCTACCATAATCCTGCCCGTCGTTATAGAAGTGAAATATTCTTGAGTGTGGCGTAAAACACCAATCAAATAAATAAATAAATATATAGGATCTCTAATATCACCAATATGTCTAACAAAGCTCTTCGGATGTCAAGAATAAACAGACAGAAGCATTTGTTTTTGTTGCATGCTAGTAAATAAACACTCTGCACAGTTTAACTTGATATTTTCTCATTTTCTCATTCTGTCGTCAGAGACCTTTGTACGTGTACTTCTACAAACAGACCCCTTTGGGGTGGACAGTACCGACAGAAACCGACTTGAGGAGTCATCGCACGAGTTATTCGAAACTTTGAAGGATGAGCTTCTAGCAGAGTGCCCCGTTCTTATACTGGCCCATAAACAGGATCTAGCTATTGCACCGAAGCCTGAGGAAATCACAAAGAACGTTAGCATTGGCACCATCAATCAGTAATGGGGTGGGAACTTTCTGTATGCAGATGCATGCAGATTTTTTTCATGCAAGGTGCAGTTTTACAAGGCCTTTGAAAATGGGCCAAGAGGGTGCTTTGAAAATTTTTTAAACCAAATAATGCAGTGGCTGCTAAAAATATTTCATGCCTGTATCTGCCACACGGTGCAAATGGCACGCCACTAGTTTGTACAGTATTCCGTGTACAAACCCAATCTCTCAAAGACAGTGTCTATTGAAAATATTGGTGATGTCATGCATGAATGTCCAGTTACATACGAAATGTTTCGTTACTGTACACTGCACTTCCTTGTGAAAATCTAACCACACGTCGAACTTTTCCGAAGTCTGTGTAATACTCTCTTTCTGCCATTTTGCCAACTGCCAACGGGATCAACGATGAGAGTGCTGAAAGCTTTCGAGTGGTTGAGTGATGCCTTGGAAACCCGTCATTTCAAGGAAATTGTTGTGAACCCCATAGCCGAAACAGCTGATGACGTGTAGCTCTCGGTCAGTCGAACCAACGGAACTCTAACCAACCTTCCGCTGAAACAGTTTGCGTACATGAAGAAATGGCTATCATCAAATTGACCGCCACATGTCATATTCTGTTTGCATGAAGACTGAGCTTACGATTAGAAATGGTACGTGGTCAGTTAATTGTGCTTGTGAAGTAACTTCCAGGTGAGAGTAACGCATTTCACGGCCCGAGTGCATTCAGCTTTTTCGATGCTACTCTGAATAATTGTTAATCCAGTAAGTTTCCCCACAATGATGTTGAAGATAACCATTCAAACAATGGATCAGTCACCAAACATTATGTTTGGTGATGTTAGGTTGACGGTTAGCACTTCTGAAGATTAGGAGGTCTCCCTGGCTCAGTGGATTATCGCGCTATCGCAGCGCAATGACCCGAAGCCTCCCACCAATGCAGTCGCGATGAGTTCAAGTCCAGCTCATGCTGGCTTCCTCTCCGGCCGTACGTGGGAAGGTGTGCCAGCGACTTGCGGATGGTCGTGGGTTTCCCCCGGGCTCTGTCCGGTTTCCTCCCACTATAATGCTGGCCGCCGTCGTATTAGTGAAATATTCTTGAGTACGGCGTAAAACACCAATGAATTAAATAAATAAATTCTGCCAGATTATGTAGGGCCCTCTTGCTCAAAGCTTTTACATCATTATGTGCAAGTAAGTATCATATCGACCAGTACAGTGAAGACATAACGTCGCCATGTTAGTTACGTAGAAGTGACGCTGCCAATGCCTGTGACCAAGATGGCTCAGGGTGGATTAGTTGTTGTAACTAAATTTTGTAATATTTAGGAAAGAGCCTTTGTATTTGAATACATTCAAATCCTGGCTGCCAGGTAGTAAAGATATCCGGTTCAAATTCCTGACACAGATTAGAAAATACCTCATGTATAATGTTCCAAACCACATGCGCAAAAAGCGTGAGAAAAGTGTTTTCACTTGCACACGCAATCTTGTCTTGAGCAGCAACGTTATGCTGTTACAGTCTGGAAAGTTTATTTCTGTCAATAAGCATTTCATATAAATACACATGCTGCTCCATGCTGGGCCACCGTCTGATTTAGCCATGGATATCTTGAGTTTCGTGTAAAAAACACCTGGCAATATAACAAGATGATTAAATTGAAAAAGTCATGCTGTATTTATGGAAAATAACCTATCGGATTCCCTTGTCCACATTTATTGGGATTTGACATCGTGCCCATGACTCATTTCACAATGACGGTCAGGTTTAAGTGTATAGGTAACAGGGCAGAGCCCAGAGGGCAACCATCGCCTACAGAGGCAAGTGACTGAAAAACTCACTCCCACCAAATCACTGACGCCAAGCCACCGTCGAACTATAGTCCAATTCGGACTGGTAGCCTCAGTTGTTATGAACACGTTTCGATTCTTTATCTGACTGTGTACATCCGTGTGACTGTAAACTATTATTTCAAAACGTAGACTATAAGTTACTAACATGAGTGTGACTGTCTAGATGCGGTGACCACACTTTCACGCAGATATATTATATATTACTTTGAACGAATGTCCGTTACCGCTCTGCTACCTTCTTGACAAATGTCACCAGATGTACCTCTGATTTCATATCTGTATCTCCCGGTATTGCTACCCATGTCAGACAACCACGCCATAGATGAGTGGAGAAAAGGGGACAGTGCCCTCTTCTGAGAAACAGCCCCGAGCCAAGGGAAAAGCTCATTCAAGTGCTACAAAAGCAGAGCTCAACCCGTACTTACAGATATATCACCAGAAACAAACGAGTTCATATATAATGGATTTCTGAACCATGAAATGCGGTAGTTTTCCTGTCGATTTGGCCAACAACGCTAGACGTTGAATTAATTGTTTGGAATTCAACGCTTTATTGATGAATATTTCAATTATACCCCACCAGTCAAACACTTTAAAAGATTGAGGAAACCAGAGTATGAGTGGAATAAATCAAAGCTCTTGGGCAAATATCTGCCAAACTTTCACACACATATGACTCACGGGTTTTAACACACAGGGCAATCTCTATCTTTGTGCTGTGTTGGTAGAGGACAAGTGACGTCCGGCAAACTTCATATAAAACCACGTGAATCACCTTACAAACCCTCTTTGCCATCTATTGCCTCCAATACCGCTTGTGGCAGAGTTTCCCTGCCGTTTAGATCGTTTGGGTTGCGATTTACAGGTACGTTCTGGATTT
Source organism: Acanthopleura granulata (assembly GCA_016165875.1). Taxonomy (NCBI): domain Eukaryota; kingdom Metazoa; phylum Mollusca; class Polyplacophora; order Chitonida; family Chitonidae; genus Acanthopleura; species Acanthopleura granulata. The sequence goes on along the minus strand of JABBOT010000080.1, from coordinate 45,304,527 downwards.
TGTCAACAATAAACTGCACAACTTGGACACAGAGTGTTTGATAGGCCAGGCAGCTTATCAATATAACACAATATAACACAGCGCTCTTATAATTATTATCCAGCTATAATTTTAAAGGATATAACAACTGACTAAGTTTAGTAGAATAGAATTTTTCAAATCAAACAATCATATAAAGATTAAAAGGATGAATTATATTGAAAGATCAACAAAACAATAAGTTCTCTAAAACGAATATAACTCTCCAACATTTCCTTCACAATATTTCAGTTGTACAACAATATATGGACCTGAAAAACTTTCGTGAAGAGCACAAATATTTGTGAAGGTGCACAGGTGGTCTTGATATATTTAATGTAAACATGCTGATAACTCGATTGTAGACATCCCTTTGTACAACCTTATAAACAAAATAAAAATGACACAAGAACCGCATATACAAATGACAATCGAAAATGAAACATCAAACTTCTTACAAAAGAATTTACTGTCATAAAGTTAAATTCCTTATATCACAGACTTCGGATTTCTGACCTAAACAGTGGAGGTATACTTACAGATAAATCGATGCAAAGACAAAGCCATATATATTTATATGGCAATCATATGTTGCTTTGAGTGAGAACATTTTCATGTTAATTGTGTATATACCTTCTATAAGGTGTAAAGCATTCGAAACCGAGTGTAACCATGCCTAAATTCTCATATTTTGGCCAATAACGTCCAGATGTTATATTCAACCGACGCAATACACACTTGTACTGGCAGCTGAAGAACTCGATAATTTTCGACAGGACCTGGTCTGAATCGAGTTGTATTTTATTTATTTATTTATTTATTTATTTATTTATTTCATTGGTGTCAAGAAAATTTCACTTCTACAACTTACGGCGGCCAGCATTATGTTGGGAAGAAACCTGGCAGAGCCCTAGTTATACTTTAGTTCCCTCACATCATTGGTATTTCCGGGATTCAATGTATATCTCAACTCTGGAACTTCCGACTGCCAGAAACGGTCCAGAATAATAAATTTAGCCCCCGATTCTTCTGGGTGGACCACATTTAGAAGCAATCACGTGCCACCCATGTTATGCATGAAAAAAGTGGTTCTCAACTGGGCGAAAACCATTTTCTGACTAGCTCGTAGGGTTTCTTCAGAAACATTGCTGTGTGTGTTAGGGTTGCCGTAAGGTCGTTGGCAGTTTCCGCCATGGGCTTTACCAGCGCTGACTTAACATCAGGGTGTCCAAGGTGAGAAATGAGCCAATCAATTGCCTCCGCAAGACCTTCGCCCTTTGTGGCACTGGTGGGAAATATAGCTGTGAAAAGAATACGGTGTAATCGGAATTGCATATATATGACTGCGATCAGACAAAATTAAAACTCAGTGCATAAAGGAATCACTGCATTTTTAAGAAGTTGTCCACATTTGCCCTGCATATACCAGATCCTTTCTGGCATAGTTCCTCCTTCTAAACTCGTATTAAGCGATGCGGTGTTATGGTTAATTTTCTAATGTTAACAGCTGTCTACAAAATAACGGATATTTCTGCGAATGAACCAAATGGTAAGTGCCAGTAGTTTACCCCAGTCACGCTGTCTGAGAGAATCCAGCTTCAGTCCCTCCTTAACTTCGTCCAGGGACATCGCCGATGCTAAGTCTTGCTTGTTGGCCAGGACCACTAGACAAACATCTCGCAGTTCATCCTCCCATAACGCCTGGTGTAGCTCATCTTTAGCCTGCTCCAGGCGTTCCCGGTCATTGCTGTCCACCACCTGTATCACTGCCTGGGTATTCGCGTAGTAATGGCGATGTAGGCTCCTCTGAAAGTAAATTTATTTATTTAATATAATTACGTTTTACTCAAGTTGTTAAACAACCACAGCATTTATTTCAAGCGTAACTCGTATTTGACCCAGGAAAAGGTTACTTACAAAGTAGCGTTATACACATACTGGCAAAACATACATGAAGGCGGACTTCACAAACAATGCCTCATATCATCCACTTTCGAATACGATCTGGAACTCAGCTTTTTGTGTTTATAATTTACAAATATTTTATAGTGATAAAATACACTATGAATTTATAGAGACTACACCGCAAATTTTCATTTCCATCAAATCTTGTGCATTTTTCCTCCGACTTATGCACATTCACCCTCGGTAAAGAGTATTACTATATATGAATGTTGAAGGCCGCTCGGCAAACCTTATGCAAAATACACGCTCACATTTTATTCGATTCTCGGCGAAAGCAATTGTGACATTCTGACGTCACAAAAAGACTGAACGTTCGCAACCAGTGCTTACGTCATGCGAATGAGGTTATGGAACAATTCTGACGTCATATGCTTGTTCTTGAGTGACAAGTCAAAAAACAGACCGCGCAACACGATGGTATAATGAATTCATCACAATGAAGAGCATTCAGACGAATTTTATTGAATTAGTACTGGTATTTCGGCCAAAACACGTCGCCTATTCACGGACGTTGTCCCAATGACTGTGTGGTAGCTAAAGGTGGCTATTTCACTCCTGGCTTGTCGTATCATAGCCACAGTGGGCACCAACGGCAGAACTTAGGCTACGAGCTTTCATGCCAAGTCAGATAAGTCCTTTCTGAACGATATTTGCAGTCTAAAACTGGTGTCAATTGTCACTCTTACCTCTCACACAACAGTCTATGTAAATTCCACTCGCTAATGACACGATAGCCCCGAATTCGCGAAACGGTCATCGCTGGAGTGGCGGCCATTTGACGCTAACCACAGTTATGGGTGTTGAAGAGCTCTCGTTCTTGTGACTGCGCATGCGCACTAAACCCAAAAAGGAGCACATCATGGCCGAATACTTGCAGACAGTTTGCCGTCTCGTGAATTCGGGGTGGTGCGTCATTACCCAGTTGAATTTATTTGGGGCATTATTGAGAGGTAGGCTAAGAGCCATAGTTGAGGCCTGTTTTGGACTGCAAACATCGTTCAGAAAGGATTTATCGGACTTGGTGTGAAAGCGCCTAAGCTCTGCCGTTGATACCCGCTGTGGCTATGATACGACAAGCCAGGAGTGAAACAGCCACCTGGTGCAATTTAATTGTTTCGAAAGGATGCTATGAGAAACTTTTCTAAATGTTGTTGTTGTTAATTGCTGAATCTTTAAATCTCTTTGGAAAATAAAGGTAGGAATAGTTACTGACTCGTACATTGCTGACAAGCGTTGCTCTTGGCCGACGCGAGAATCCTTGACTATGTAGAGATACAGAAAAAGTATCAAAGGCACGAGATTGTATCGCTAGCCTGATTTGCGAGTACAGTAGCCTATTAAAGATAAATAGACCAATCAGAGGTCTAGAATTTTCTCTGAATTGTGATAAAGCTGAATATTTGTGAGTTTGTGAATATCACGGAAAAAAATCAGAAAAAACACGATTTTCCAACACAATTTGTCTTCAAATACTTCTATTTAAACCTCCAGAAAGCAAGGGTACTTTTTTAATTAAAGGTATACAAGTAACTATCCAAAATTCTCTGGTATAGTCTATTTAAGATTAGAATAAGCCTCGTTCAGCAAGCATAAATACAACAATCGAATATACAGATGATTGAATAAAAACCAGTATATGATGACAAAATATATAGTATAGCACAGCTATTGTTTATTTATCTGATGTTTCACATCGTACTTAAGAACAGCTCTCTAGCTGTAAAGGCTTTCAAGGATGGTGGAGCCCGCATAACCTGGATGACACAGCCACACCAGCCTGATTGTATGTAAGGGTACCTGGTAAATCTTATCATGACAAACCGTATACTGGACAAGGAACATTGAATTACAGGTATTCAGGATCGGAACAGGCCTACCCTTTAAAACGCCCAGCCAGCATGGAATAACGGTTTCTATCTGCAGTTCTTTACCTCTTCACAAGAGAGGTTGCGCGACGTCAGAAGGTTTATCAGGTGCGAGTCCAATAAATAAAGACATCCACGAAGCTTACCGCTTTGTCACGTCCTCCAAGATCCCATGCTGTTAAGCTGACGTTTTTGTATGTTAGTGTTTCCACATTGAAACCTGTACGAGGAAAGACAAGCAAATGATTTACATGTAGCTTCAAAGTTCAAGAGTAATATGTACATATAAATATGTGTGACAGGGCGTCAGTAGCTACTGTACATTATGCAATGTTTATGTGCAAGTAGAGGTTATCTCCCTTTTCTGTAGAGGACGTTATGTCGCCGGACATTTTTGGTTAGCGTCCTCGCCGTGTGGTGGCCTTTGTCCTGTTGCATGTTGTAACAGGATGAGCACCGTTGTGACCCTCAGGCACCTTGAGGGTTTTTTCTCCCCTTGCTAGATAACTGCACCACACATTGATGGTGGTCTCCAATAAAGTATTCGAACGGCAGTCCACTTTGTGTCGTCTCTATCCGTCGGGCCCAACCCGCCCTCGTTACATATGGTCATTTTACACATATGTATCAAATAAGTACTTGCAAAAACAAACAGTTGTTTATGTATTGGTGTTTTTTTGCCATATTCAAGAATATTTCATTTATACGACCGCGGTCAGCATTGTGGTGGGAAGAAACAGGGCAGAAACCGGGGGAACCCACGATCATCCGCAGGTTGTCGGCGGAGAGGAAGCCAGTATGCGTATAAACAAATAGGAATATTATATATAACATGTATATTTATGTATACAATGACACGTGAGTTGATCTGTGTTAAGAAAGTACAAACCATAGGCTGTTAAAAAGGTCCAGAATATAATATTTCTCACCAATGGTTGGAATGGTAGTGACAACTTCCCCGAGTTTTAGCCTGTACAGAACAGTAGTTTTACCAGCGCAATCCAGACCTGTAAAAAAACCATGTATGAACGTGTAGCAAAATAAAACTGCCTGGAGCGTGTTCAAATCTGAATGTGTTTGTTGACCGATTAACTCTGAATATAACGACGGTTCTGGTGATGTCTGGCGCTAATGTTTCAGCTTCATGAACTGGATCTTGGTCCGGGGAAGGCGCCCCAAAACGGGAACTCCGTTCAGATGTGCTGCTTGTAAACAAATAGGCATACTGATGTCTTACAGGCCGGACATGTATAATGTAAGCATATGTTCGTATCAGCATCATCCGGTTTGTCTGTGCATGCTCTTTCCAAAACTTATTATGAATTACATGTAATTACATATTATGGCATAGAGCTTACATGTATATGTACCACATGTGGTGCACACAACACATAGGTTTAATGCTCTCGATTTATTTATAAAACCAAGATAAATATCTCACCCATTTGGTCTGTGTGGATAAAGTTGTATAAAGGAACACATATATTCGACTTGTTAAACAAACTGATTTCACCATACTTTAGATGCTGTGATTCACAGTCTCCTCATTTCAATTTTTTTAATTTATTTTTTTTATTTCACGCCACAGGTCAGATTTATGTGGGTGGAGGAAAACAACAAAAATGTTTCAACCATTGGCTGGGGAAAGAGCCGGGCAGCATGCGGACACTGATCTGTCCACGGGGAGGCCTCCCTGGCTCCGTCGGTTAGCGGGCTATCGCAGCACAACGACCCGAAGCCTCCCACCGATGCGGCCCCTGTGAGTTCAAGACCAGCTCATGTTGGCTTCCTCTCCGGCCGTACGTGGGAAGGTGTGCCAGGAACCTGCGGATGGACGTGGGTTTCCCCAGGGCTCTGCACGGTTTCCTCCCACCACAATGCTGGCCGCCGTCGTATCAGTGAAATATTCTTGAGTACGGCGTAAAACACCAATCAAATAAATAAATAAATAAATAAATCTGTAGACGGATCTCAATCAGGCCTAAGCAGACAACATGCCGTTAATTGTATAGATGTTAATTTACCCTAATCTTCAGAATAGGTCATACCTTAAGTGTGTGGTCCACGTACGTAGTCTTAATACATATGTATTTAGAATGTACGTCTAATGTACATAAATATATACCTATAACCTTTAAAGATACGATTTGTAGGCCTACGGTCTTTGAGTTAAATTACTTTTATCTAGGCCTATAGACCTTGCCTATAGATGGTTTGTTTACATGAAAGTCTCACTTGTAGGGTTAATTTAAACTCTGCATAACACGAGGCCTATTCAGAGTATTCAGTAATGTCGCAGACATGTAAATGTTTTACCGGTACCCAAGATTTCTTGCCAACTGGCCTGTACACAACTTACCCTGAATAATAATCCTGTATTCGTGTTTAGAGTTACACAATCGGGACCACACGGTTCCCATCGCTCCCCAGAAAAACCTCTGTCGTTGGAAACCTTACCAGCAATAATCAATGTGGTTTAGCAGCTGGAGTCTCATGAAACACTGACTGTCAGTCCCACATGAATCCGGGTTTATTTAAAAGTAGAGTCGAATTTAACGTCACTGAGTGGACTTCACGATCATCATGTTTTGATGACGGAGTTCCGGCCCCTCTGTCATTACACACGTATGAATGTTTACGCTTGTTGTCGCCACGTTGGCATTCGTGAGTCTCCGGCAATTTCCGTGAGGAGGTCGTAAAGAACTGAAATTATGTTTTGTTATTTCAAACCTGTCAAGAAAGTAATACAGCGTGTTGAAAAACTGAATAAAATAAACAAAATGTGTGTGAAAAAATGGTCACATATAGGGAAATTTGAGAGACAGACATTATTGTAAATTTAGTCCGTCTCCATATTGCCATTCGTACGTATTCGGAATAAATTTTTATATCCTCCGAGATTCCAATATGGCAGCCTCCTGAGGGTAAACGTGGGTTCACTTCGCTTCGATTTTTCACCATGGGTTTGTATACAGAGGCGGCTGACATTATCAGGAAAGTGAAAGCCAAAAAAGCTTCCGTGAAGACGCTTGTCCTTTCTAAAAGCACATACCCGGTAAGCATACATCCGATGTAATTCTGTGTTATCGTTGCTGTTGTTCAACCTGTTGGCGTTGTTGGAAAACTGATTGAAAATTGATGTGGTGCTGGTAGTGGCAACTGACCATTGATGACTGTTACAGCTCGGGGGTGGTGTGTGTGTCGTAGACGGAGGGGGGGAGACTCTGGGGGGTGGAGGGATTGGTAAATTAGCTGTTTGGTCACATGGCTTAAGATATGACAGGTCATTGAATAATGTGTACATCTAAGAAAAGGATCAACAACAAACAGCATAAACTGGGGGATTATTTAAGCTGAGGTTGCCGTCACTGGGTGGTGGGACGGTAATCAGTTAATTCTTTGAAGAAACAGCTGTGCACAAAGAACATCAAAAAAGTGAGTCATCCACTAACAAAAACATAAGTCTTGTCTTTAAAAGGCAATATCGCGAAATAGCACCCCGCAAGGAATTTATGGATTACTTAGGTCTGTGATAACACCCTGCGCGAGCATCACCAGGGTGGGTACACGGAAGCCAAACCTGATGGGAGTAAAATCAATCTGAAGTTTCTTGTAGTGTTGCTATACTTTGTTTTCCCCATAGTAAGTGTCTATATATTAGTCACCTTATGGTACCCCAAGGCTTGCAGCATCCGTGCACATCCCATGTCAAAATCATGTGTGGGGTGTTATTTCACGAGTAATTTATAAAATGTGGGAGCTTCATAATTTTAGGAAAAGCAAAACTGTGTGTATTCATTGCTTTCAGTCATTGGCATTCATGAAAACCACATCATCAAGACATCAGTTGAATTGGCTGTTCCAAAGCATAAAACTCTCTGAGAGGGAATTTTTTCTATTCTTTTCTGTTTTAATGTACATTTCAGAACAAGAAGCAGTTGTATGCATTGGTCTGTGAGACTTTGAAGAACACAGACTTATTGAAGAGGATTGAAGATAAACTATGTCTGCTAAAGAAGGAGGAAATTCTTGGTGGAAATGAGGACTTATTACATGTCTTACTGTATGACCAGCTCATTGGCCGAGGCATCAAGGGAGCACATAGTTTCAGGGTAAGAGAGTGTAGCAACAAAGGGTCAGATAGCACACAAGGTTCTGGGAATAGTGGAAATTGATGGTTGAAGAACTGCTAATCCAGAAACGCGGTAGTGCTCTATTTTTTAAAGAGTTTACATGTTCACGTTTTGGCTTAGATAATACTCCATTTCAGTAATGGGTATAAACAATGGTACTGGTAAAATACTTCCACGCCAGCATTGTACAGATTTTCTAACAGGTTGCTTAATCTTCCAAAGCTCCTTTTTTAGATAATGTGTCAATTTTGCTTTTCTTGGTTGCAGATTGCTGTACAGCGTTACCGCTCAGTGTTGAAAACTGAATACAAGAAACTTAAGGCTGAAGATCAGACTGAACTGAAGACAAGCAGGACAGGTGAGCCTTCAGGACATGACTTTCATAATTAATCCGCCCTGAGCTTGTGTATTTATTTGATGCTGGTAAAATCTTCTTAAACCCAGTACGATACACCAGCAATACAAAGCCATCTTCCTGAATTTCATCACCAGAAGATATTTATACATCATCATACAAATTCATAGGTAACCAACAGCATAATGCAACTCAGAAACAGATAAACAAAAAGTGTAATCATTCTGTCAGTTTTAAGTTTGTTACTGCGGAAAGTTCGTATTATGTTTAAACTTTGTAATGTAAAATTACGCAAAGTTTGAGGCTCAGTAACCCCCTAACCTTGTCCACGAAAGTACAAGGATGCAAGCCTATGTATCAATAAAGCAATGTCCTCTAATGTAGTCTGTCACACTGAGTTTGCAGTATGTAGGTATTTTGTATCATTCGTACGTGTGCTGACAAGTTTTGCATTCGATGGAAAGCCAAGTAAGCATCATTTATATATATATACATACATATATAATGTTTATTGTTGTAATAACATATATGTATTAGAATGTTCTTCGTTTATTGGCAGACAGTCTTCCTCGCTTTGCCCGTGTAAATCTGCTGAAGACAACAGTTACTGATGTGACCACAGCATTAGAGGAAGAAGGCTGGAGATTGGTGGCTAACACTAGCACAGGAGGAGTAGAGGCAAAGTGAGGCTGTTTGACATCTATTAATTGTGTCACTTGTCCAACTCAGAAATTATTAACTGATGTGAGTCTTTGAAGAATATCTAACAAAACGGTTTGTAAAGTAGTTGTGTGGTCATGTACACTCTGCAACCCTGTGGAAATAAATTGTGCAATATGTTGGAAATCAGAACCATAGGGAGTGACATAATAACCGAGTTAGATATATTGCCTTCTCATCACGTGATCATTTTATGGGTAAGTGAGGCTTGCTGCATATCACCAAGCATGAAAGATGAAGTAAAGAAATCAAGCAATGATTTCTTCACACTGAAATAACCTTTTTGAAGTATTATGTTGTGATTGTTTTTGGGTAAGTAACATTTTAGTTCGTACCGTCCATGTTGAAAATCACTGATTACATCATTCCGAAATAAAATTACATTGATGTCATGCATCGATTGGGCAAATTACTCTCCTGTCATAATATTGCAACTAGGGAAATGCATCTTATTAAACCCAAATTATTTTTCTGGATAAGATTTGTGTGAAGCCATCTTTCTGATGGAAGTGTGTACATGTGCATAGATGTGTATTATTTGTCATCTTCAGGTCATTGTGAGTTCAAGTCCAGCTCACGCTGGCTTATTCTCCGGCCATATGTGGAAAGGTCTGCCAGCAACCTGCGGATAGTCACAGGTTTCTCCTGGGCTCCCAGTTTCCTCTAACCATTATTCTGGCCGCCATCGAATAAATGAAATATTGTTGAGTACAACGTAAAGCACCAATCAAATTAATAAAGAGATATTATTTCAGGTTTGCAGATCTGGTGTCTGAGCTGTCAACTGATGAATTCATGCTGGACCCTGACCTGCCTGACCTGCTGGTCTTCCCACCCAACACTGACCTTCATGATCACAGGTTATTTGTGTCAGGGGAGATAATTATGCAGGACAAGGTAAGTCCAACCAATGGGCCACAGTCCACTAGTAATTTGACATTTACTTCGTACAACATGATACCGCACAAAAATTGGAAACATATAAAAGGCATCCCATGGAAGCAAAAGAAAATATAACCATAAATGTCAGGAGGATTTATATAATTTTCATTCCTGGCCTAGTGGCATTGTAGCATTATAGGTCATTAACAGTAAAATATTTCCTTGTAATATTATGTCAGAGCAACCAATCTCAGTGGACCACAAAGTATTTTGCTCTGTGTATGCACATTTGTTTTATTTATTTCACGATTTCTGAAAGGCAGATTTCATTAAGCTGTTTTGTTTTTTCTTTCTAGGCCAGTTGTTTCCCGGCCCATGTTTTGTCACCACCAGAGGGCACTCATATCATAGACTGCTGTGCTGCTCCTGGTAACAAGACAAGCCATATTGCAAGTTTGATTCAGAATAATGGGTAAGAACTTTGGTCAATTCTCTAATTGCATAAAAGTTTCTGCTTTTCTCCAGAGTTGCTCTTTATTCCACATCTTGTTACAGTGTAGGGAATTTCCAGTGAAGGTGTGGACAGCTGTCCTCTGTATTTGTGGCAGTCGACGTCAGACTTCTGGTGCTTTCCAGTTACCTCATCTTGGACTAAACTGTATCCAATATTTGTCCAAACAGAAGTGCCACAATGGTTGGAAAGCTTTTGGCTCTGCTGTCCAACCTTTTTTTTGCATGACTTCACCACATGATTTAACCAAGTGCGAAATATCAAGAAGAAAACTTTGCAGAACATTTCCACATCTGCAGAGGAAAACAGGCCTGTGTATACGTCCTGATTCATAGCGTGAAATTTTGCCTTAGCGTACTTTTGCTAAAAACAACTGAGAACACTCATATCTGTTATAAAATAGTCCAATTTTAATAATAGGTATAAAGAAATTTCTCCTCAGTTTTGACTTTCCACACATGTGTTTAGTGCAGCACAAGCTCTGATCTAATCACCAAACACTCTCGAGAGGGAGACAGAATAAACCTGACATAATGAAGAGTTTGAAGAGTCTAGGTGAGCAAATGACAGTCCAGAGCCGTTCCACAAAGCAATCCTACGCTAAGTTGATTGTAACTACCATGGCTACCTATCTCTTTAACATGTGTTGTCCAGGTAGTTTGTTTTTCATTGGCTGCTATCACTCACAGTAGACCTCACAATAGTTCATGGTTAACATTCCAGTTTGTGAAAGAGTATGCCCACATACTCAAGTGTTGTAATGTTAGTTTTATATCTCTGAAGCAGAATCCAAATATACACATACAATAATAATGTTGCCCTACTTTAACCCAAGCTTGTTTTGCCCTTCAGAACAATCTTCGCTTTTGATAAGAAGAAAGCACGTCTGTCCACGATGGAGAAGCTACTGTCAAAAGCTGGTGTCTCATGTGCAAACATACAACATCAGGATTTCTTGCAAGTCAAAACTGATGACCCAGTGTATAAAGACGTAGGCTACATTTTGGTGGATCCCTCTTGTAGTGGATCAGGTAAATGGTGCATTCAAAATGTGGAACTGTTTATCGGTTATGGATCAAGCATGTTCGTTTATTAGACCCCTGTAGTGTTTAAACCATAAAACAGACTTCTGTCATGTAAGTGACAAATTTCTGAATCGAGCATTACACCCTAGTGAATTATGTAGAATAATGAATTTAGTTGTAAAGTAATACATTCTGTTAGGGACATTATTGGTCTTGCTTATAAAGATAACACATCAAGAAATAATTCTTTTGTTTTTAACAGGCATGGTAAATCGCCTAAACGAAAAAATAGATGATCCTCCGGAACGTATGACCAGTCTGTCGCATTTCCAGATTTCCATTTTGAAACATGCTTTGAGCTTCCGTGGCGTTCAGCGTGTGGTCTACTCCACTTGTTCCGTTCACCGAGAGGAAAATGAAACGGTTGTGGATGAAGTTATGTCCCAATTCAAGGGGAAGTTCATTCTGAAGGAAGTTTGTCCTGATTGGCGACATCGTGGGGTCAAAGGTAACCCCTGCTGGAAAGAGTGCATACGATTCTCACCAGACCAGGATTTGACGAATGGTTTCTTTGTGGCTTGTTTTGAAAGATCTGTTGATAACCCTAGAAATACAGCTACAAAGAGAGATTTTGAGTCTGAGCTTATTGATCACAAGCCAAAAAAGAGGAAGAAAGAGCACAAGGATTTGGAAAAAGTTAATTTAGCAGATGATTGCATTGACTCAACCATGATAGAACAGGAAAATGACTCAACAGTGACAGCAGAACGAGAATTGCCGAAAAACAAAAAGAAGAAGTCAAAGAAACACAAGCATGAAAATCACGTGGAGAAACTTGGTAGGGAGAACTGTGATGTTGAGTCCGAACCTGAAATTGTAGTCATAAAGGAAAGTAAAAAGCACAAGAAAAACAAGAAACAGAAGGAAAAATTATCATCCATAGACAATTAATTGGTTCATCTGTTCCTACCTGAAGAGGTGCTACACATGTATAAACAATAGAATCAGAAGTATCGTTTTCTGGACTTCATGTGTTTCTGAAAGTGTTTTTTCATGTGTTAAACCTTAGGTGACAAAAACTACAGTAAGTCAGAAAGTCTTGAATATGGCAATAAACAACAATTAAGGATACTAGAACCCCTCTTGTTCCAAATTTTTCATTTAACCTTGTGTAACCCAAAATATTGAGCAAATGTGGCCATCTGTATATATATTCTGAAAGCTAAACAATTGCTGATTTCTGAAGTACTTTTACAATTTACCTAATTTTAATATTATTCAAAATAAGGAGAAGGTTTGAAAAAAAAATAAGACCTGTTTTGCAAATTGCTATTTTTTTGCAAATTTTCAAATTTTTCTTGGTCAAGTGGATAACATACTATTTAAACTAAAAACTGGTCCCACAGATTTTTAATATTCATCTTAGATTGTTCTAAATGATCATTTAAAGTTAAAACTTTCAAAAATTCTTTAAAAAATTGAAACTTTGACGTTCTTTTACTTATATCTTTAAAACTAGGAAAGATATCAAAAAACTGTGCGACCTTTTTCAGCTTAAGTGTTTAGCTATGTTTGCCAAGTTTCATAGCATTATTTTGAAAAGTAAGCAAGAATATTGGTGTTCTATCTTAATATTTCTGTCAGATTGTGTTTATAACTGCCTCCCTCAACAGCACCCCGATGGGGTGATTAAGGCTGTTGTTTTAGATAAAGAGGAAGATCTAGTAAAAATGAACCTTGGGGAAATGAAAAGGTCATAAAAAACTGTATCTGAAAATACCTTCACTGAATTTTTTAGATTTTTTTCTCACCATAATAAACACAGTCAAAATTGGTTTTATTTCATTCTGAGTTATGGCAGCATTAATTTCCTATGTACACACTGGGCTGTATGTATGTTTCCTCTTATAATGATCTGCCTCATGCTAAAACAAGAACAGAAGCACGTTCCAATAGAAGTCTCCAAAGTCATATAATCAGCATAAAGGGGGAAGTGTTTAACTGTCCGTCAATTTAAAGGATATTCCAACTAGCAGAATTATTTTCACAAACTAGTGTTTCAATGGATTTTATCACTGACTTCATGATCTTAAGACAACCATTGGTACAGCAAACCAGAGTCACATATTTGTGCATTAAGGACAAGCACAGCAGCCACCATGTGCAATCTATGCTTAGAAATCGAGTGCACATATGTTTGAATGACTGTACGCACAAAAACTGTACATTCGTGAAAAATAATGTATGGTGTGGCCCATGTTAGACTATTGTTTAAGATAGAGAAAACCCCTGCAACTGTACATTTGTAGAAAATAATAATCTCAGCAATTATTTTCTACGAATGTGCAGTTACTCGGGCAGTTTCCACTATGTAGTGTACACCTACAGTATAGACAATGTCTCGGCAATGCACCATACAAAACACATCAGACAATCCACTCCACGTCACAGTTTACCAACAATAAGCTGCAGTGCTTCACCCGTTCTTGTCTCATAGGCATCTGTACAAGGCAAGCAAGTGCAGTGTCAGTCCCGGCATTGGCCAAAGATTTTGTAGATTTCCCATCTTTCACTGTTTGTACGTCCCTTGGTAGCAGTTAGAGGTTAGTGGTGCCACTTTGTGTCTTGAATCTCAGATTTCCTCCTCCCTCAAATTAGAGCTGACCACCATATTATTTTGTTTCAAAAGGCTTTACAGGCTTGGACATTGTAACCAGACCTAGGAGAGCCCACATTGTTTATTCACTTGATCGGTGTTTTATGTCGTGCTCAAGAATATTTCACTTATACGACGGCAGACAGCATTGTGGTGGGAGGAAACCTTGAGTTCACATTATGCTCCGTGATTAAGGTGCGCGAAGTGCTGGTTCAGTTCTAACAAAGGACAGGGAATGCGTAGATTCCTCTCCTCCTTGCTCTTTTGGAGATAAGGAGTTGGCAGCACTTGTAGGTTTGATTGCACGGTGTCATGTTCCTTACAACATGCACAATCTGTCCGCAATTTGACAAAGGTCAGTGGATCAGTCAAGGCACTCTGGTTTCCTCAATCCATAAAACTGAGAAGTATGACATTCCCTCCATTTAATGGAGAGATATTTTACACATATGCAAGGTTAGTACATGTATTTTGAAAAAGGAAGTTTAAAAACATTCAAAGAATAAATTATGTTACAATATTCTGTTATAACTGGCCTATTTTAGTTTTCATCAATTGGCAATATTGTGCTATGACCCTCCACAATATGTAACAAACTATTAGTAATTATTCCAATAAAACTCAGGCATCAGTCCAAGTATAGTTCAGTTTTTTTATTGGTGGGATCACACTTAACATCCCAGTAGAACACATCACGTAAGCTACTGCACATGTACTGAAGGACATGAATGGTGCACAGCACGAGTTCTTGGATCTTCAGATACGCTTAGCCACTTTAATACAGCTCTTGGCTTTATGTCTACAGTTTAGGGCTTGGATAGGTCTTGACAATTATTAACTAGAAGAGATCTAGATAATATTCCTTACATGCACTGATTTTAAGCACGTATGAAATATCCCAACATAAGTAGGTGATGATATGAAGGCCTATGGCCATGGCACATAAAAACCTTACAGAGGGGAAATTCACACTGCATTTTCCACAGGTACAGAATGTGTATCCCATTTAGACATGCATGTCACACTGTAAAGAACTTTGGTCTTTTATTCTGATTTTAAGTCAGGTTTTTCGAGTCTTTTTGCCATGCTGGATACCTTTATTCCATGCCAAAGCTTCAGTGAAGACGACCCTGAGCCTGTTTCACAAGAACACAACATCACCTAGGTGAAAACTACCGCAGTGACATAACATCCGTGGTTACAGGCTGCCATGGTAAGCATCTGCACCACAACTTCAGGCCGTCAGAAGTCACACTTCACAGCATGAAGACCACTTTTTATATCCACAGCATTTATGGAGAAATTGGTATCAGAATAAGTTATGACAGCAACTTGTGATCAATATTAAATATACTGCCACCAGATATATATCCTATTATAAATACATACATTTTCAATGTACAAAAATAAAATTGTTTATAACGTATTTCTTGACGGTCATTTGGTCTCTGCCATACATGATCTTTGCACAACACCACTTCCATCTGTAGGTGAAGGTCACAAATCAATGTTTGTCTGGACAATATTGTCAGTGAAGATATTCAATAATTACTTGCATTCGTCTCTTAACACAAAATTAATAATAACAATGAAGAATGTTTCATGAACATTCACTTCTACCTGATGAGGTTTTAGGACAAGTTTTTGATGCTGTGGACAGTGAACAACAATGCAGTAAAAATAGCACATGCTCAGAACCTTGAAGAGCATCAGAACTTACTAAGCAGTACAAGTATATGCACATGCGTAATATCCTAAACAGTACAGGTATATGCACATGCGTAATATCCTAAACAGTACAGGTATATGCACATGTACAATATCCTAAACAGTACAGGTATATGCACATGCGTAATATCCTAAACAGTACAGGTATATGCACATGTACAATATCCTAAACAGTACAGGTATATGCACAGGCGTAATATCCTAAACAGTACAGGTATATGCACATGTACAACATCCTAAACAGTACAGGTATATGCACATGCGTAATATCCTAAACAGTACAGGTATATGCATATGTACAATATATCCTGAACCATTTGGGAAAGAAGGAAAAGTATTATGAGCACTGCCACTTGTACATAATACAGAAATCAAAGATTGTGAAAGGAGCCTATTATAAAATCTGTGGCACACCTTTTACAACACATTTGGAAACTTTGCACTTTCACAGAGAGATGAGGCCCAGTGAGTGTTGTCAGCATCATTCAAAGATGAAGGTGTTGTCAGCCAATTGAGTTGTAAAACTGTCAGGATATCAACTTAAAGCAGACAATGACCTCATTAAGATTAAGAATTTTTGAAAACCATTCTCAGCCTCTTCGCAGAGATTCATGATGTCTTACATGTAAATATTGCACCGAGGTCAATCTGTTCCTCTTGGTGATAATGCAAAGCTCAGCAAAACATACGCACAGCAGCCTTAAGACACAAAACTGTGCCGCTGAACTGAGTTCAATTTGGAAAGTATGTTTGTATTCTCTTTTCCAACGTTAGCAAATAACCCAATAGGTGGAAATTGTCCATGTTCACACAGTATTTCTGTTTTTGAAAAGACACATACTAAATTTAGTCTTCCTGTAAGTGTCTTTGAGGACATAAAAGGGTGACATGCTACACGAGTACATAACACTGGGCTACATGGTAAAAGGCAGGAAGGACACACCCCTCAAATACATTAAGTGCCTAAAACGCTTAAGTGGTAATTCATGTAGGAAAATATAAAGAAAAGGAGCTTAATGCTGCATATCCTAGTCTACATGCACAAACACTTTTCATTTCTGTAAGTTCCAACCATTGCCTAGATATGTTTCTATAATAGCTCAGAAAATGGTTCTTTGATTTGTTTTGAAGTTATTCTGGTATTGGCCGGATCTTTACCACTCAGATAATACCTACTGATCCTGCAGGCCTAAAAATGAAAAAGCCAGGAACATGGACAATTTTTTTGCTTTTTGCAGACTGACAAGATGTGAAGTTGTTTGTTACATCAACCACTTGTAACAGAAACAAGACAAAGCAATCACATATTCCGCCAGTTCTGAGATCCAGTGTTGCATCTCCTGCTATGATTTGACACTTTTGTTGCGCCCAGATGTTTTTCTCCTCCCTGTTTTACGCTTCCTTTTTGTCCTCGTCTTAGCTGGTTTTCTTCGGATCTTGTCAGACTTTTTGAACTGGTTGCTGAAGTCTATCAGACAACCTTCTAACTGGCCTATTTTACGGAAGGTTTTGATGGGGGAGTTGCTGATGGCGCTGAAGTCGATATCTGTGCCAGGTTTACGTCCTGGTGCTGGCACACCTCTGGAGCATTCACCGCTGTCCCTCGACTCGTCTATGCCAGACTCCACCTCAGACTCGCTGATAGAGAAGCACGGGCTGCTGGCAGTCGTCTCCTGACGGATCATTCCATTCCCAGACCTGTAACACATCATCCACTGTAATACATCAACCACTGTAACATATCAACCACTGTAACACAATCACTTGTAACACATCAACCATTGTAACACATCAACCATTGTAACACACCAACCATTTGTAACACATCAACCATTTGTATCATATCAACCATTGTAACATATCAAGCATTGTAACACATCAACCACTGTAACACATCAACCATTTGTAACACATCAACCATTTGTCACACACCAACCATTTGTAACACATCAACCATTTGTAACACATCAACCATTGTAACACACGAACCAATAATGTAACACTTGCCACATATGACTACCAGTACTCCACAGGAGAGACACAAGATACAAGGTATAACAGATACAACATTTATCTGACGTCTTCCTCCTGCATACTCAATGAGTTCTTAATCAGTGGTCATATGAAATATTTAGTCTTAGCACATGTAACAGAACAAAAATGCTATCAATCTCCTTCCAGCCAATGATTTACTGTAACGATGGCCACTGAAACATGTTAGGACAGGGACATCTTCACTGAGCCCGTCATGTTTATACCGGGAATTAACTGCATTATTTAGCTTTCTGGGTCTTCGGCTTTGATCTTATAACTGCCAAACCCCAAAAACGAACCAAACCCATTTACGGCCCCGTATTTGACACTTCCTGGTTTCAAGTCATTTAAACCTGCAAAATGTCATGAAGCTGAAACTATTCATTTAATGCTGTTAAACAGACTGGTTTCTTACTCGCTAACTTCAGAGCATGACAATAACTAGGAAATTGGTACACACTAACAACAGGAAAAACTGTAGAGAGGAGTAAAGGTAAACTAACATGCACTCACTCGACCTTGCGTTTCTTGTGGGTGACATCTTGGTTGCTGCGGGGACCACCATCTACCTCTGTGAAGCACATGAAGTCAAACGGGCATCAACACAAACAAACAAGCAAAATGTTCACACACACAATCATGAACACCTAAAGTGGCTGGGGGATATCAGGGGCAGTAGTAATACAGGAAAACTTTATACACGCTGATCACAAACATACCAAGGTAGACCAACAAACAAGTATTACAATGAACTCAAAACACTGAGTAGTTTACTGGCTCCCTGGTCACTGAAATTCAGAAATGTAATAGCAGTTTGTCAGGAGAAAACATTACATCCAAGCAACAGCCTAAGCCTCCAGTTACTTCAGACAAAAGACATAACTGTTTTTCCATCCTCGGTTTTTCATTCCGTGTCTGATAATAAATCAGTTTTATCATCTTGACAATCTTAAAGCTTCTATGTGTCAATCCTTCCTGGTTTACCCGTACCATCCTCGCCTTCTCTGACTGGACGACTTCTGGTGGCCCTGCCCCTCCTGACCTTGGGACCTTTTTCCATCTGCTCCTGTCGTCTCCGCGCCTCCGCCAGACACTCATCCACGTGTCTCTGGTACTCCTCCCCCTTGGTGAAAACCCCATCACAAATGTAGCAGCTCTCTTCTTCTCTACACAATACCAAAAGAAGTCCCCAAAACATGTGATGACAGGTTTATGCCAAAAGTGCTGGAACTTGACCAAAGCTAAGTACAGGTACTGGACAACTTCTTGAAATTTATCTGCCTTTCACATACCATACTGTAACAGATTTGACTAAATTAACTCCTACACGGAGAAAACTCAAAACTGAATGCGTTAGAAATGGCTGCTTCCAGTTGTTTTATGTCTATACATTCCATAGGATGAGTCCGTAGATTGGAATTTACAGGAGTAAATCATTCATGGAAAATTGAAAATATGGTACGTGTGAGATGCAGCATGTCTTTAATAGCCACCACCTCTAAAGCTCGGCATACATGACAGCTTAAGATGCAACCCCATCCAACTCAACTCGTCGAACGAAGTTGGTCCTAGTTGCCAACAGTTATAAGACTTCAAGACTGGCTGGCTGCATGTAACACCAGTAAAGCACAACTCCAGTTAAGTCACATCAATATTTCGCATACATCACTGATAAGGACCTGACGCCACAGTCCAATTGAGATGAGTCTTGTCTTACACTAATGTGTATGCCGAGTTTCACAGGGACGAAATACAGGTAGAATGGCATAGGCGAAAGTCAGACACAAAGGCACAGGAAAAGGTCTGAAGCAAAGGCACAGGCAATGGTGTGACGCAAAGTCAAAGGTCTGACACAAACGCACTGGTGAAAGGCTAACACAAAGGCACAGGCAAAGGTATGACGCAAAGACACAGGAAGAAGTCTGACACAAAGGCACAGACTGAAGTCTGACATAAAGGCACAGGCAAAGGTCTGACACAAAGGCACAGGCAATGGTATGACACAAACGCACAGACAAAGGTCTGACACAAAGGCACAGGCAATGGTATGACACAAAGGCACAGACTGAAGTCTGACATAAAGGCACAGGCAAAGGTCTGACAAAAAGGCACAGGCAAAAATCTGACACAAAAGCACAGACAAAGGTCTGACACAAAAGCACAGGCAAAGGTCTGATACAAAGGCACAGGCAAAGGTCTGAAACAAAGGCACAGGCAAAGGTGTGACACAAAGGCACAGGAAAAAGTTTGACACAATGGCATAGGCAAAGGTCGGACATAAAGGCAAGGCACACTTTGAAAAGCATCCTTTACAGACCTCCCTATTCACACATTATTCTGATGGCTTATGGAGTAATATTTTGCCTATTTTCATGCAGTCTTGTTCAGAGAAGCTACTGGAACAAATACAATCCATCACCTTAGCTCAGCCCAACTCGACTCACTCTGTACGCTGGTTAGTTTTTAAGTTGTAGGGCCTTCAGCAACAACGGCTAACTCATTATGACCACCTGAATGGGGCAGACATGCGTCTTAAGCTCTCTTACATGTATCTGCTGAACTTATTAAAAGCATACCCCATCTAGTATCTTACCCCTCCCCGGTGTCATCCTGTCCCCTGCCCACGGCAAAACCCCAGTCTTCAGTTCTCCTATCGCCACCTATAACATAAACACAATCCTGCAAATATTTACATTTTTGCCAATCATTTTACACTGTGCTTAAAATTAATGACATCCTCGTCTTGGTGAGTTCAAAGGAAGGTGAATTGAACTGGTCTTTTTAACTTTGCCTAAAATGTCTTCATTTACTTTTATTTCTCTTTATTACTTAATATCTAAGAATATTACACAATGGAAATCAGTTTGAGCCTCTACCTATTGTCAACTAACAAACTTTCAAACATGTACATGTAATGTACAGATGTGCATACCAATACAAATGGTTTTCACCTTATGTTGGGTGGCGCAAACCACTGACCACTTACCTAGGCATGAGCGTCAATACTCTCCATACTGAAGGTCACACCACACAGGGGACAAGCCATGCCCTCAGTCTACAACACAGGCCCTGTCCTAGCTACAGGTGAGCAGCCTTACCTGGTGGTACCCAGGTTCACAGGCTCAGACATGAGCCTCAATACTCTCCATACTGAAGGTCACACCACACAGGGGACAAGCCATACCCTCAGGCTACAACACAGGCCCTGTCCTAGCTACAGGTGAGCAGCCTTACCTGGTGGTACTCAGGTTCACAGGCCGAGGCATGAGCGTCAATACTCTCCATACTGAAGGTCACACCACACAGGGGACAAGCCCTACCCTCAGTCTACAACACAGGCCCTGTCCTAGCTACAGGTGAGCAGCCTTACCTGGTGGTACCCAGGCTCACAGGCTCAGACATGAGCCTCAATACTCTCCACACAGGGGACAAGCTATACCCTCAGTCTACAACACAGGCCCTGTCCTAGCTACAGGTGAGCAGCCTTACCTGGTGGTACTCCGTCACAGGCCGAGGCATGAGCGTCAATACTCTACATACTGAAGGTCACACCACACAGGGGACAAGCCCTACCCTCAGTCTACAACACAGGCCCTGTCCTAGCTACAGGTGAGCAGCCTTACCTGGTGGTACCCAGGTTCACAGGCTCAGACATGAGCCTCAATACTCTCCATACTGAAGGTCACACCACACAGGGGACAAGCCATACCCTCAGGCTACAACACAGGCCCTGTCCTAGCTACAGGTGAGCAGCCTTACCTGGTGGTACCCAGGTTCACAGGCTCAGACATGAGCCTCAATACTCTCCATACTGAAGGTCACACCACACAGGGGACAAGCCATACCCTCAGGCTACAACACAGGCCCTGTCCTAGCTACGGGTGAGCAGCCTTACCTGGTGGTACCCAGGTTCACAGGCTCAGACATGAGCCTCAATACTCTACATACTGAAGGTCACACCACACATGGGACAAGCCATACCCTCAGGCTACAACACAGGCCCTGTCCTAGCTACAGGTGAGCAGCCTTACCTGGTGGTACTCCGTCACAGGCCGAGGCATGAGCCTCAATACTCTACATACTGAAGGTCACACCACACAGGGGACAAGCTATACCCTCAGTCTACAACACAGGCCCCGTCCTAGGTACAGGTGAGCAGCCTTACCTGGTGGTACTCCGTCACAGGCCGAGGCATGAGCCTCAATACTCTCCATACTGAAGGTCACACCACACAGGGGACAAGCCATGCCCTCAGTCTACAACAAAGGCAATATTCAGTGTATGTCTATAGATATACACAACAACCAGCAACCTTGGATCAGTCTAACAACACAGACTGATGATTCATTTTAATTCTATCAAGCAGTGTCAATTCATAATTCATAACATGAAAAAAGAATTACATAACTACTGCACCTTTGAACATACATTACTACATCCTTCACACATGCGTGTAAGTCTAACACATTATCTTGGTTTCATTTGGCTGCATGTGTATCTCTAAGAAAATAACACAGCTGAGAGAACACCATACAACTTCATGTCTGTTTTAACTTATGCATGTAGCTTAACATGTACACGAAGATGATGAATGACAGAAACGTTTCTACACTTCGCTTCTGTTGACAGCCATGACTGATAACGACTGATGTCCTTCTCTTGCCTCCATGTAACTCACAAAGACTTCGAGACATGTCCACTCTACAGTACATTTTAACCAGTTAAAAATAATGCCATCACCTCATGTTGCCTCAAGTCCAGCCAGGTCATGGTGCTGGTTTCACTGAGACATCATGCAACACAACCCAAGCCTGGCATTCTGTCCACTCAGTCTCTAGCATGTTCAACAGACGTTTCTTACAATTGCACACCTGTATGCGAGACAAATCCATGTAATCTATCTCCGTTCTAAAACTGCCACAAAGAAATGAGACAGAACACTCACAGTTTTGTCCTGGTTGTTGTGGTCATTGTCAGCTGCTGACCCATCGTCTGAACCTTGACCTCTACCCGGTTCCTCCATTCTCGCTGAACGCTTGTGTTCTTCGTATTTTCTTGGTACGTTGTGTTTTCGTCGTACACTCTTGACTTCCGATCCTGGTTGGCTTTTCTTCTCCACAGAGCTGTCCTCTTCTGTAGTAGCATTATACACATCCTTGTCGTCGTCGTCGTCGTCATCATCATCATCAGGGAAAATCGGGCTGATTATTTTGACATTTTGTTGATCATCTGTACCTGAAAGTCTTGCTTTAGGCCCAAACTTGGGCGATGCAGCTGCTGCAACATGTCCACTGCTGGAAGGAGAACTATCTGAACTGCTCTCAAAAATAACTGGGAATGCTTTCCCTGGACTCACTCCCAAGCAGAAACTGTCATCACTTTCTGAGAACAAATTTGAAGAGTGCCTTTTCTTCCGAGATTGGAAAACTGCAGACGATGGAATACAGAAACTGTCCTCATTCAATTTGTCAACCTTTGCTTCCAATGGGGGTGATCCCCATCTAGATGCTGTATTTGCCAAAGCCAAAACGGTGGGATTCTTCCTACTTAGCTGAGTAGTCTTACTACTGCTCAGTAGTTTCAAGCATCTTGCTGACGCTGATTTTGTGCTAGTTCCAAATTTCTTCTCATCAACGTTATCATCATCAATATTTGTTTCACTTTCCATTCCGATGCCTCTTTCTTTGTCTTTGTTAGTGCGAAGTCCTTTGTCCCAACTATCTCTGTCACTATCAGTTCTCATCTGATCTCCAGCTCTCAAAACCTCCTCATCACCTTCTGCTAAAGTACTGGGAATTTCCTCTATAGAACAAATATCATCTTTTTTTATCTGGAGTTCAGAGTTGTCAACACTATTCTTCTGCATCCTTGCAAAGTCAGCTCTATTTCCGGTTCTTAACCTTGAAAATGTTGGGGATGTTGCCTGAGAGAGCCGCTCTTGTTTGGGACCAGTCATCCTAGGCCAATCATGACATCTGACTCCTTCCAAGTCTTCATCTTCAGAAACCACATCAACTTCTGTTGATACTTCAACCTTACCAGAAGCACCGGACTTAAAAGTGAATCTTTTGCGTACTGACTGCTTCTCCATACTTTTGGTAGGACAAGCTTGAGTGGAACTCTCCTCTTCCCCATCTGAGCTCAAAATTTCATCATCGACTAGAAAAACTGGAGAGTCACTTCGCACAAGTTTAGTAGAAGTTTTTGACTTCTTACCATATGTCTTGTTGGGAGCTTTAACAGACAGCCTAGTTCTTTTTCTAGTTACTTCCCTCTGAAACTGATTTTCAGCACTTTTGTTCCGCACAAAGTCAAGCTGTGGCTTTTTGACTGCTTTACCTCTCACTTGTCTTTCCCTGGTACATGACAACTTGTTTTTTCCAGAGTTAACTCCCTTTGAACACAACCAATCTTCAACATCGGGTAACTCTTCAACTTCAGGACTTGGATCAGGACTTTTCCTTGTCTTGGCATGGGACACATTCTTAATGCAGACAAAATCATCCTGCCCCTCATCACCTTCAAAGTCTATGGAAGGATTGAAATCTGGACCTTTGTCCGCTTTCTTTTCCCTTACACTCTCACCCTCGCACACATCTCCCTTTGAGTCGCTTTCAAGAGTGCCAAATTCAGACTCGGCCTGCTCTCTGGCTTTTTCGACTGCAAACTCTTCCAAGGCCTCCTCTTCAGAATCAGGCATTTCAAAGTAGCAGGAATCTCGACCTCTCTTTTTCAGGTCTATAGTTTTGGACATGTGTCGCCCCACCCTCACTGGTTCCCCCCAGGGAAGATGTGTCAATCGTCCATGCTGGGCATCTCGTAGCTCTGTCCTGTACGCCTCCAACAGCTGGAATATCACCTCTGTGTAACGATTGCAGTCAGCACTGGAATTGGACGAACTAAAGTACTTCTTCTCCTTCATCTGCAATGATCAAATACGAAATTACATGTCTGAATATGTGAAGCAATATATATTCCTTTCACTTATATGGTGGCAGGGAAGGGAAAGCCCACGACCCTCCGCTAGTTACTGGTGGGCCTTCTCCAGAATGACCGAAGAGGAAACCAGCCTGAGTTGGAGAGGCTCTTGGGTCACTGCACTGCAACTGTACGCTAAGCACTTTGCTGTGGAACCCACTCCCTACCTCCACCCCCTGTGAAGCAACAGACACTATATAGTTTGTGTGACAAATATCTGTGATCAAGTTGTTTAGTACATTAATACAACATTAAAAGCTCACCTAAATAAGTAGGCATCAGCTAATAAACAAACTTTTAAACTGTTCGGTTACGGTTTCTTCTACGAATCATTACTACCTGTTAACTTGGAGATTGTCACTTTGCACATTATTAGACATGACCAAAAGAACATGTCTCTCAGTCACAGACAATGTGCAGACCAGTGCTACCCTCAAAAGCCGAGTGTCAAGAAACGAAACGATCAAGCTTGCCAAATTTACAATCTATATGTAAGGTATGACAAGTCGAAACTGAAGCTGAATCTCTGGCCTTCAGGACAGGTCCTGTAAACCCTATGCTACTGCAGTTTGTTACAAGTTACAATTCAAACCAAGTGCAATATCTAACAGTCACAGTACACAGACACTCTGAGAATTTATAACTGCCAAAGGTTGCATGGTTTTATAACTCTGAGTTCCATTTACAGTTTTATTAATTATTCATGTGTTGAGAGTTAAAGAGCAAGGTTCACATTGCTCATCCACATTGGATGAAAGTTTATGTTGGTTCACATGTGCTCAAATTTCAAGATTTTCTTAATCTGCGCACAGTTTTACTCCTTTTAAATTTCATTAGGTAAATTCACAGTCCATATTCTTTTCAACTTCACTACCAGATTCTCCTAGGCTCCTAGTTCATTATAAACCATATGTACATCAAATACTTACTGAACGGCGCTGTCTCCTGAAACAAACGCATAAATATCTAGTTAACTTATTTGTTTCATAGAACATGTAACGTAAATAGTTAGGTGGAGGAAACTGTGCCGAAAGCTGCGGAAATTTCTGTGTCACCGACACATCTGAAAACAAAGCCACATATACACTTCAAAATTTTAGCCTCCACTATAACTTGCTTAGTTCATTACTTCAACTATAAGAACATTTAATACAGTAATAAAACAATTATTGTCACAACTGATTAGAAAACACAGAATCCTCACTAAATAGATTAAATTCAGCCAAATCAAGGACTGTCAAACTATCCAGCTGTCCCTCTTCACGACTCCTTCAAGGTTTTCCAAAGTCTCAACTGACTGTAATATCAACACCCAGCTGACCCTCCTATTCACACCCAGCTGACCTATTCACACCCAGTTGACCCTCCTATTCACACCCAGTTGACCCTCCTCACTACTACTCTTCGAATATTTTCAAAACCCTTGGCTGACCCTCCGACTGGCACCCAGTTCACCCTCCTAGTGATGCCCAAATGACCTTTCTATTGACACCTCTACTGATCCAGAATTCACCATCCATCACAGCTGAACTGAAGGCTAGCTATCAACATACCTGTAATGTCTCTTCAGAGGATTTGTGATTGGAGGATGGGACTTGTCAGTGTCTAGGAGATATGTCCCCATACTGAAACTGATGGGCTGCAAAACAAAGAATGATGACATGGTCATTATCAACAATGGAATATAAAGACGGTCTGATCCTGAGATGAGACTTCCAATTTATTTTCGCTATCAGAAACTTACATACTGCCTCAATTGATGCATTATGACAATGATTATGGTTTCACGTGAACCAAGAAAGAAGTACACTTAACTATGATGATTACAATTTACGACATGTTTTTAATACAAACAATTATCAGTATCAACCAGAGGCTGAGTATTAAGTCACATGTTAGGAATTCTCTTCAGCAACCAAATCCTGATTAATTTAACGGATTGGTGTTTCACGCCATACTCTGAAATACTTCACTTACATGACGGCAACCAACATTATGGTGGGAGGAAAATGGGCAGAGCACTGAAAAATTCAGGACCGTTCCCAGGCTCCTGACAGATCTTACCATGTATGATGGACGACTTGTACATGGATGTATATGTAGCAAGCTGTCAAAAGTGTGGGCCAGATGCATGACAAAATGTACAAGTGATTCTTTCAAGGTCCATCACTCCATCTTACAGTCATGATAAAACAACCATTATTTTGAATCAAGTTAAATTATCACTAGCTTGGTGTCAAGCATTTACTGGGCAGACATGAGTATGCTGACTAGACATCAGGCTCCAGGAAGCTCATCAAGCTTTCCAAGACTAAAGTCAGACTTATTTTGGACATCGAAATAGTTTACAGAGCTAAAAATGTTTCTTACCACAGAGATTTTCACGTTAATACTTACATTTGTTTTAAGACATTCATGACAAAATTAATAATTAATGCTTAAGTTTAAAAGTAAGTTAAGAAATGATACTAAAGGTTATGTCTGACATAAGTCTAGGACAGCTTTGTGATCCTGAAGCCAGTAATTTGGCCGGCCAGACAGACAGACAGACTAACCTCCTCAATACCCACTTCTAGACGACTCTGTTTGGGCTCTGAGTCCAGCACTTGTGTGGCCTTTCGTTTTCGACCTGCACCATCTGGGGGTTTGCCCTCTTCAACCGGTGACAAGCTGAAAAGTGTGTTCATTGATTTAGTGATAAGTTTCAAAATGCTTGAATAGATTTATCAAAGAATTTTCCAGAAATGTGAATAGAAAATGCTAAGATGTTAAATATCAAATTATATCACAAGTAAAAATAGCACTTATCCACATGACATGAAGCACATTTCAATTAACATTCTGGGAAACATTGCAAGACAGAAGTTACAAAACTTGGATTCATTAACTTCCCATATCACCAAACTAACTATTAACACTGCTGGTAAGAACAGAGGAAGAAAGCTCTAACAAACCTTCTTGACATTTTTGGAGAATCCTTGCCTTCTAGGTTTTGAACTTTAGCCTCAATGAAAGTGGTCTCATGTGATTTTGTGTCTTTCTGTGATTCACTGTGAACTTGTTGATTACTTTTTCGGTTTCCATGGTAATCAGAAGTGACAGGAAAATCCTCGTCTACTAGATCTTCTGCTAAAGTAGGACAGCCTGCTATATCTATTTCTTCGGGGGACTATAATGGAGAAATATTCAAGAAACAATATAATCTGCAAAGTTCAAAACACTTAAACGTGTACTTGTAAATTGTAAATTCACATATTCGCATCACAAAATTATCAATGCCTTTGAACCCTACCATGTACCAATTTCTTTGTTGTTGTTTCCTTGATGGCTTACTCTGTATTCCTCTTAAATCTTGTAAACTAAAAACTGTACACAGCAGTGACATTCGACTGGAAGCAATCACTGATTTGACGTAAGATTAAAATGAGTTCTGACTTTCAGAATTTCCACAATGCATCTTCATATCAACTTAACTGACAATTTAACAAAATCCAACATTACTTGATAACAGGATAAAATGAAATATTCCACTGAGCTAAACGTATTTATAACTTCTACATCTTTTTTCAGATTATTATGTGTAATTAATAACACACATGTGTACCTCTTGAAGAAACGGACTTGACCCTTGAACTGGTTCTTGACCTCGAATGGATCCTTGACTCACATGACCCTGACTAGACCCTTGACCACTGCCAACATGACTAGATCCCTGGCATCCATAGCTTTCATTAGAACCCTGCTTTCCTTGACCTTGACCTGACACCTGGCTGTTACGACCTTGATCTGACCCCTGGCTGCCATGACCTTTATCTGACCCCTGACTGCCATGACCTTGAGAACCATCCTCAGCCTTACTGTAGAGGTCCTGAGATAGAGGTTGGGTTTCCTCTTCATCAGAGAATATCTGACTCATTGAGCCATTCAACGAGGTTCTTTGTGTTTCATCATACTGAAAAGGAGAACAGAATTCACAGTGCTCCACTGAGGTATTAAATATAAAGGCTTTAGAATAATAGCCATTACCTACATGTAACAGTATTAAAATTTTACCTAGCATGATTATTTATTTATTTACTTGTGTTTTACGCCACACTCCAGAATATTTCACTTATACAACAGCGGCCACCATTATGGTGGAAAGAAACCATTCATAGCTGAAGAAATGCATGGCTATCTGCAGATTGCTGGCAGGCCATACCACGAACGACCCTAGAGGTAGCCAGCATAAACTGGGCTTGAACTGACAGCATGCATCAACTGCACTGATGAGAGGCTCTTGAGTCATTGTGCTGCATTAGCAGGTTAATCACACTAATAACACTGATTACCAGCAGCTTCTATATATATTTAATGAAATTACTTTTCACTCTTAAGTGTGGCACAAACTTGGGCCGTTCACACCTGCCAACATGTAATCAACCAGCCATCCAGACTTCCGCAAAAATATTCCAAAAATCTTTTCCACACAGTTCCAAACCTTGTATAATTCAACAATATGGTGACACACTAAGAAAAGAAACAATTAGAAAACCACATACAATAAACACATTCCTAAAGAACATGACAACACTAAACCTTGCCCTTATCCACATAGAAGAGAACACAAATACCTCCTCCTCCAATTCTTTCAGGTACTGTGTAGACATCTGTTCCAGTGCAGGCTTTTCTGTAGACATGTTTCCCAGGGTAGGCTTCTCTATAGACTTATTTCCCAGGTCAGGATTCTGTGTAGACATCTGTCCCAGTTCAGGATTCCTTGTAGACATCTGTTCGAAGTCAGGATTCTGTGAAGACACATGTCCAAGGTCAGGCTTTTGTGCTGACATCTGTCCCATGTCAGAATTCTGTAAAGACAGCTGTCCCAGATCAGGCTTTTGTGTAGACATCTGTCCCAGGACAGGCTTCTGTGTAGACATCTGTCCCAGGTCAGGCTTTTGTGTAGACATGTGTCCCAGGTCAGGCTTTTGTGTAGACATGTGTCCCAGGATAGGCTTCTGTGCAGGCTTCACCTTAGGTAGATCCAAACAGACCACTGAGCTATCACTGGAGCTGTCAGATGCGGGCGGTGTGGGACTCCTCACAGTCCTAGTAGTGGCAGGACTCCTCCTCAGAGCCTCGGTTCTGCCAGGACTGCTCCTCAGAGCCTCGGTGCTGGTGCCTGGGACTTCCGGCACCGTCCCCGCAGAGGTGGGTTTACCAGCCAGAGGGGACTCTACACACATATCCTTACTTTTCTGCTCCACTTCTGACTTGGACAGCACAAGAATTTTCTGAAAAGTTTAAATTCAAGAATGAAAATATTAAGTATGTACCAGTTTATAATTAATTCAGTGTAAAAAAGACAACTTGGGAAAATCTGTTTTGCCTCCATGAATGTAGCAGCATGTACTTGTGCTTATTTCATGGCGAATAGGTCTACACATCAAACAGTACAGATTGTCGAATGCCAATCCTTGATAACGGAACACAATCCAAACAAACAATTCCTGATACTCACAGCCAGTTCAATTTTCTCCGCTTCATCCATCCCATCTGTGTCAATACCACTGGCTGAAACAAACAACTTCTGGTTAAATCCTCTAGTATTGCAGATTAGTTTCCCTTTTTAACATAACATACATAAACAACAGTGTGTACAAGAGATGAGAATACACAGACATCAGATATAAAGAAAGACAACTATAACACAAGAACATGTTAAAGATGAATATATGAACCACTGAGTGGACACTTGCTGTCCTTTCATGTATGCTATTATTCAAATTATTTCAGAAACTGTTGAAAGCATCTCTGAAACCACACAAGGGCTCAGTGTGAACTTGTTGCTTTGTTCACTTAAACACTTTTCTTTCACAAACCAATTTTAAGAACCATTACCTAAAGCCTCTGTCTCACAAACCTTTCAACACGAGTTCATACTGGTTATCCTGCTCCTTGACATCTTGACGTCTCCAGAAACGATCAGAACGACTTGAGCCAGTCAATTTCTGATACAGAAAGAACTACATGTACATGCCATATTTGTTATATACACATATGCTGACAGACAGTCTACACTGCAGGTTAACTCCATGACACCAGAATCATTGGAGGCATTCACTGACCAATGACGTAGACGTGGCCGCTACCTCTTCCAGTGGCCAACATAACAACTCAGAAATGGCCATTGCATGTACAGAGTACCTCCTCCAGTGGCCAGAGGAACAACTCATCAGTGGCCACTGTGGTACCTCCTTCAGTAACTATAACGGAACAAATGCAATGAAACCCTGGATTGTTCACAATTTTCTCCAATTTTCTTGTACCTTTATCTCTCTCTCTATATATTTTTCTTTCTTCCTTGCACAAATTTCAATACTGACACCAAAAGCAGAACTCCTCAGAAACAGGTGAAGTAAAGTTTCCTTTTGAAGCATGATCAGTCCTGAAGATTCAACAAGCTTTGACATTTCCTTAACTCAAGATACTAGTAACAAATATGCCACCTTATGAGGCACTTTGCAGTGTTTCCATTGAATGCTCTATTACAGCTAAATGCACATCGAATGTTGGGTAGAACAAACCTGATCATCCATATCTTCTGCTCTTCCTCTCGCAGGAGTTTCATGTGAGGAATCCTCCTCCTTCTTCATCCTCCTCCTGTATCCGCGCAACGGCTCTCGTTTGGACATCTTTGGTCACAGTACTAAAACATCACCAGACCAATGGCCCTTGATCTCTTGTTTCCCATCATGACATTTTGGAAAACCGGTGTGGGCGGCAGCACAATTTTCATTTCTTATTATCATTATTCAGTTCAATTTTATGATAATCTCATGCTGGTGTGGGTCCTACAGAAGCATTAATATCTTCTGAACCCTCAGTGAAATATACTGAGGCTGGCTATATTATCATTACTCAGTTCGATTTTATGATAATCTCATGTTGGTGTGGGTCCTACAGAAGTATTAACTTCTTCTGAATCCTCAGTGAAATATACTGAGGCTGGCCTTATTATCATTTTCATTTCATTCCATCTGTTCACCAGGTAAGTATGTCATATTAAATGCACCATGTAATGGTGTATAGCTTATGATACGCTGGCCATCAGCCCCGTATAAATTAAGACCGGAGTAGAAAGAACCACCTGGAGCTAGTTTATAGAACTATAAGACTAAAAACGAACTATAAAATTTAACGTCTTACTGTGGATTACACCCACGATCAAATGACATTATTCAAATATCGTTGAAGTGAAGAATGAGGAAGTGGAAGATTTCATGTGACTTTGTACCCTAGCGACTTCCTTCAAAGTTACCTCGTACCATAGTTAGCCTATTTCACACCATAGTTATCTCATACCATACTAGTATGTATTACCTCTATTCATATAGAATTCAACACCTCGTTTTTATTAACTGAGGTTACTACGACCTTAGTTTTCATTTCCTATATTTAGTGGTGGTTTAAGCAGTATTTATGGGGTTGTATCACGACATACATTGTGGATCTTGCTGTACAGAATGGCAGTCACAGAGTCATAGAATGTCATAGAGTCAAACACGACAGTGCTCCGTGATCGCTTGGGCATAGTAAGTTGGAAAGTTTATAATGTCCATACTAGAAGTCACATGTTGACTCAAGATTGTGATGAATGTCAGAATTTTAAAATAGCCCAGAGTAAATTTAGATCTACCATCTGTCATTTAATTAGTGTACAATTGTATGCCTTTCCTGGTTACTACATTTACAATTATGGCATTGTACAACACGATTACGGGACAAGATCATTATGGTTCGAGGTAACGATGACGAGAGGTAACCTGGTACAAAGCGGTTTGGGTACGAAGTGACCTGATAACTAAAAATGAAACCTTTCTTTTTCTGTTAAGTCCAGTGAAAGCAGGCTAGATTCTCAAGGGGCATTTCTTGACATATGGTCAAATGGCAAATCTAGTTATACGTATAATCTTTGGTTGTGCCACGAGGAATTACTAGGCAGGGACAGCTCTATTCTTAACTACAACGTGAGGTGAAGATGT
Organism: Acanthopleura granulata; assembly: GCA_016165875.1. Classification (NCBI taxonomy): domain Eukaryota; kingdom Metazoa; phylum Mollusca; class Polyplacophora; order Chitonida; family Chitonidae; genus Acanthopleura; species Acanthopleura granulata. Next base: position 45,271,633 of record JABBOT010000080.1, on the reverse strand, counting down.
TAGGTTAGGTTTCCAACAACAACAGTGTTTGCTGAGACAGCGCGTCTGCGTGTTCACAAGGAATTTCAAATATTTGCACGTTTCATTAACAATATTCTTACCAAATCGTCTTTCAGCTGTCAAAATACGCTTGCCGATTCTTCTAAAATCGGCGCAAGGGGACTGTCAAGTACGTAAAAGCGTGGAAGTGGCAGCTTTATCACTATTTGCCGCCATTTGACAGTAATCTCCATGCAGGTATGTTTTTCACACACTCGAATCGTGGAGAGCCAGAATGTGGGTTTTGTCTTAAAGAACAACTTTGGTGTCAAAACATCTGTGTCTTAAAAGCAAGCAAGATAAAAACTTGGATAGTTTGAATTGTTTTCCCAAATTGCGAAAATAAGCAGCGTATTAAAACCGATACTGTGCGTTTCGTCAGAGTACACGGAAACAATATTTCTGTCCCTTCCACTTTGCCTGTGTGAACACGAACAAGTGACGTTACCAATCGCTGACGTGTTCTACAAATGACGCTACCGTTTCAAACGCTCTTGATGTCACCCTGCATAAATGCCTTACTCAACGTCACATCTGCCTGATTTCACGTCATACAGGGAATATCATCATGTCACATCAGGAAAATTTTACGGACACAGCCGAAGATTTTGTTATTCAAGGAATCTTTTTATATGGGTGAAATAGTGTTATTCATCAAAATCTTTCTGAAACATGGTGACCAGACTGTGTCAGCACTAGTTTATATTTATTTGATGGCATTTTTTGAACCATGCTCGGAAATTTTTCACTTATGCAGAGGTGGTCAGTGTATGCAGGCGAAGAAACCGATGTGCTCGGCATAACCCACCTACTTTATGAGGAACTTTCTCACAGATATAGGCACCACATTGGTTGAAGTCAAGTGGTTTTCACTGAACCTTAGACTATGCGTATCATTGACCTCTTATTGTCACCAAAGCCACACAAGTAGACGGGGGAATCTACAAATGCGCTGTCCAAAGCTTGTTTGATTCCGCACATCACATATCCTAGCGATTGAAGGACATGCACCTTTAACCACTAGACCACTGCACACCAGTTCTACTTATTTGATTGTGGTTTTACGCTGCACTCAACAAGTTCTACAAGTTCATGTGATTGTGCACATTAGGCCTGTGAAATTTGATCCTTTGTTTCCCCGCCATGATATTTGGGAAAGCTGGTAGGCCTATGGGCAGCGGATCTATTTTCCTTTTTCGTTTTTGGATAATCTGATCTTTAGGGCCAATTTCTGGTAGAAAATGAAATAATGAGTTCTGACGCAGGGGGTAAAATGTGCAAATGGTGATGGGAAACAAGGAATCAAGTGACAGTTGCCTTACTTATGTTATGCTGAAGGCAGTGAGTATCGTAAGGAGTCGAGAGGTTCTGTCACATTCACACTGTCCTTTCCCACTGTAAAACCACACTAAGGACACCAGCGATAGGCCCTGTGCCACATAACCTAGCCATGGTGTGCTGCTGTGACAGCAGGTCATCTTTTGAACATTACTCAGCAATATCACCTGATAGCTAACAAGTTCCAGTGATAAAATTTTAAGTGCTGCCTCACTCGGATGACGAAAACAGAAAACCTTGTCAACGTCTTCCAAGTTAAACCCTGAGCAACCACAGTAACATCAAATCAAATGTCTGTGAAGACATTGAGTAACAACCACGTGATCGTGCCATCACTTCCAAACACTATTATCACGTCACACATGGACATCAATTTGTTGTTTATCATTTTTTTCTTTTCATGTAAACAAATCATATAGAAGTACCCTCTTTGTGCTTCTACAGTTTACACAAGAATATTTCAGGTTTATTTTATTAATGAATAAAAATGGCAGGATCTCTTCAAAGTACCTGACAAATGCCACATAAAGCTTCAGCCAAATCTGATGTTAACAGGATTCAAATATGTCGATCTCCGAGCCAGATTGATCTAGGGTACATGAAATCCCAGAGTTATCTCCCTTTACAACTGAGTTCTTCTTCGATTGGTGTTTTACGCCGTGCTCTAGAATATTTCACTTATACGACAGTGGCCACCGTTATGGTGGGAGGAAACCAGGCAGAGGCTGGGTGAAACCCACGGCCATCCGCAGGTTGCTGGCAGACTTTCTCACGTATGGCCAGAGAGGAAGCCAGCATGAGCCTGACTTGAACTCACAGCGGCTGCATTGGTGGGTGGCTTCTGAGTTCACATGCAATCTGAGATACAATGCTCCTTAAAAGGCACAAAAGACTGGCACGACAGAATTAAACACTAAATGCAGAAATTACACAAATCCACACTTTACATTTCATTTATTCACAAAACTTTTATTTCAAGACACATAATCAGCATGAAACTGACAAAAGCTTGATTTAGACACTTCTGATAAATTATACAAAGTTGAACAGTTACGGACATAATGAGGTACATAACATGGTGCTGCATGAATAGTGATGATGAAAGAAAAAAAAAACTGAATTTTGCTCGAGTGATATTTCATGTGAAGTAATAAGGTTTCTTGACGTTAATGCCGTACTCCGCTAAGGCTGGGGACAAATCTTCCATGGTCAAAGTGAGTTTCTTGTCCTGTAATGACAGCATATATTACTTTCTACAATAACAATCTGAGGTTAAAAAACAATAAGAATTTCAGTTCATTAAAAATTGTAACTAGCACATAGCTACAAAGAAAAATCTGGAGCTTACACTATACACTGGCATAATATTTCCCCTCTATGAATAAATAGCTCTTGTGCTTTAGTCATGAAAGCTTAATGATTTAATAACGTTATTTCTATTTCCGCTGATAAGCTTCAGAAAAAACAGTACTATGGCAACTCCAACAAATAATGCAAGGCGATATATGATTCAATATTTCAGTTTTATTTTAACCATTTTCTAGGTTTTTATTCAAACAATTTTCATCTATTTTGATATGGACCAACTTAAGCTCTTCACTAATCATCACAATCACAACATCCACGAAACAGTAGAGCCTAAAAGATCACACACACAGACCACACATCTCCGTTGCACAGCAATGGGTGTTCTGCACAACAGGTTTGCGAGGCATCTAATGTGAAGTCCTCTATTCTCTTCCTCAGTGCTGTTTATAATCTGTACAACATGTAGTGTTTTGTCCTACCTGATTTTTGTACTTATTTGACGGGTTTTACTCCGTTATGGTTGGAGGAAACCGAGCACAGCCCAGGGGAACTCACCACCATCTGCAGGTTGCTTGCAGACATTCCCACGTACGGCCGGAGAGGAAGCCTACATGAGCTGGACTTGAACTCACAGTGGGTTCGTAATGCTGCGCGGGCACGCTAGCCCCCTCGGCCTACATGATAACACTAAGTATAACAACATACAGTACAGTCGGATCCTAACCTTATATCCTCTGCCCATCATGGCCTGGTGGTCAGCGAATGATCCGCTGACCATACATCAACCATATGCTGATAATGGACCGATGGTGAGCAGATTTGCTGTCACGACCGGTGTATCATTCGGCCATCATATGCGGATGATGGTCGCATCATGGCGTTACAATCAGTGTATGATTTTACGACATTACCCTGCCAGCATCATTTGAGTATTGCAGCTTTAGTTCAGAGCTAAATATTTATTTTAATACCCTGTTAAACAGCATGTGATGACTGTGTGAAAGCCTTTCTAATTCCAATAAATCGGCACTACTTTAGTCCCTAAGCCTTCTGCGGACAAAATTCATTATCAGCTTGTGTAAATCAGTTACGAAAGACCTCAGGCTGGGTCAGTTTTGCATGTGGGTGGTTCGTAAGGTCAAATCGGTGTCTTCATGATACAGCTTGTGTGTTGATTACAGTGTTTCTCGAAAATAAGGGGCAACGGCCTTACACTCCTCTTCAGCTGATCTCAAACTGGTGCTGTTTTGCATGTGGGAAGTCCACAAGGTCACATCATTATGTTATCACATCTGCTCTATGCAGTCAATGGAAAGTTAAGCTTGACATGTCGGAAATAGGTCATAGTAACCATTCAATCCTCACCTGTCAGAGGTACAAGTTGCAATATGGCGACCATCACGCTTGAACTTCCCATTCCCCGGAATGGTGTAAATAGTAATGTCAAGAAAACACATCAACAGGAAACAGTGACCGAGTGCTACATACAGTAGCTGGGTACCTCCCAATGAGGCTTTTTATGGCCTGGCAATGACAAAAAGTCATCAGATCAGTTGAACTTGTGTTTACATGACCTCAGCCAGCACATCTGAATGATTGGAGTGCCAAAAGACAGCACTTTATGATGACAATGCACTTTAATCAAGATACGCCGACCATCCAGTCATCAGTGAATGATGACCAGAGCATCGCATCACCATCCGCAAAGGAAGGGAAACATGATAGGCATATGGTCGGCCAAGAGTCAGTGCATCATGGGATGACCCTCTGCATATCCCCGGGTCATGATGGGCTTAGGATATAAGGTTAGGATCAGACTGTACTGTATCGCTCAATATGATCAGTTCCTGAATAAATACTGCAGCATCAGAAGAGTTTAACTGCTTACACAAGACTATTTCATCATTGGGCACAACATGACAGAGCACCTGGTAATTGCCTTACCTTTCCCTGTTTCTTGGAGCTTTGTCCTGAAGCCTTCATCTTACAGTGCTGAAGAGCATCATTGGCAATATCAGAGACAAACTTCTGAGCTGCTAGTGACACAAGGCGAATGCTGAAAAGTACAAATATGGTGTTAAATGCTGTACTCATGACTTACATTTTGGTAATAAGTTGTTTAATCACTAAAACTTCTTGGTAACCTTCATATGAGGAAGCAAACCACATGAATACATCATACAACATGTTCAACAGACTACTGATAATTCTAATGTACTTTTGGGAATGCTCTGGACGTACAAATGATTGAAAATAATTCTAAAGTGTCCATGTATCTTGAAAAATGTATTTTGCAATATTAGATGGTATTTCCTTTTTGCTGTAGTCTTACATTCTAGGGTCTGTCGCTTCAAATCCAGATCTGTTCAGATAAAATGCCGTTACGGAATCCGGGATCTGTCGTGGAGAGAATAGAAAAGTTTTGAATAAACATGAAGAAACATACATTTCAGAAATTTCTTTGTTGGATATTTTATAGGTGAATTTTGTGCAATTTTGTACAATCTAACAAAAAGCATGAAACCTCACTGAATACAAACTACAAACATATATATATATTAATCTTGGTTGCTGAGTAAAATACCTGTACATGTCCCTGCCAGTCAAACAACAGATGAGCAATTTATGAAGGAGAAAATTAAACATGTCAGACCTATGACAGTACTGAACCCTCAAATGCATGTTATCAACTGAGCAACCAGCACTGGCTGACCCTGGGAAGAATGCCTGACATATACCAGACTGTCAAAGGATGACAGTTAACTAGTCACCCTGCCTAATTCTTAGTTTATTTAGGGCCCACCGGTTTCTGTAATAATAACAATATGTAAACTAGAGCCCAAGGGTTGTGAAATAGGTCTATTGCCCTTTTCCTAATTTTCTTCTTCTTGTAACTAGTGACCAGTTGTTTTCCAGTACAATTCGTTGGTCTTCTCCATAAACAAAGTGCCTCTTTATTATTGTGTCCATAATAGGGGACCCGGCAGCAGTACTTTGCACCACTTTGTGTCCATCTTTTCTTCCCGAGCTCATGACATTAGTTTTAAGAGAATGCACTGCAACTAAGTCCTTACCATTTCTATTTGTTCAGTTAGTGTGAACACCAACTAAGTCAAATTTACCTTCATTCTTTGTACCACTGCTGTATGTGGCAATAGGTCAAGGGAACACATCATAATACATGTTTATTATAAATTTTTGTGAAGCTTGTATTGGGAAATTTTTGGCCCAATGCTAGCTGGAGGCTTTGGACCCAATGAATATACCACCACTGCTTGTAACTAGTGAGGGGCATTAGCTAAATATATTTTGTCAAATGAAAACTGACACCATTTCATTGTGGTTTGAGTATTGTCAGCTGACTGTGAGACCTTGCACAGAATCAGAGACTCAACTGCTAATACCAATGTTATGGAAATTTACTGTTATGCAAAACCCCACAGGAAACAACTGATCAACAAATGTAGTACCGTCATATGAAATACATGTGAACAGAGATTAATTTTGTTTCAAATTTAAAGAAATAAAATTTTTTAAAAAGTTTACAGATTCATCATCCAACATCAGTTATTTCGTAAGTTAAAACTGCTAATTTGAATCAGATACTTGATTTGTGAGGATGGGGAAGACACATTTTCAAGAAACATACACATGTATACTAAACCAAAAATCCAGCCACCTGCACATGGTTTTGGGTTTCCCCTGGGCTCTGTTCGGTTTCCTCCCACATGCTGACAGTAGCCATATTAGTGAATTATTCTTGAGTACTGTGTAAAACACCAATCAAATAAAAAAATAAATGAACCAAAGATCACATATTTCTCTAACACTGAACATTTAAAATCATATGAACCTGGGCAACACATTTTTTCAATACACACTTAAGATTATCCACAAACCTGCACATGGTTCAATATATTTATTTAATAATATGCTTATTAAAATTCTATAATAGCAAACAAATGCCTGCAGGTGCTCATATGCACAGAACCACTGTTAAAGTCAACCTGAAACAGAAGGCAAAGAGATAGAAAGGCCAAAAACTGCAAGTGAGCTTTGATAGGAAGCCATGCAAGAATGACTTATGTACTTTTTTGTAATATTTATGAAATAAAGTTAGGCCTAAATATGTTCTTATCATATTATCCCATTAATTCAGCCTAAGAAGATTATTTATGATGGCACGAGACAAAAGTTTACATGTATTAAGGTGTTAATGAGTCGCCCACAGGCGGCAATTTTCGGAGGCTGTGGGAGGCAAAACTGCCGCCTATTAACGCTGATAAAACGTAACACGGCGTTGTTGTTGTTTCACTCTTGAGAAAGGGAGGGCTTGTACCTTTGAGTTTGTCACAGTGAAAGCCTCCTTTTCACACACTTTTGCCTCTGTGCCATATCTTGTGTTTATTATTTAGATAACAATACTTTACTTCCTGTGACAAATTTGATTATTTAATCTTTCTGACATAAAAAAAAACCTGCATATTTTCCAACCGCAAGCAAAATGTCCTGTGTGACTTGTACATTGCCTGAAATTTGCATAGGTTGTAATTGTGACAGGGAAGGTACCTATCCAATAGCCTTGGGCAGTAACCCAAGGGGTCAAGATCTGGTAACTTCCACATCATTTTTTATTTCCAACATTTGACTACCCAAGCTCTCGACTGCTGAAAGGTTGGCCTAAATACAATTAGGGACTGTTAAATACATCCATGTAAGCTGTCTAGGCTATGTAGGCTACATATGCTACCACCGGGAGTCAAGGTATAAATCTGTATGTGCCATTTACCGTGACCATCCTCAAAATAGCACAAGCGAATTCGATAACTTTTAAATGAAAGTAATAATAAATGAAGGCACCACTTCAGACACAATTGAAGGTTTCATTCAATGCATAATCATTACATATAAATCCAAACAAAACAATGAAGAAAACATCACGGAAGGTAGCTATATTTGACCGTAACACATAGTGTATTTCATTAAACGCACTGAGTACTTCGGTGAAACTACTTTCAGAAATTTCTTCACATTTTTTCACGCCTCTATATTGGGCCTCTGGCGACTGTCACCAATTGACCCATAATAAAAGTACGGGTAGTTGCTTTACATGACCTACATCTACAGGTATCAGAGACTTTTTCAAAAAAGTTGAGATTCCTTCAACTATTAACAGATGTGCCATTTCCTCGGTTAATGCTCATTCCTTACCGTTGGTGCATAATCTTCCAGCTGTAACACAAAGTCACTGAGCGGTACGCCAGCGGTCTTGTGTTCAGCTGGCTGAGAGGAGGACCCAGAGGCTTGTTGCTGCACTTGCTGCTGTTGACCAGACTGGGACATGCTTTCCTCTCCCTGACCAAGTGTCATTGTCACCACAGCAGAAAATCACTCTGAATGAAGACAATGAAAGATGATGTATAAGGGAGAACTAACATAAAATTCAACCATCTGCTGAAGTGAGGTGTAACAAAAACCACCTCATTTTAATTTTAAAAATGCCAATTGGTAACCACAAAGAAGTTAACTGCACAAAACTAATTGTGAGTGAAGTTGACCTTGCCTTAAGGTTGATCATATACAGTAATCCACATGCTGAAATTCATGCATTTGGGCTTTTTAGGGCTAAACAGTTCAGGCTGGCCTAAAGACCAAATTGATCGACTGGACAGGTATAAGAAATGGAACTGAGAGGGGTAGGCCACACGTACACATAAGTGGCCATAACACAGAAACTATTGCCTTGACATGAAGCTGCTATATGAAGAATTGCTTCATATTCAGGTATATTCAAATCTTGGACCAGAATTGACTGCTGTACTCAGGAACCATGTTGTTTGAATCCCAAAACTCATAACACAAACAGGGGAGCCACTGTTATAAAGCAATTAAGGCAATGATCTAACTAAACCCCCTGTTTACCAAGTTCAAGCAGAAACAGGAAACATCACCATGTGGGCTCATTCACCAATGGCTGCTGGTACAGTCAAGATCAACAACAGGAGGGACAATTACTGTCACAAAAAATCTTGACCTGAAACAATCTCAGATATATCTATAACGTATTGCTACTATCAGAACATATGTAAACATACCAGCAATCCTGAGTCAAAGCCAGCTAAGACCAGCTGGAGGACAGATTTATCACTTCCGAGAGAGAAAAAGTACGGTGCTCAACTTTTGATGGAACCCTGGATAGAGAATCAAAATTAGACGAGAATAAAAATCACACAAGTAAATATAAATAACCTCCAAGTTCCAAACTTTCACTGCTTAAAAAAATTCTTCTTTCTTATGCAAAGCTAACAGAAGTATATGTAAAAGTCCACGTGATGTAGCATTTTTACAGACAGGCATACATGGTAGAAATCTGAGCTGAGTTCGTGTACCCGTTTTGATAGATTTCACAAATGAATTTGAACCTGGAAGGTTAAATTACAAATTCGGCTATCATTTAGAATGTACTGCCATTGTATCATATGTGTCGTGTATAATATTCAGCTAACCACAGGCAAGTTATAAACAATAGTAAATACTGAGTGGTTGTTTCATGCTTGGACATAATTTAAAGTGTTGTTGTTGTTACTTCGCCGCACAGGCAAGTCAAATGATGCATAAATATTCACACCGTTTAGAACAATATTGCTGCAGTGGCAATTCTCAACGGATGAAGAATACGCGAACAAAATACCGACTGATGTTGGACACCATTCTTCATTTAAACGTCACGTTTTACCAACCTAAATTACCGACATCTCGTATCCTTTCTCGAAACAGCAACAGCTCATTCCATTTTACGGCAGGCCTTTAGTGTAGTTTACGACATCAAGAGAGCTGGCTCGCCAAAGGTACTGGGGTCAAAGTCTACGCCAGAGGCCTCTGCCAGTTAAGACGAGGTGCGGATAATGTCATTTGATTGCATAATGCGCACAATTTTATTATTCTCAAGGAATAAATAAATTACTTGTATATCATCTGTTTTCACCATGTCATTTATGTATAAAGGATTATCTGATCGACAGAAAATATGCATAGACCTATTATGACGCCACGTAAGTTATCTTTACATCCCCATGCTTTCGATTTTTTGGGAAAAAGTATTTAACATATCTTATAGGCGCACAGGGTCTGACCCAGGTGACCCAAGATGACCCAGGAACCTCTGACTGCTGGTCGTCATGAGCGCAAGTTCATGTAGCTCAGACTGCATTCCTCTCAGGTCTTACCTGGAGGTCTACCAGCAATCTGCGGACGGCCGTGGACTTCCTGTGATATCTGCCCGTTTTCCTCTCACCATAATGCTGGTCTGTGTCGTATTAATGAAATATTCTTTTGTACTGCGTAAAACACAAATAAATAAAGAAATAAATAAATAAACGAATAAATAAATAAATAGTTGTGCGTAACTTTTGAGCTACATCCCAACACTGTAAGCTGAGTCAGTGTGAAAAACGACAGGGTACATGTAGGAAAAAAAACTGTTGTTCGTAAAACACACTATGCAATTCAAACATTCGCATGCATTTAACTCTCTTAAAAAACTCAGAACGGGAGGGACGGGGACCTCCATGGCTCAGTCGGTTAGCAGCGCAATAACCCGAAGCCTCCCACCGATGCAGTCGCTGTGAGTTCAAGTCCGGCTCATGCTAGATTCTTCTCCGGCCGTACCATAATGCTCTCCGCCGTCGTATAAGTGAAATATTCTTGAGTTCGGCATAAAACACCAATCAAATAAATAAATAACAAATATGACAACAAAAAATACATGAAGTTATATTTACCGTTAGTTTTTAGTTGTCTATCTGGTAAACTTCTCTTCATTGCTTCTTTTATTTCACTTTTACAACAGTGAAATTGTGCTCTTTCAAATCCACGCAGTCAGGCTTGTTCGCCCATGCATGTCGAGTGGCGTTAAATCGTGATCATTCATGCATTCATTCCCTCGATTCATGCAGTTGGGTACGACTGAACCATCGTGAACGACGCGTGCTGTAGGCTACTTCGCCAACGAGATCGATACCTTATAAATGACTTCACCAGTGCACGAGGATGAAGCCTTACAGTTGACTAACACATCGATAATAAAGTTTTATATGCGGTTGATTCATGAGCAGAGGGAGCGTATATTTCCGATGTATAGGCTACTTCTCCCAAAAATATACACTAAACTCTGATAGGCCTACATGTATACACTGACTGATGGTGATGATAGGTTTAAGCCATACAGACTGTTATAAAGAATACTATATGCCAAGACTTTGTTGATATAACGGAATTCCACGTAAGTAAAACGCCAGTTTTAAATGACAGAAATGGTCATCATTTCAAAATTTATATTAAAGTATGCCATGGCAGCAGAAAAATTAGCCATGTATGGTTTGGGCCATTATAAATTGCTTTCATTACAAACACTTCATGTCGCATAATGAGTGTTCACAGATTTTATTTTACGTGACACAAGAATATAGTGCAAATTACATGGATTTTTATGTATACTCGAAGGCTCTGATTCCTTCATCTGCAACATCACTGCAGGACTTTTCATGAACGGAGAAGGTTTGATTTTCTTCTATGGAAATGGTATCTTTAATTGTTTTAACACGAGCAAGATTCCAAAGGAGTTGCATGTATGTTTACAGACCTATATGGTTTGTCTGTTGTGAGTAGGTCTATAAACTATACATATACATGCCTGAAATAAGGTATTTCCTGTGGGGTTAGAGGACAGTACAATGTGATGAAGAATGTCTGTACAGTTGGATACATTGCAGTTAGAGATAGATTGTATAGTCACAGGACTGTTTAAAGAAAGACTATAGTTTTGCGGTTAAGGTGTTCGTCACGTTCAGTAAATCGTACACTAAGCTTACAAACGTTCGCCAGGGAATGCGACACCACGTGGCTGGTAAACATGTCGAGACTCAGGCCAGGCCAATTAGATACTTTGTTTTAACACTGACGCAAACAGAAACAAGTCAAAAGCACAGAATTATTCCTAACATATATACATTTACAGTTATATTCAGCTACTCGCTGAATAGGTTAAACATGCTAAATACTAGGGAAACAACTAGCGAAGGTCAGTTGACAAAATGTCTAATCAGCAGAATTTGTGGGCAAAAACATTTCACTTCACATGCAACAACACATGCGTCCGTTATTAGGCTTTTATTTATTTCATTTATTCATTTCATTGTGGTGTAACGGTGTAATGAATATAATTTTCACCAATACAGCAGCGGTCAGTTTAATGCGTGCATGGCGTTAACGGGATAAAGCTTGTAGACCTAGGCATTCCCGGGTATGACATTCCAGCAGGTAAGTATCGTTTGAGTAGGAGAAAAAATGTTCTCCAACGAACTTCGTTTAGCTCCACCTGTAAACGTTTTGTATATGTGAGGTAGCGCTTGAGGGTAAATTTTGGAGCTTATATATAGGTATTTATATGTTTAATTATAGTATCAAGTTTTTCAATGGAGTTAGTCATGGCATTACGAAGTCAAGAGGTGACGTTTTTCTTAGTAACTTCGTATAGCTAATATAACTACTGTACTATTCTGATTCGTTCACCTCGGTGGCCTGGTAGTAAGAGCGTCCGCCTTGAGGTCGAGGGATCTACGAAGGGAGATCTGCGATCTATCCCGGATTGGGACGTACCAAAGACTTTAAAAATGATATACGTTTTGCCGCCTCGCTTGGTGCGCAGCTATATAAGAAGTTAGAGCAAGGAAACAGAATTGGTCGGTGCACTGTCAGCATAATGTGACTGGATGCGGTGTCGCTGTGTGTGGTTTACATTTATACATATAGCGACATGGACCTGTCACATGAAGACACAGTATATGTATATGAATTCTAAGGACTGTTCGTTGTCATATGACTTATCTGTTATTCGCTGTGTGTATCACAGTATTAGCTCATGTGATTCCAGTCTCGGACAGGGCTTCTTTCAACTTTCGGGGCACTGGTGGCAATATATTTAAACCTTAATACGGTAGTGTTCGATAGGCCGCTGTTTAGGTAATCTATAACAGTGGTTCGGTGGAGATTATTCATACTTGCCTTTCAGAGTTTCCCACACTGGGGTCGCCCGGCCTGTCAAAGAAATTCTGCCACGCGAGAACGTTGCATGCAATACGCCCGTATTTAGTTAGAGTACTCTGGTTTCAGTGAGTGATAACGATACATTCTTGAGTATCGACACAGCGTTATAAACACCAAGTGGCCGAGATGGTTAGCGTGCTAGCGCGATGCAATGGTCTCGGAGCCTCTCACCAATGCGGTAACTGTGAGTTTAAGTTCGCATGGCTTCCTCGTCGCACGTATATATGCATGGGATGGTTACCCAGCAACGTGCGTGGGTTTCCCCCGGACTCGGCCGCGTTTCCTCCCACCGCTATGCTGGGCGCCGTCGTATAAGTAAAATATTCTTGAGTCTGACGTAGAATACTAATTTAATAAATAAATAAATAAATGATAAACACCAGTCAAACAAATGAACACACCTGGTCTCGGCATACAGAAAAAGGGAGTGTTCACAGATCTGCTCGTTGTGGTCTAAAAACTGCATCATTTGCTGGCGATGAGGGGGTTAACACGCCGCTGTAATGTGTTTATTGTCCAACGTTGTATTAAAATAAATAAACAAACAAATAACTAATTTAATAAATAAATAAATAACAATTTGAACAGAAACACTGGAATCGAAAAAATACTTTGAATTTGCCTAAGCGTGACCCCTGCACGATCAGTTGCTCTGGACTGGGGGCCTGTATACAGTGTGCGTTCTTCTCTCATGTAGGCCGCGCCCACCAGGGTATCCATCACATTGTTAACACGTATTGGGTTAATCAAGGATTGAGCGTCCGGAAGGGAGGAGAAATCAAATATTTCATTAGCGAAAGTCTAATTCTACATTCCTTCCGTGCGGCAAATTACTCACTCCAATCGAGTGAAGTTCCTCTTTGTTATTTTGGGTCCATCAGCGCAGACGGCTCTGGCCCATGACGAGAGATCAAACTGCGTGCCACTACATAAGATCACATATACAGGGTTATATACATACACAAAGTAAATTGAAGCAAAAAAGCTCGTCAAAAACCTCATTAAAATTCTTCCCACAGATGTTGGAAAAATATAATTGATCTCCTGGTTTCATCTATAGCTAACGACAACACACTCAGAACCAGGATACAAGATCGACTTGGAAAGAGTTACAGTGTATGGACCTACACAAATAACATTAGGAGCATTATGTGTATGTCGTACGCTCACATGTACATGTAACTTCAAGCGTATTACACCCATCCATGTTCTTCAGCAAAATTTGTCTGCTTATAAACCGTTTGTCAGCATACATGGATTATGACCTTGCGTTCCCATGGGATACGCGTGGCTTAACCTATGGACTAAGCATATATATATAGGATCGACAAGAATAACCCAAAGTCATAAAATTTCTAGTTTATTCGTTTGCGGGAACTGTAATTAAATGGTATGCAAAGAAATGTTTTAAAGTTTCACAGACAAGTATGGTTTCCAAAAGCATCTGATAGCACCCAGTGCTGGCCAGACAGACCGGGTTTTGAACGCATGGTTTGACCTTTACAAATGTTAACCTGACTACCATTGCAGCTTCCGAGTTAACTTTGTTCCTAATGACCAAGAGAGAGTTAGGATCGATTACAGGGGAGATTGACCAGGTGGCAAAGTACATGTATACCATATTATTAGGGATCAGTGTGGAAAGGAGAAGTGGGAGAGAAGGATCAGTGAAAACAGGAGGAGTAGGAGAGTATGACTGGCTAGGATAGGAGAAGTAGTAGACAAGTATCAGCGACAAAAGGAGAGAGAGTAGGAGAGCATGACCGGCGAGTAAAGGAAACGTAGTAGAGAAGGATCAGGAGAGCGAGTAGGAGAGTATAACTGGCGCGGACAGGAGAAACAGTGGAGAAGGATCAGCGAAAACAGTAGAGGGAGGAGGGTGTGACTGGCCAGGATAAGACGAATAACAAGGAAGGATCAGCGAAGGGAAAGGAGTAGGGCAGTATGACGGATGAGGAGAAGAAAAGTAGTAAAGAAGGATCAGAAGAAACAGGAGTCAGAGAGCTTGATTGGCAGGGATAGGAGAAGTTGCAGAGAAAGGTCAGCAAAAAACAGAGAATTAGTAGGAGAGTATGACCTTCAAGGTAAAGAGATATGTACCACAGAAGGATCAGCGAAGACAGGAGAAAAGGTTGGAAAGCGATGAGAGGAGAAACAGTAGAAAAGGATCATTGAAAATAGGAGAGGGAGCAGAAGAGTATTACTGGAGAGGAGAAATGGTAGAGAAGGATCAGGGAAAACAGGAGGAGTAAGAGAGTATGTCTGGGAGGGGAGAGCAAGTAGCAGGGTAGTATCAGCAAAAAGAGGAGAAGGAGTCGGAGATCAGGTATGGCAGAAAAAATAGGAGAGGAGGATCAGTAAAAATGTGAAAAGGGATAAAAGAATATAACCAGCGAGGAAATGAGTATGAGAGGAAGACCAGTGAGTAAAACAGAAGTAGGCCAACAGGACTAGCAAAAGAGGAAAAGACAAGAGAGAACGGCTAGAGAGATATAGGAGAGGAGAATCAGAAAGAAGATAAAACGAACAGGAAATGATGGCCAGCGAGAAGATAAGAAGGGTTATATATTTATCTAGTGGAATGGGGGACAAGTTGGGAGAGGAAAAGAATAGCAGATGAGCAGGACTAATGGAAAAAAAGATGGCCTAGGAGAGAAGTACCAAAGAGGAGAACTAGGTGTAGGATAAGAGGACAACACAAAAGAAAACTAGGAGTAGGCAATGAGGACCCGTGAGAAGAAAGCTGTGAGTAGAAGAGGAGGATCAGTAGGAACAGAACTTGAAGTGGAAGAGGTGGACCAGTGAGAGGGCGCCTTACCAGAGAAACATAAGTAGGACATCGGAGGCAGTGAGAAGACGAGCAAAACAGGGTCCCAGTGAACGAAGAGCGCGAGTTGACCCAAGTCTTTTCTTTATTTTCTTGAATGGTTCACATATTTTTACTTTACGCAGATCTAACCTTTTGCATATGGTTGCACTTTCGCGATCATACAGAGTCATTAAACCGAAATACACAGGGAAGCTATATAACCACTGACCTGAAGACTTGCACAATCATTACCTATAATTACCTATTGCGTTTGTATTGTAGTATGGTTTGTGGAGATCGTTAAGATACGCCCTGCATGACATCGCTTCAATGTGCGCTTAAAATGTCAAAAGTATACTTAACGTGCGTGTACATCTGGTGTCACTTTTTTCCGGTGGAATGTCACAGTAGGTTACGGGAATGTCGGGTGTGGAAACCACACACAGCTGACGTCAATTGCAAAAAGTAACTTCTATGTTTTATGGGGGTGTTTTTCGGTCAGTATCGTGCCATCATTTTGGATGATACCGAGCATACACTTTAGCTGTATACCTTTGTTTCAGATAAATCAATGTCCCATAGATGTCACACGTAGGAACCAGAATGGATCACTCACATGAAGTTGTCGAAAGTTATGGCATGTTCATAATTTGTACGCATTTTAAATCAGTGTTAAAAAGAAATCCCTTCGTAGCTACATGTACAAGCCATATCACTGTTATAAACGTCCAACGGTTTACATGAAATTCTTGCCGTGTTTAGCAAAGCGGGACACTGTTGTTTAATAGGCCTATGTCACTATCTGCGTATAGACGAACCAGTAAATCACTTGTTATAGTACTACACTACACAGGCCTGTGACCTGTGACCTGCGTATAAACGAACCAGTAAATCCCTTGTTATAGTGCTACACTACACAGACCTGTGACCTGTGACCTGTGACCTGCGTATAGACGAACCAGTAAATCACTTGTTATAGTACTACACTACACAGACCTGTGACCTGTGACCTGCGTATAGACGAACCAGTAAATCACTTGTTATAGTACTACACTACACAGACCTGTGACCTGTGACCTGTGACCTGCCTATAGACGAACCAGTAAATCCCTTGTTATAGTACTACACTACACAGACCTGTGACCTGTGACCTGCGTATAGACGAACCAGTAAATCCCTTGTTATAGTACTACACAACACAGACCTGTGACCTGTGACCTGCGTATAGACGAACCAGTAAATCCCTTGTTATAGTACTACACTACACAGATCTGTGACCTGTGACCTGTGACATGCGTATAGACGAACCAGTAAATCACTTGTTATAGTACTACACTACACAGACCTGTGACCTGGGACCTGTTTCATCCTTCCCAGCTTAGCTTTCAGAAATATGAACGTTGAAGCTAAGCTGGGAATATGGCACACCCCTCTCAGAGCTATACACTATACAGTGCTATATAACAATGTCATTCATTCCTGAAAATGTGGTGGGTGAATGAAATGGGAGTACGCGGGGTAAACTATCGACTTTTAGCAAATATACTCAAAGGGTGAACTTTCATTTCTCACAAGTGACGTACGGTTTTTTATTCCCGGTGCGAACTAAGTATGTACGATATTGGTTAACCACAAGATCATTAGATACGAACGAACTTTAGAGCGGTTCATCGACTTAGCAGCTGCACATGCCGAACAGCGAATGTAAGAGACAACGTCGCTGAAGAAACAGTCCATGTCTTCGTCGTCTTAGATTCATCAAAATGACCAAATTCATCTTCTTTATCACCAATTCTCTAAAAACTTTACATAAATCAAGTGTGGTAAGAAATGATTTTAAAACGGCACGATCATGCAGGCTGTTTTAAAATCATTTCCGCGCGCATATTTAAAAAAATTTACATTATTTTCCTGAATTCCACACGTTTCTGATGAATAAAGACATGGGCATACGTTGTGCATGATTCCCTCTGTACGCTCATTTGGTAAGTGACCGCAGGTGAAACACGTGAGGTCCTTTTTTGAAATGGAAGCGGAGATAATTAAACGAATGCGTTTTTTGCGTAATTGGCAATTGAGATCACTGTTAGATTGTACCAGCTTTCAATAATTTATTCATCAGTCAAAACCGGGCATACTGAAGTAATGCATCCCCATATCTAGATGTCGATCTACGTACACTGCATATAAATGAAATGTACTTAATACAGAATAAGGAGCTTTGCTGAACACAACGTTCGCGCTGTTTTCGCGGTAGTAACGTTGATACTTAAAATAGGGAACCCTTTCAAATTTAGATAAACCTTCCTTCAACTTTAATCTAAACAACTAGGAGCCTTCCAGGACTGAATACAAAGTAAAAATATACATGGCGCATCCTACGTGTTCTGAGCAGCCGTGTCTGGATTTAATTCGTGATCCCGCAAACACTGAATCACAACATAATATGACGCTCATGCCGTCCCCACAATCCATGTTACATAAGTCAGTAGGGTTCTGAGGGTACGACCCTCATTTACTCTGATTCCTGACCGCGTGTGGAAAATGACCCTGGTTTACAGATTCCTGACCCCTGGGTGTACATATCACCCTTGGATATCATCCTAGCTGCCAAGCAAACCTCAAACCAACTTTCTAAAATCAACAGGACTCTCGGGGTCAGGAAAAATGAGAAATTTAGTCATAGGCGAGAGTGTAGGTCATTTAGGGTAACTGGACTTAAACCCCACTTAGCTACCCTTTCTGCCCATGAGGTTCTGTCGCCTGCATATGAGAGCACACAGTAAGCCCCTATGCTTTAAGCACATTATTAGTGTTCTCTTGATTGTTTACATTCCTAGATCCAGTAGCACATCACAATACATAAATAGATTTTAATTTCAAAAAGTACAGAACAAATAAATGACATTTTCTGCAAGGGTTTTATTTCTCTATTAAATTTTAAATGATTTGACAATAATTAATATCAAGTCCTATACATTGAACAATGTAATAAAGAGTTATTTACCTAAAGTAACTTGTGTTAAAGCCAGGGAACTCAGGAAATAGCACAAATTTGAGAGAAAAATAACACGATGTAATACGAAACAAAAGTAAATAAGTTAATTTAATGAATGTTCACACTTTACAACAACCTGTGCACAGACGTATTCAATCGTGGCCTCCACGATCAAGATACAACATAAGCTGGGTTGCACCAAGGCTGCCAAGCTGTCGGGTCATGCTGCCAAATTTTACAGGGGTCGTCTTCAAGATACAATTTAAACTTCTCATTCTGAAGGTGAACTGATTGCAGATAGATTCTTTGATGATCATTTTCAAATCCGATAATTCATCAAACATTTGACCAACCTGTAAGAAAGGGTGAAGAATGTTTCCAAATTTGCCCATTAATCCAACAATGAAGATAGCCTGAGATTATTAAAATACACATGAACTGAGATTAGCTGGAGTTTTGGAAGTCAACCCAAATACAAAGTTCACTGCATTCATGTACATGTATAAATCTCACAGAATGTTGGCTCACTAGAGCCTATTACAGTACAAAGAAGACGGCCCCCTAGAAACTGATTTCCTGAGATCTATGTGGCCAACCCTGAACTAAAATGCTAAGTCCACAAGCGTAATCTCATTCCATGCAGCTGGAACTAATGCTACTTCAAATATAGCCATTCCACACGGAGGTTAGAGTACACTTTCATATTATAATCAGAGAAAGTAGACACATGAGAAAAAAAACATCAACAGATCTAAAATATACAAATACGAAACCTGTTCAACTATGAACAATAAAAAATGTAAAGTAAAAAGTTTTCTACCATCTATTACATAACAGATAAACAAATAATATAACCATGCTTTTGCTTTATAAACGAAAGATCTAAAATTGCTGATTCCTTCTGTTCAGTTAAAATGTAGAAGAGTACAGAATAACACACACATCTCACGTCTGTCTTAGAAAATAATTACAACTCCCTTTTTTCAAAATTTCAATCTGCATCAACAAATACTGGCTAACAACTCAGGAATTAAATCACAATAAAGTCTATATAGATAGAAGATTTGAAAATCAAAAATATTTGATGTAAGGTTAAAGCATAAAGTAAAAACAGCTCCACTGAATTTGACAGGGATAATGTTGGAGAGGTCATTAATTAAAACCAGCTGGCTGAGACACAAACCTATACAACAGCCAAGGGATGAACAGTGATGTTACCCCTAAGACACTGGCTGCTTTCTGATGTGAAATAACAGCATAATTCCTGTCTGTGGGAAAACCTTACCCACAGCTATAACCCAAGGCAGGCCAGACTAATCATGCACATTACATGCGATCTATTTACATGTAATCTTCATCACACCACAACAGTGCTGCATAAATTAACAGAGGCCTGATCACATGTGCATTAATTTACATGGAGGAACTCTTTCGTGTATAGAATGGAATTTCTCATGACCTGGCTAATTTGATTTGCACATAAAAATCACCATCCTTTATTCTTGTAGCCTGCCACAGAGCTTTAACCAATACTCTGTGCCCACCCATACAGGTATGTATAGGCATTTACGTCAGAATCATATCTCTGATACACTAGAAAACCAAACTGTACATATACATGTACATCAACTGCCACAGGTTTATATACCCTAGTTAGCCAGATATACAGCAATGGTGTCTTATCACTTCAGAGTTTACATTTGGATATCATATGGTACAACACAGAAAATTGGCAACTTGTCACTTCATACATTACATGTACATGGACAAATATTTTTCTCTGACATGGAAAATCTTTATAATGTAACTATTCACTTCTTTTCTTCCTTTCTCAATTGACATTTTCAAATGTAGCAACATAAAAACTGTGATACTCATGCAGGCAGTATCTCATCTAAATATACCTGCATATAGTCTGTACGCAGCATGTATTATGATATACTAAGTTCAGTGTTAAGTTCATGATTCAAAGATTTTGGCATCAGGGAAAATGAAGTGGCAGGTATGAAATATAAGTAATATCTTCACCAGGGACATACATGTACATACAGATCTTTTTCTGAACAAATTTTCCTTTTTTTTAGTGTTTTACACTCCACATAGATTTTGTTCTACTCATTATTTATGTCAACCTCATACATGTATAGCAAGGGTAAACATGTCGCAACGTATATACTTTCGTCATCTTCATTTAAAGCACAATACATCTAGTTCTCATTCCTTCATAAAAATTATGGACGCACATGAGTGTTTTAGACAAGTACTTCTTACCATCGAGTTCAGTTTGGAAACTAGATTAAACTGTAGAAGCATAGTCCCAAGAAGATGACTCTGGCAGCTTGTCTGTCTGCATCTCTGCAGAGAACTGGGCAATGTCTACATACAGTAACATTGTAGGCAGCGCAAAGTATGTTAATTGAACATACATTGAAACCCACAAAAGTCTGTAAATACATGATTACACGTACATCCATGTAGTTAATTTAAATCAAAAGATCGGAAGCCATTGGTAATTTGGGTAGCAGTCCCTCTTCTGCAGAAGGAAAACTGCAGAACTACAGTATAAGGACACATGTATACAGATATTTTTAACCCTTTCATGTTTAACACTTATTGACGAGGTTAAATTATACATCATGGCCACATGAACAGATTTCACTTATTCTGAGTGCAGTACAAGTAAGAAATGTTCACATACAGGCTAACTGTGGGGCTAGGCAAACAGTAAAACTGTTACCAAGCACCCTCCCTATACAAATAACACATGCACTGTTATACATGTTTTGTCTACAGTAAGTTACTGTTCATCAAAGATGTCATGAAATCAGACATCCACTAAATACAGCGCATGTGATTTGTCAACAGGAGATAAGTTGGCAATTTTGTTCAATTCATTGTTTCATGTCTTATTTATGACCAAACAGTGAGGTACAGTGTGTAATATAATATTTAATGTACATGTGCATAATCAGACCTCTCCCTATTGACATGCTGGCAGCTGCAGATGATACAAAATTACAGTTAAATGTACCGGTCAATCACATGTGACATTCGAACACGACTAACTGTGACATGCCACTGATGTCCACAGCCAGCACAAGTGAATTGCATCTCCTGTGCTATTAACTGTTGGTAAACTGCACACATATGATAAAAACAGCATGAATTCCCATCACAATCATATATCTCAAAACATAATATCTTCTAAATAAAAAACAGCAAACAGAACACATCTGATAAAATCAGTGTGGGGTCACAAAGATAAAGCCTCAGATCTATAACAAAAAGTTGGACTGAATATTAATCCCATCAAGTAAATTTCAACCAAAGAAAGAAAACTTCTTCAGATCAGATTGAAATTCCATTAAAAGAAACATGGTGGCACTGAGTATATTAAACAGTCTCCACGTTAAAAAGGGGACCTCAGAGATTCAGTCAAAAGGCATGATGCAGCAGGCACTGGGTTACTCTGTTCTCACGCTTATAGTCAAATGTTCTCACAGTAACAATCAACTGTTCACATGGTTACAACTGTTCTTGCACTTTTGTTGCCGTTATAATCAAAGTTCCTCTCAGCTACAGTCAACTGTTCTCATGGCCACAGTAAGTTGTTTTTTTCTGTTACAATCCACCAATCTCGTACTTACAGTAAAATGTCCTCAGCGTTATAGTCATCTGTTCTTATAGTTATACAGTCAACCGTTCTTGCGGTTACTTTCAACTGTTCTTATAGTAATACAGTCACCTGTTCTTATGTTTACTGTCAACTGTTCCCACGGTTACAGTCAACTGTTCTCGCTGATACAGTCTATTGTTCTTATGGTTGCAGTCAACTGATCTCACAGGTACAGATTGAATTCCGTCCAGGAATCCTTGGCAAGAATGCTCATCATTTTCATCAAAGCAGAATTTACCATTTTCACATTTCAGTACAAGCCACGTAAAGATGTACTTCCAGCCCATTAATTAAACAAGTAAACGGTTGTAGCCTCCTGTCTAATACAGTGACAGTGGGGAGTACTGGTTAAAATGACCGATATTTGTCATTATTATATTAATATTAATATTATCACAATGAGTGTGTGAGGAAGGATGGAATTCATATGCCATCAGGGACAGACATACTGTAGCGTGGCTCAGAGTCCGTGCAGTAGTAACGCTGCTTGTCGGCTGGCAGAGGCGTGACTTCTGGTTTGGAGCTCCAGTGATGTACGATCTCCTGATCAGAAGGACAGCTTTCTCTGAAGACTTTCAAAGCATACGCGTTCTTCAGATAGCGCCATGTGCCTGTCATGCTCTCTGGCATCTCGTAATTCCTGAAGGCTTTAGCAGCAACTCGGATATGCTGCAGTTTAGGCAATATCAGCGTGTCAAGGTTGGATATTTTATCGCCAGCCAGGAACTTGGTACCGGCCTGGTCCAGGTAGTCGTTGATTCGCCACATCTCGGCATTCATGTGCTCCGCAGACTGGCTCACCTGTTTGATGTAAAAGGAGAACTTGGAAAAGACCTCCAGGCAGACTGCATTAGCCAGTGGATTGTCAAACTTCAAACTAGGTTCGGGGAAATTGGCCTCCAGATAATCTACGATTTCATCATTGTCTGACAGCACCTCTTCCCCATGCTTCAGCACTGGTAAGCGGTTAGCAAACTTACGGAATTCTTTCGACGGTCTGGTGCTGTCAACGATCTCCAAGTCATAGGTGAGGGCCCCTCCCTCGGCCTTCAGCTTGACAATCATGTTCATGCGTTGACAGAAAGGACATGCCCCAAGGGTGGTGCCAGTCTTACCTCCCTTCACGTACAACACCACGTGGTTTGATGGTGTGGAATTGGTAGTCATCCTGCCTAAGTGAAGATCAATACAGATGAGAAGATAAGTACCCGATCAGGCAGATCTATTCCAGTTGTCAATGCCTCCTCAATCAAGGCTGTCAGTTCTGGCCAGCAGGTGTAATCAGATTTGATGTAACACACTCACAGCGTTTATCTACTTATATGCTGCTGAAAGCAGAAAACAAAAAGATATAAATACAAAATATGAATTACATGTATGACGTATTTACATGCACATACATGTAGGCCTGAGATGTGTGTTTATTTGTAAACAAAAAGGAAGCAAAATGTAAAATTTATACATGTAACTGTATGTAGAAAAGCAGCGAGAATCCTATACCAAGTTATCCACTGCATACGTGCAGCTGGAAATGGAAAAATCTGTATCAATGAAATATTGGAGGTAAAAATGCAAGAATTTTCACCCCCAGGCAGTGTACACCATTTAACATTAGTAATATTGTAATCATATTTCCTGTCGTTCAAAGACCTGAAAATGTAATATTACTCTCTACTTATTCGTACAATGTAAGTGGAATTCTCACCTGGTTACAATGTACATGTTGTTAACGCACTAACCAAGTGTTAATGACAAATCAAAAGTACATGAACATCAACAGGTAATGTTAAAAATCGGAGGTTATCGTAAGACACACACAGTAGTAACAGTCAAGCAGCTATCTTCTATTTGACAACAATGCCCGGTCTAACTTATCCATACGTGTACAAGTATTGAAGCCTGTATACACAAGTGTGTTCCTACCACCAGCCTGAGTATTGCCCAGCTCTGGAGTTACATGTGGAGTAGAGCCTGTCTCTGGATGACATCCATTACCCTGGCCTGGCCAGCAATTCTAAAGATAGCAGCGATCTGTGTACAGTCAGGTTTGTCTAACAAACACACACCTATCCCATCAAGAAGAGAGCAGGTCTGCCATTCAGCTGGGCAGGCTCCTCAGTGGGGGAAAGCCTGTGTGTGTGCTCGGCTGAGATAGCACACACAGGTAGCTCTCGTTAGTACCCTATCTCCACAGCTAGACACATAAACAGGCACACACAGAAGACTAAGAGAGCCTTACCACAGAATCCTGGCCACAACTTCATTCCCCATACCAGCTAGACCTGGTTAATACCGTTCTAGAACCTTCTAAGGATAGATCTGTACGCTATGTTCATGTGTTGCCTCTCAGCTGTTGGTTCCCTGAGGTACACCAACGGTACATGTTCTGAATTGGTGCTAGATTTACACAAGTCTGAAGCCAGAGATGCACTGATGCACTGCCATCAGCTGGGAATTTTTGCAACCATTTCTCCTCTTTAATATTACACACTCTGAGATAGCTCTTGTGAAAAAAAAAACAGATTCTGATTAGCACAATGTACAAAGCTCCTACACGCATTTGCCAACCTTTCCAGGCATACAAAGATATCTCAATTTAATAAAAAACAATTTGGTTGCTACGTTGCCATGGAAACAATTTCAACACAACAGCAACACACAACACATGCCAGATAGTCACTTTAAATATATCCCAACAGAATGTCAGAAAATATTCAACATACTATGTTGACAACTATGACAACTATGACTCTGAAACAATCAAATTTATAATTTTGTGAAGAAACAGCTAGCTGGCAACTTGACAACACCAAACCATCTCCATGTTCTGAGTGACTTGTCAAAAGCTCACCACTAGCACACATGTGGCCGGCTTCTGGCGCTTCACTGAACTCTCCTTGTACATGTACCGCTCACTGGCAAGTTATACACTTATTGGTGTATTGGGAGGACACGGGAATCAAACAACTGGAACATTCAATCATGTCCCTTAATCATTTCACAGGTGAATGGCACTCTAGTGTCTAGATCAGCAATTTACAGACAACCCTTTCATCTCTTTGACTTGTATTGTACATGCAGATTTAACTTTTACCAAAAGGTAATGTTTGAACATGTACATGTATCTAGAGATATTATAACGAAACATTTCCTGAGTTGCAAAAAACTTCTGTAAGGCTTCACGTTCATATAAAACACGCTGATTAAAACACACTGTACACTAATACCTTATCATGTATGAAGGGCAGCATTACTATCTTCGTTTAATATTCTATTCATTCTTTTTGTAAAGTCCTGTGGCTAATCAAATATGCCTTGGGACATTACCACTGAATGTAAATTTAGGGTAACTTAATCCCTAAATTATACACAACATGTAAAATGCATCTTCAGTGTGACACGTCATTTCTCCAACTACATGTGTCCGTAACAAAACGCTGAAGACCTAGGCCTTTCCACTATTTCCACTTACTAGGATGTCTGCGTGTGAACAGTGCATGTATTGTAATTGTACAGTGTATCTTCCACATCATTAATCAATCAATGTATAGGTAACAGAAGTACATTACAGCTTATCGTGCTTCTGTGCTGGCTGGTTTTGTTGCCTGTAATACACACCAGGCTCCTACAGGCACAGCCACATTTATCCCCATGCCATACCTGACTGTTGATTAGGCTCCACTCTCAGCCAATTAACTCTCTGAATTCTATCTGTAGGGAACATCTATCCCTGTACAACAGGCTAGCGGACTACAGACACTGATACCTGGATCTCTTCACCTTTTGTGATCCGCAGAACATTAGACACATGTTACGATGTATGGGGAAAATTGTTGAAAACAATACACATAAAAGATAAACATGTACCTCTGATTAAAAAGCATTTAATAACCCATGTAACCCCAACATGGCATTCCAACACACATGTTCAAAATTAAATCTGCTGCTCAGTCCCAGCTGTAGGTCTATGACCAAGTACATGTATATATCTAAGCATGTCATGGAGTCCAAAATGTCCAAATTACTCACAACTTCACTGTTTACCTCCAGAGACACCAAGCACTGATGCTGTCTAACAAATTACACCTATCTTTTCATATTTTCATCTCCACAGAGACCAAGTACTGCAGCTGTCTACCAAATTACACATACATTACACATACCTTCACTATTCTGTCTCTACAGAGATCAAATACTCTAGTTGTCTATTAAATTTCACATACCTTCACTATTCTGTCTCCACAGAAACCAAGTGCTCTAGCAGTCTACAGGTACCAAATTACACATACCTTCACTGTTCTGTCTTTACAGAAACCAAGTGCTCTAGCAGTCTACAGGTACCAAATTACACATACCTTCACTGTTCTGTCTTTACAGAAACCAAGTACTCTAGCTGACTCACTAAATTACTCACAACTTCACTGTTCACCTCCACAGAGATCAAGCACTGATGATGTCTATCAAATTACACATATCTTTTTATATTTTTGTCTCTACAGAGACCAAGTACTGCAGATGTCTACCAAATTACACATACAGAACATGTACCTCCCATGTTCTGTCTCTACAGAGATAAAGTACTCTGGCTGTCTACCAAATTTCACATACCTTCACTATTCTGTCTCCACAAAAACCAAATACTCTAGTTGCTTACCAAATTACACATACAGTACGTGTACCTCCCATGTTCTGTCTCTAGAGATCAAGTACTTTAGCTGTCTACCAAATTTCACATACCTTCCCTGTCTCTCTAGGGATCAAGTACTCCAGCTGTCTACCAAATTTCACATACCTTCACTATTCTGTTTCCACAGAAACCAAGCACGCTAGCTGTCTACCAAATTACACACACAGTACATGTACTTCCAATGTTCTGTCTTCATAGAGACCGAGTACTCTAGCTGTCTACCACACTGGACACACATGTACCTTCACTGTTCTGGCACCACAGAAAGTTTTCTAGCTGTCCACCAAATTACACATACCTTTTCTGTCCTGCCAACACAGAAACCAAGTATTCTAGCTGTCCATCAAACTGCACATACCTTTCTGTTCTGTCTCTATAGAAACCAACTATTCTAGCTGTCTACCAAATTACACATACTTTCACTATTCTATCTCTACACAACCTACATGTAGTACTATAGCTGTCTTCCAAATTACACATTATTACAAACATGAACCTTCACTGTTCTGTCTCTTCGGAGACCAAGAACTCTACCTGTGTACTAAATTACACATACCTTCACTGTTCTGTCCCCTCACAGACCTAGCCCCACCCACACAGAATAAACTGCTGCCCACTAAAGCAACTCACTGACATGTGGAATTAGGCCAGGCTCTGTGAGTGGCATTCTAATTACAGGTGTGCATCACTGACTAAAACTGGCAAAACTGGGCACAGGGCCCACCTGCACATACCTGAGATGAGCTGATCTGAATGCCTGCATCTCACCACACAATTAACCTAGTACACCTTCGCACATTGTAGATGGAGATTAGCTCTTCTGGCTGGCTTTCATTGATCTACACGCGGATATCATACCTGATAAAGAGATACCTGACCGCATCACCACATCACCGTGACTGAGCATGCCCACATTTAGGCATACATGCATATCACCTGAGAGGTCGCTTTATAAAAACACATTAATGCATGACAGTGTTCAACTGGACATCTCTACCTGTGACACAGATGTTCTCCAGCTTATACTGTATGTCCTCAATCCATTATTTCCACTGATTAACAAAAGCACACTGAGTCATGTCCCCACACAGTTCACAGTTCACAAACATATGGAATCACCACATGTGTATCTGCCCTAATTTTTCTAAGCTTACATTTTTTCAGGTTAATGACAAGATCTCTAAGGCATGGACAGAGACAGAGCTGTTTTTTAACAGATTCTTATCTTATAAATGCTAAGTCTATTTGAGGAAAATTTCAGGAAAATATATACTAAACATGCCACCAGCAGCTGAAAACTCACATATTTTATGTTTATAGGTGATATTGTCTAAATGCTACAATGATAATCGGTCATGTACAGCTGCAGCAGACATCCTGCATTCCTGCAGTCCAGCACATGCACATGCACGGGCATATGCGTGTATGGCTCTCCAGGTGGCTGGGTACAAAGCAGATACATGTACACATGTAAATACTGATGCAAACCAATGCATTCCACCTCTCTACCAAATTCCCCTGTGAATGCCAGGTGTATTCATTATCATCAAATGCCACCCAAATTATCACGCAATCAAGCTTCCTAACATGCTTGAACTCGCTTTCCAGTTTGCCCACCTGAAAACAAAGTTGGAGGCAACTTAACTTTGATAATAATTACATTTACACATATGGTGTTGGATTAAATGGCCCGTTAGTAATAAAAGCATGCCATGCAGTTTTCTCCCCAAACCTCCATACTGGTGTACAGAGCCCCTCACTAATGACATGTCAAATGAAAGCTAGGCCAGATTGCTGCATAGCATTAAACTGTAGTATAAAGAGAAACTAAGCGACATTTCCAATATTCTCCACATAACTGAATAACAAGTAGATATTGATTTTTTTTCCAATCTATTTTTTCCATACAGGTATGTTAGTACTAGAGATTAGAGTCAGGGCAAGGGGATCCACTCTAGTGATATAATGCTGCCTTTATGCTGCCTGAACAGTTGGAATGTAACATAGTGGCTTTCAGAGCACCTGTACAAAAGTCTGTGTAGAAACCATTCATCGTCCCACAGCACAGGCCACAGGCACACTAGAATATCTGTACAAGAGAGTGGCTGATGAAGGATAGGGTTGAAAAAATATACATAGTACAGCCGTGACTTGCTTCAGTGGACGCTCACCGTTTTAGATCTCAAATGTACTAATACTAATATCAGTGACTGTAAAGTTTTGATTATGTTAGTAACAGGATCTCCATCTATAAATATACGTATCACTCAACTGACTCAACGACACTGTACAGGAAATCATACACGTATGTATTGTGAGAGAGTAAGATAACAGGGCATCTAACATCATATGAGGCTAGCTTTTGCCAACTGTAGCCACATTAATTGTGTTAAAAGTTCATTTTTATACACTGTGAAATTTGGAATTTCACACATGTACATACATGTACTATACAAATGTAGGTGTGACATCTGTACATTCATATCCTTGAGACAATGCCCACTCTGTATGCTCAACAATTTCAAACTGGGTTTGTACAATGCAAGCATAAGTGTGATGCACATGAAAAGTATTTTTCAGCATATTTGTCATGTAGTTTATGTAAAACTGTAAAACAAAGCCTCTAGAACCTGCCAGTATAACAGACAAGGAGACTTTTGTCTCAGTCTCTATCTTGTTTTTTCTTCCTTTTTTTCTAAGAATGTAAGCTTTGTAAAGCTCTATTTTAGACAAATACCACATGATAAACATGACAAAGTAACTCACAGAGTACATTTCTGTCTCCTCAGATACCTGCCCATACATGTAAATGTACATGTGCAGAAGGCATGTGTCATGACCTAGACGGTTGACCTCACCTTTGATGAGGACTGATTCATGCTGAGGAGAGATTCACACCCTGTACACTGCTGTTCTAGCTTTGGGGTACTGTTATTGTATCACATTCAAATGATATTATTAAATAATAAACAAGCAGCAGAACAGCAAAGAAGTCTGAATTCAGCTGTATTATTTCTAATGCCTTGTACAGACAAGCAGAAACATATCATTCATATAATTATGACATTTAAATTTAGATGTTATATATTATTTAGACACATATTAATGTGATCTGTACGAAATGTCAGGCCACTATTTTTAATTACATTTGCTACAGCATAGGGTGTCTGCAAAAAATCGTACAATGCTATTTAGAGTGGATAACTGATGATGAAAATTGGAACATTAGTGAACTTAAAATGTTCCTGAAAGAGACAGTATCGTTTGAGAGTGCAACAAAAACTAGTGCTGAATAAAAGCGTCCAGTATATAAGGCTTGGTTCAGCCAGCCACCTGGTCAAGAGGTGTGTGGGTGCAGTTATGCTTGCATGGGGAAATTCGTCTTGGAGATATACAGTATACATATACTTGAATGCACTTGTTTACAACTAAGTCTATTTTGTCTTCCTATAAACACATGCAAAGCCTTAGGAATGTCAAGATACAGTTGTAATATAGTCTCTCTGGTCACCTGATTTCTTTTTACCTCCCATCCTTGTAGCACTGATTGTTAATTTGTTCTCACTTAATTCAGCCTGTTTATGTTGATCTGAGATGCAGTCAAGCGGTTAATTTGTACCTGTATCTTAACAGCTGTCCCACAGATATAAGCCCTAAAGGCAGACACAACAGTACGCTCAGATTACAATAGCTTACACACCTCTCACCTTCTACATGTACATGCCACAAAGTACACCTACTCTGCTGTAGTATCACAGCTTCTCTTACGAGAGAAATATCTTTTGATATACACATGACCTAAGTAAGGAACTTATGTTTCGAGAGACATACGTGTATTTTACACATACGTGTGAATGTGTAAAGTAGGCTCTGATTGGAGTTGGGCTACAAACAATGCATCTAATTAAGCCGTCAACAGCACTCTTTTTGTCAGTCTATGATCTCATTCCTGTGATCAATATTAAAACCTCATGGTCAACATTCACTGCGACTAAGACAGCCTTGGTTTTTATATCTTTACATTTTCAGATGCTAGGTCTTCTTTTATTTAACTACTAATCATATCCCTAAGAAATAAGACATAAGAAATAAGGTATCCCAGGCACTAAGATCAGCTTAATTTTTTATCACACTGACAACTACTCATGATGTGCAAGACTTTCATACCATAACATAACAGACCCACACCACATGTACCCCTTTAACATTTTCTAATTTTTTAAAATTTATAAGTACTTTTTTTACACTATGAAACATGAAGATGGTCTACATCAACAACATAGTTCTAATTAACTTGTATAAAATGCATTTAATTTGAACTAGCCATAAGTTGCCCATTTAGACAATCCAAAAAGGCCCAAGGGACTGTGCGAACACTATTATCTATGAATTCTGCCTCTGCACTACAGAACGTCTATTTGGGGTACGCTAAAACCATGCTGTCATTACACCTTCTGTATGACCTTCAACAGTGGAAAGTCTCCATCCGATTGCACCTCAGTTCTGTTGTAGAGCTACAGGTATACAATCCTGCTCTGTCTACATGATGATGTGAGGATACTGAGCCTTAATCCCAACACCCCCACACTACACGCATATGGTGGACATGGTGGATATTGTTCTGACAGACAGGATGCATCACGCAGGGAGAGGGGGGATTGCCTCCAATTCCACATAAACATCTTGTCCCAGTTGTATATTTAAGAACTACGCTCTGTCAGATCTACTATTTTTACACATAGCTAGATGGGTACAGTGTGTGTGTAATGTACACATACCTGTACATAAAGTATGTGTACAAACAGACTGTATACACTCACTGAAGGCTGTACAGAGAGAAACTGACATCCTTTTGCCACCATATAGCTGAAACATTGCCAGTGTATCGATAAACCTCAGTCGTTCACTCATTCATTCAAACTACTGAACGGACAAAGACATTCTGCATCACAACTTGTAACTGTGCAATAGCACAATGTGGAAACTGGGAGAACAAAAGTCATTCAAATCCATATCACTATCACTCAACTGGTGCCAAGGAATGCCCTGTGTCGTGACAAGGGTCCTCATAGCAATGTAGACGTTTACATTCATGTACCTGAGGCTGAGGTATTTTAAATACATGTGCCATGTATCTGTACTACAACCTCTTCAGAGCTATTCATAACATGATGATTATAGCCCTCAATGTACAGAATTTTACACTTACATGTATGGTAATCCGTGCTTTCCTAGTCAGACAAGACCTGAAATTCCTTAGAACGTCTCAATCTAACATCTACTGTGACAGCCAGGTGTATGGTAACAATACTGCTGTTATGAATCCACCAAAGACCATCTGATATGTACACAGTATCCCGCAGGTGTGATATATAAGGTACGTAGTCCGACCACAGGCTATGCCCACTGCTACAGGATGTGACCGAAGGACTCGATGAGAATATATAGCCAGCCGAGAATACAGGCTGACTCAGACAGACCTATACACACATTCACACCCCACCAGGCTAGGTGAGGAAGACACTGGTACAGCTAGCTGCCTGGATGGGCGGAGTCTAAACGGGGAGGGGCCTTCACAGGACACCTGACATAACAGACACCGCTCTACAAGCCTTATACACCTACTTGTATTGACATGTTAGCTTTTTAACATTGTGTGTTGTTCAGCTGTGAATACATGTTACCAGGTTAAATGTGTATAATATTTGCATGCTTTCTGACAACATAATATACATGGATTCTATACGTGAAGCTTAAAAAGTGTAAAATAGATAATGTTGTATACAGCACACACCTGTAGAGTGTAGAGTGTTTAGTGGAGTGCAAGAATTCCCATGCTTGCATTAACCAGAATACAGAAGCCAAGCTCATGGTTGAATTCAGTGTGGTTCCCAATTTAGCAGACGTTATGTATACTATTCCAAACCAGATTTTATCTAAGTCATTAATTCCCTTACTTGATCCAACCTATATCGGGAAGCAAAGGTTTGGTGTAAAGACACAAGATCAAAGACGCTCTGACTTCAGCTGCAATAAGATTACTGGTAGATTACTTGACATGCTCATTCATGGTCTGAAATACATGAATAAGTACATATGAGTGGACGCCTCATTACCATTTGATCTGGCATCACTTGGGTTAGATGCCTCACTGTGATCAAGTGCATGCAGAAGAAAAAATCTGTTACCGGGGATATTTCTATATTTGGTCATCACATTTCACATAAATTCACAGTGCTGTCAATCAGAGAGATTGCATTCAGTGAACATAAATTACAGAGCTATGACTTCTAGCTATGCCTGGACAATGACAGCTGACATTTACACTGACATTTACAACATCAGGCATGAAGTACATGTGTATTTCCAATGTCACCAACACATAATATTTGTAACAAAAGGCAAAACAATCACCATCACTGTACCCAATTAGCAAATACAAAGCCTGCTTTATAAGCCTGGTGTAGACTAGCTTTGTGGATTCATGACAATGCACAATGATCAATGAGGTGTGTCCAGAAACACCCAGACCTGAGCGAACATCCTCCTACACCTATGTACGTGTATATTTACAATGAAAATCAGATAAAGTGTACACTTCAATGCTCCTATATTATCTTATTCATATTGATAAACTAGTGTACATATATACATGTATCGTTTTGTTTACTGTTATGCCAGCTCTTAATTACGCCATATCAGTATTGAGGTCTGAATGACCATACTCCACTGTTTACTTTGAAAAACTGTCAATATTTGCAACATGTCATATCTTTTGTACAGAAAACTATTATTTCGCCATGACACAATCAGACAAAGAGATTTCATAAAATGGGTTTCATGGCATAGCACAAAAGACCCTCCATAAAGGGGCACTAAACTTGGCTAAAGTTTTCAGGGAGATTTTGTTTTCAGTATGTAGAAAGTTTTTTTCTACACACAAGTAAATATGTTTTTCTCCATTTGAATTTCTTTATAATCCCTATTTTTTCCATTTGCCAGCATGAAAAAAAAGGAGAAAGGTGTCCTTAGCGAGTGATCACTTTTCCTGATATGAGTCAAGTTTCACCAAACAAGGAATTTTCAAGGATGGCCTTGGATATACTGGTGGATAAGTTCACCATCTGAAACTGGTTGCTGACAATTTTCCATGAGCCAGGATCTGCTGTGATGAATGAAGAAACTTGCAGACATTAATACACGTACTTGAAGAACAATCATCTGACACTGACAAGCATGTTAATGACACATGTTTAGATTAGCAGCAGTACAAGATATACAATTGCAAGTACACAGAACATGCATCATCCATGTCTGAGATGGTCCCTATAAAAGCCTTCAGGCTGCATACTTGTCTGCAATGGTGTAATCAAATACATGTCCATTGGGAACCGCAGATTTCAACATCACAAAGTTGCCCCACTTTGCAAAATATCTGCACCTTCTCACCATCAAAATATACAAGTGCATACATATATAACCCTTCGTCAGCAACTAGTTTACACTGATCATTTTTTTTACCCATTTTTCTCATTTACACTGGTTAATTAATATTTGCCATAAGTTAAAGTGTGTGTTGAATCAGAACAATTCACTCCACTTTTACAATGTAACCAATTTGTCACAGATGCTGTACATGAAAATGGACACACTCAAATGACAAGGACAGTGACTGAAAGTAAGATGCAGTGTTGTAGCGCCACATTACATGTAAATGAATTGACATTTGGATACATGTAATGCATCAAAGTTCATCTGTATATGCACATGTATGCTTGGGTTTTATGATGAAAGTTGTACTCAACTGTGAAGACGAGGAGTCTTTAGAATGCAGATATGCTGTGTCTCCTTGTGGTAGGATGAGTCCATGCCGCCAAAGTGCTGTCGCCACCGAAGCAACACGTCGAAGACAACAGACATGATACCCCGAACACTAGATATGGGAAGTGAGTAGGCTGAATTTCTTGGGGCATGTATAATATGCCAGTTCTACATACTCCCCCTCCCCTACTATAGCAGGGGTGTACGGTTAATGTGGGTCAGACAAGAAAAAACTTTGAAACCATTATTTGTAAACTGTAAAAAGAACAGAGGTAACTAAGGTACACTGTACACAGCCTAAATGAGCTCTCCAATTTGACCAGCAGGTTAAACCTCACTACAGTACTACACAGTAGGGTTGGGGGAGGAGGGAGGGTGTGTCTCAATATGTGTCAAGACAACATATTCTGACAAAATTAACATAGGACTGACAGGGAAACTAGGGACAGCATTAGAAATCAGACACTCTGATTTTAAAACATGGCTATATCTATGACCAACAACAATGCTTGTCAGAGGCTGTAAACTAAATTAAACTCATTTTCTCTCTCATACAAACCATATTAATTTTCCCCTGTTTAACCGCTACTGTCGATTCTCTTTGGGAAATGGCAGGTTGAAAACTACTGGCAACTAATTTTCCTATATATTACCAATATAAAGTTCATCTGTTCTCCTCTGAGACGGTTTAATAAAACAAATCGGTAGTCTTTATGTTGTCAACACATGGGGTATGTAGGAGGCCAATAAATCAAGACACTGGTGTATGTAACAAAGATACACATCGTCATCTTATCTGATACGACTCCGATTTCAGCAGACTCAGATACACCAGTCATGCCAGCCAGACCATTTTAATAATAACTAAATAAGCTCTACTTCACCTGTAAATGTTATTACTGCATAGTTATCTGTTGTTTAATCGAGTATGGTGGGTTGGGTATTGGTGAGTTAGGAGATCAGAGGGTGAATCACATCTACACGGACACGAGTGCTGTCATGCAGAGCCCCAGGCCCGGACAACATCGGTGAACCGAAATAAGCACATCGAAATTCCATCTACATGTCTTTCTTCTGCTTTTCTTTCGCTTGATTAATCAACCCTGTCTACATTTATGTATCTCGCCCTCTAATCGCAACCACACAGCTTGATCCGCATACCCAGTGGTTTGGAAATCATGATTTAACATTGCTGGACATCTTCAGAAATATTCCATGAGATCATTTTATCCCAACAACGAGGGACTGCTACTGATAATGCGACAGTTCTACTGGGCTGACAAGAACGGCCGATTACCGACTTGTTTCAATGCTTTTTCAATGCTACATTCTTATTTGATAACACAAACCATCATGAAAATCTCTCATTCAAAGCGCATAATTTGTAAAGTACGGACGTTGACCATTACAATTACACCTAGTTATTTGTAAATTTGTAAAATGAAAAGCATACGCACCCCTGCATTTCGTCAAGCATTCAACCTTTACCAAAAATGGCGGTATGACAGCGTGACGTCATCCTTAACTGTGTCACAGCTATTGTGATTGGCTGAAAATATCTGCATGGTTTCTGAATGGAGCGAACATGCATCCTGTGAATACTACAAAGTGCAGCATGATTATTTACCCTCCCTAACCCCCAAGAAAAGAACTCACCACGCCTTTCTGTGCGATGTTTCCTTGCAATAAATATTTTCCAGCCGTAAATTTTTAAAATCTGTTGAATGATTCATTTTTTTTTTCTCAAAATTTGACAACTTGCATTTAATGTGAAAAAAACTTGAAAAATAAATATATTAATAATAGTAATAGTAGTAGTAATACTAATAATAATTAAAAAAAATTGCTCGCTATTATATAATTTTTAAAGTTAAATGTAAAGAAATCTATAGTCTTGAACAAAATTTATGTAATAAAAATAAAATGTAATAGCAATGTAAGGGTTAACATCAACTCGAATCAGCCTATGATCCTAATAAAACTATTGCAATGTTTCTGGGATACACTTTCATCCGAGTTTTACATGTATTTCCAAGTTATATAGCCATATGTTGAAGAACAGGTGAAAGTGTACAGACACTTAACTGTTTCACAAAAACTGGAGCCTCCGTGGCCGAGGGATAGCGCGCTAGCGCAGCGCAATGACGCATGAGGCTTTAACCATTGCGATCGCTGTGAGTTCCTAAACGGGATTCCTCTCCCGCTGGAAGGTCTGCCGGTAACTAACGGATGGTCCTGGGTTTCCCCTTTGACATGCCCGGTTTCCTCCCATCACAATGCCGTCGTATAATTGAAATATTCTTGAATACAGCGTTAAATGACGATCAAATAAATAAATATAAATAAATAAATAAAATGTCATAAAAATTCATATGGAAAAATGAGAATTAATAGTTTCAGAAACTCGAAAATTCAGCTTATTTGAATTTTAGGGCACCTTAATTGTATAACTCATACATATTCTGCATTGTGCATCCGCCCCGTCAGAGATGATTCTTGAGAGGTCAAAAGGCAGCACGCAATTTATGTGAGTGCTGTATGATTACATAAAATAAATGTGATAATGAGGGTAGGCATACACAGCGATAAACCATTGTAGTTCATATAGATCAAAGAACGAAAATAAAGCAACCAGACAAACTTTTCAAAAAATTAATACGTATACGTACTTCGCAGCATTTGTAATTTGTTTTAATGAATTTCGGATTTTTTACATGTATCTATGCGCAAATATGACACCACCAATCAAATATGCATTTTACATGTAGGCCTAGCTTTAGAGCACGTGGTAACAGTGCATAATACATGTGCACGTGTAGGTTTTATTCGCTGACTAATTGTTTATATGTTTGATATGTCAATCATAGCAAATTCCAGTCTCACACATGCAAACGAGAATTGTAGGCCTAAATGACGAAAAAACTTTTGTTTGTTAAATAACACGACTAAACCTCCGGAATACTCTGTCAGTCTGACAGTGGTTCAAACCTTATGCCTACTAAAAGCACTGCTTTGGCAATATGTGATAGCACAAATGAATTATCACGGCTTTACTAGCTCCACCTGTCTATTTCACCTTTGGCATTACTTATCTGATAGGTCAGATCGTGAGTTGGAATACTCTGCTGCGTGAACATGTTCTAAAATGGCTTAAATTAACCGGAGTCTCAGTGCAGAACACTCGATGGTGGTAGAATGGTTTAAACAGATTAAATTGCGTTTATGAAGCGTATACCATATACTTCCACCACCACTGTGCATTATTTATTTTCCGCTTTGTGGGAGGTCTTCGATTTCTGGTAATATACGGCAAACTCACCCATGAGTTGGCTATTATAAATAGGGCTATACCTTACAGGGGACTTAACTCCACATGGGTACCGAAACGCATTCACTGACGAGGAGTTATCTCCCATGAGTTTCTTCCTGCACTCCACCAACTCTTTGAGATAAGAAAATGAAACAGTCTTAAACTTTTTCGAAAACAAGAACATTTATGTAGTTGATGAAGTTCAACTTATTGAGTTGAGTGAGCAAACCACCACATTCACACATCAAATCTCATGTTTGAGTGGTATTAAGTTAAGCTGATCCTGCATAGAACATGTAACATGTTTGTACATGCACACAGACCTAAGACTTATATAGTCCGGTATGAACGCGACCGTCGCTCCGGTATTTGGATGTCGCTATACCGGCGACATACAACCTTCCTTTTAATTTCCGGGGAGTAGTGCCAGAGTTCTGGCACTACTCAGCCTCGAAACTCAGCCACTTATCTTATGTCTTCTGTCAAAGTACAGACACTGTCAAACGTGCGCGCTATAATTTCGGCGGTCTCACAATCATTACTTAGGAGCTGAACGGCCAAGAAGCTCATCGCTCCATGTTAAAACAAAAACAATGGTAGTGACATGCAGTATTCTGTGAAATGGTTGTGAGATTGTTATGGGAGAATGGTAGTGACAAGCAGAATTTTGGGAAATGGTTGTGAGATGGTTATGGAAGAATGATAGTGACATGCAGTATTCTGGGAAATGGTTGTGAGAGTGTTATGGGAGAATGATAGTGATATGGAGTATTCTGGGAAATGGTTGTGAGATGGTTATGGAAGAATGATAGTGACATGCAGTATTCTGGGAAATGGTTGTGAGAGTGTTATGGAAGAATGATAGTGACATGCAGAATTCTGGGAAATGGTTGTGAGAGTGTTATGGGAGAATGGTGGTGACATGCAATATTCTGGGAAATGGCTGTGAGATGGTTATGGTAGAGAATGGTAGTGACATGAAGAATTCTGGGAAATGGTTGTGAGAGTGTTATGGGAGAATGACAGTGACAAGTAATATTCTGGGAAATGGCTGTGAGATGGTTATGGTAGAGAATGGTAGTGACATGCAGTATTCTGGGAAATGGTTGTGAGACTGTTATGGAAGAATGGTGGTGACAAACAGAATTCTGGGAAATGGTTGTGAGAGTGTTATGGGAGAATGGCAGTGACGTGTTTGCCTGAGAGGGAAATGGTGATCGAGCAGTGGCGCGTTTGTCTGAGAGGGAAGTGGTGATCGAGCAGTGGCGTTTGTCTGAGAGGGAAGTGGTGATCGAGCAGGGACGTGTGTTATGGGAGTGATCGAGCAGTGGCGTGTGTTATGGGAGTGATCGAGCAGTGGCGTGTGTTATGGGAGTGATCGAGCAGTGGCGTGTGTTATGGGAGTGATCAAGCAGTGACGTGTGTTATGGGAGTGATCGAGCAGTGACGTGTGTTATGGGAGTGATCGAGCAGTGACGTGTGTTGTGGGAGTGATCGAGCAGTGACGTGTGTTATGGGAGTGATCAAGCAGTGACGTGTGTTATGGGAGTGATCGAGCAGTGGCGTGTGTTATGGGAGTGATCGAGTAGTGACGTGTGTTATGGGAGTGATCGAGCAGTGGAGTGTGTTATGGGAGTGATCGAGCAGTGACGTGTGTTATGGGAGTGCTCGAGCAGTGATCACTTGACTCTAATGTTTGGTACATGTGTCAAAATAAACAAAGCAATGTTCCATTAAGTGTTGCTGCTTGCTAATTACCACGGCAATACGCTGTGAGATTCTTTAAGTTTCGACGCCATTGTAAACACCATGGTAGTGGCTTGCAGTATTCTGGGAAATGACTGTAAGATTGTTATGGGAGAATGGTAGTGACATGCAGCCTGTCTTTGTTTCGCCGTGTTCGTCGAGACGTGTCCTTGGCGATGAGGTGATCTAAAAGACAAAACAGATGTCATTGATCAAGCAGGTTTCGATTAAGTCACAATAGAGTGCTAAAGGCCCGTGTTTTAATGTGCCGTAAATATTTCACAACAACTTCAATTTATCTCGCGTCAGCGGCCCTTGCGTCAGTGATTTTCTTCATTTCCAGGTTGGTTTAGCCTGGAATGAATGTTTTGTTGCGGTGATGTCATATACTGTTGACTGATGGTTGCGAGACTTGACGAATATCATGCAAGAAGGTATAACCCGGAGATACTCCAAGTCACAATGAAACCCTGATTCAGTGCTTCAATCAAACTAAGGCATATATCTTAGCCACATTACTGATTCCATGTCTTCACACGATCAAATATCCGTTTTACGAATGCGATTAGTTTCACAATGATTGAATACAAACGTCATTGTTTACAAGACATCACTGCTTTGTTTACTATCTTTGCATAGGAATTTCTTGGGTGACGTACGGTATGTGTTTTGGTGAGATGAGAGACTGAGCTAAATGCTATCACGTACTGTTCGCATATAAAATGTGGACATTAAAGCAGTTCATATATAGGCTGCCCATGAGCACGCACCACATAAAAAACGTTGTAATAAATCGCCCAACTTAGTCAACGGAAGTGATGCCAAAGATAGGGGATATAACAGAAAATGCCCACATTAGATGGAGGTTTTTGCGTGAAAAAATATCGGATATCTTCTTTACGAAACAATATGAAAGCTGGTACTTCTTTGAAAAGTATATAACACAGGAGGCTCTTTGAGACATGATATGGGTTTCTTCGAATGATATGTGATCCACTAAATAGGAGTCTAGTGGAGCTGATCTCATGTGCATGCTTACCCAGGCTACGCTACAGGTGACATGGAAGTTTAACAGGGTTTTTTGATTATCTAATCGTATACATAAAATGACTCTTATCCACGGGCGGTTACACTTAGCTGCAAAGATAATCTATAGCTTCCTCCGTTTCTGTCAGTACGATCGTGTCAGGAAGCCTACGATATACTTTCTGTTTGAACTATCTACAGGCAAGTCATCAGAAATGCTATATGAGCGATGAAAGCCAAGGTCTCAGAGGGAAGAATGGTTGGAAAAGTAAGGCGAAAATAATAAAACATGATGGTGGTATCTTTATATGCTTTGAAGTTCGGACTTTTTAGAATACTTCCTAGTCATTTCTCGATCGTGGCAGCTGTGACTCGATAAATTCTTTCTTCCCATCAGTATATTTGACCATTATACTTCGACCCACAGAATAAATGGACTGCGAGATCAATTATTTGACATATCGTCAATATGTACTGTCTTACTTCTTGTGCGATATCTTCCCATGCATCAATGATTTACGGATTCTAGACCGCCTATAGTGCATTCTCTTTGAGTTGGATTTTACGCTTGGCTAATGTCTGTAAGTATAGAATCTCCTGTCAAGCGAATATCATAACTCCTTTCATTTCTAGTTTCCTTAAAGTGAAAAAGTCACCTTTAGTGTCTCAACAGCCATGTTTCACCGGTGCAGGGTAGAGTATATTAGCAGGCCGAAATAAGTTCCAGATCATCTCATCAAAATCCACACTTTTTTCAGGCTACAGGCAGAGACTAATTTAAGTTCAATAATCTCAGATATTTTTAATACACCAAATGCAGAAATCTCATTTTTGCCTTTTAAAAGCTTACAATCACATGTTCTTTCCAGACGAGGAATAAGTCGCCACTGAGTCTCTGCGATAATTGGTGAAAATGCCTGTAGCTATGGATTGTCGATCAAATCGAGATTATGAACGGTCAATTTATCGTATGCTTGAACGAAAAATCATAAAATGGAAATGATCAAAAGATAAAAAATTGTCAGGCAGATGGGAACTCTCTCGTGATTATATTTTATTCAAGATTTCCTTTACACTGCGTGATGTAAATTTTAAGTACATTTATATTTTCGCATGAAAGGTTATTTTGTATTACCTGCTGTTTTTTAAATGAGTTTTTATCCTTTTCTTTTTTATTTTTTGTTCGAAATCCTGTTTTCTTTCATTTATGCCTGGGATGTGCTTGAATAAATGATTTGCCTTGGTTAATGTATAGCTAATGGTATTAACTTGTATTTTTAGTCACCTAAACTTAAATCATTCTCATTCACGTTGTTGTTTGCTTTGATGTGTATCATTCTAATAAAGGCTTTATATCGTCTGTGCGTCTGTGTTCATGACAATCTTAAGAAAGGCGACTGTTTTATCTGCTGTAGTGGCTTCCCTCTCCAGCCGTACGTGGGAAGGCATGCCAGGTACAAGTTGATGATCGTTTGTTTCTCTTGGGCTCTGTCCAGTTTCCATCTACCACAATGCTGGAATGAGGCTGTTGTGCAAGTGAAATATTCCTGAGCACGGCATAAAACACCAATAAATAAAGTATATAAATCTAAAAATAAGCAAATAAATAAATAACCAGGAAAACATGTCATTTAGTATGCATGCATGGCTTATGCAAACTGTAAGATTGCAATTTGTACCAAAGTATCGCAAGCATCGATTCGAACCTGTTTCGATCTTCGTCCATCACATTCTGAAATGCGTGACCATCTAGTTATCTCGACATGCGGGTGTATGTCCAAAACCAGAACATTTTCTCTTTTCGTAATAGCAGAGGACTCCTGGGTAGAAATCAAACGGGGCAACGGACAAACGTTCGCATATATTTCACAAATAAGGAACACATTATGCCTATCTGTTGGCATTGTGTTTAACTCGCAAAAGACGAGCATTGTGCACATTTTAGGGCCAGGATGCAGTTCCCGTCTAAAAAATCTAATTAACTGTATGAGTTGGAACTAGACGCCTTTATTCATTATTTAAAAGTAATCAGAACCCTTCAACCATTGCTTGACTCTTATTAATAATAAAGGGGCCTCCTTGGCCGAGGGGATTAGGGCACCAGTACGGCGTAATGACCCAGGTACCTCTTACCAATGCGATCGCTCTGAGTTCAAGCCTGGATCTTACTGGCTTCCTCTCTCGTACGAGGGAAGGTCTGCTAGCAACCTGCGGACAATCAAATAAATAAAGATATATCAGTGATATATGTGGATGGATATTTTCCCACTTTTTATCGACATTTCCTTTATTCCAATTCTCTGAACCAACTCGTTATACCCCAACCAGCTTTTTCCTCTGTCCAGTGCCGCTTTCACTATCAACCAACTTTCACCTTCATTGTAACACTATACTACATACGCTGAGTGCAGCTTTCAATATCAAATACCATTGGCATTCATTTTAACGCCATACGATCTATGTTGAGTGCAGCTTCCATTATCAAATAACACTCTCTTTCATTTCAACACTATTCTACATCTACTGAGTGTAACATTCATTACCAAACAACTTTCATCTTTATTTTTGTAAGAGAAAAAGGAACAAACTCCTCTGTTGGGTTCTCTCACTCAGTTTAATGGAAGGAAATCATAAGGAACCTGTAAATATCCAATAAATATCGAATATTACACAATGAGTTTTGTGTGTCCATCTTACTTTTTGACACAGGCAAATATATTGATAACATGTGAAACCCTATGGAACACACCTTTCAATCACTTCGTAGTTCAAATGGTAATAACGCAGACAAATATATTGCTAACATGCGAAATTACACTAATAAAATGATTATGACACCTAACTATACGAGTTTGTGGATCATCCCAATGGAATATATCCTTCCGATTTAATTTAAAAATGAACTAAACAAAACTAAATGAAACAAGGTATAGGGAGAACACGTAACCATAGTAACTATAAGGTCTAAGACAACTAAATGGCACCCAAAGGCCTAACAAATGTTGCATGACTTTGAATAAACTACGCAATGAATAAAAAGATTACAATGCCACTCAGATATCTTCATACAAAGTAGTCCACATCGGGATCCGTTGAACTCACCACAAGTAACTGTCCGATTACTCGCGTACAGGCACGGCAGCGGTGGCGACTGAGGCTACCCACAGTACATCATCCTACCGATAAACGTGAACAAGAATTCTCAAAACTACACAGAGCTATCGGTAGGTTATCAGCAACTACATACATAATTCCATTTACAGTAAACATATTTACCTTTAGTATAAATAAATTAATTTCACTAACTATTCTTCCGAAATACCTGTATAGAGACTAGTGTGACCAACGGCAAACAAGTGAATTTACTCCGCAGCGAAATTACGTGACATCAAAAACTATTCAACTTTAGCAAACAAATGTTACTAACCAAAAACTGACATTGAAAATGTCAAGATGATAGTTATGAATTACTTCTCACAGAAAATTACTCACAAGGCTTGGGGGCATGCTGCGAATTGATAAAAGATCATGCGAAGATCACGTAATGTCTTATGCAAGAGTAAAACAAAACGGCTGTGATCTCCCAACGGGTTACAAGGAATTATAACCTCTGCTGCAGGAACGAGCTCAAGAGTAACCTCTGCCGTGATACAGTGTCCTCGCTATGATGATAAATACATATAACTGCGTACAATCTTCACATTTTAACACCATACCACATCCACTGAGTGCAGCTTCCACTAACAAACAACATTCGCCTTCATTTTAACACTTTACTATGTATACGTTGAGTGCAGGATTCACTACCAAGCAACATTTACTTTCATTTTAACACTATACAAGATATGCTGAGTGCTGGATTCACTACCAAACATTCGCCTTCATTTTAACACTACACTACATATGCTGAGTGCAGCATT
The DNA here is from genome assembly GCA_016165875.1 of Acanthopleura granulata. Classification (NCBI taxonomy): domain Eukaryota; kingdom Metazoa; phylum Mollusca; class Polyplacophora; order Chitonida; family Chitonidae; genus Acanthopleura; species Acanthopleura granulata. The sequence continues at coordinate 45,226,851 of JABBOT010000080.1, read as the reverse complement.
CACTACCAAACAACATTGGCCTTCATTCTTAACAGTATATCACGTATGATCAGTGCAGCTTGAACAGCTGACCGCAGTTTTCAGACACCCTTGTGCTATGAGTTAACTCGTTGGAGCGCCGTCCGGACAACTCGAGAATAACACCTAGACACAGCGAGAGAACCGGCTGCAGACTAATTAATGTGACAGTATATATTTGTATTCTTAAAGATCTCCTTGTGCCGGCGACCAGGTCTTAGATGATGGTTGGCCTATCGTGTTGTCCCGGTTTTCAACCATCCACAGAGTGGCCAGGTCGCCTGTTTCCTGTTCTCAGCCTGCCAGCCTACCGCATTTGAGATTACTGGAGCAGTGGAAAGTTATGGTCAGTTGGTGATTAGTCGGTCATATCCGGCTGCCGTGACTACCCAGACTTGGAAAACTGACAGCTTTTATCTAGTTTGTGAGGAGACTTTTTCTTTCAGATAGTAAGCATCGTCCGTGTTTTATGAGCCTATATTTTTGATACACAAACACATAGTTGTTATCTGGTACTCTAAAGAATTAACGAATGACTGTCACTCGTCCAATGTCGGGTTGATGCCCTGATTTATCTGACCGTTGTTTAACGCCATACCCATACTTTTAAGATGGCAGTTTATTACATAGGTGTGGGCAACCACTGTATGGGGGGAAAATCAGTCAAGATTGTCAGGATAATTATTGACAAACTCTCCCAAGAATAAAATAAGGACTGTAACATTGGCAATAGGCAAGTGGTCTTCAACAAACGCTAGATGGAGTAAATGGTCTCACGAGCCTTGTCGCTTATTATATCTTCAGGGGTGTCCGAGGCCGAGGGAGGTAGCGCGCTAATCCAGGTGCCAATGCGATTCCTGTGAGTTCAAGCCCAGTTCATGCTGGTTTCCACTCCGGTCTTACGTGGGAAGGTCAGCAAGCACCCTGCGGATGGTAATGGGTTTCCCCCGATTTCCCTGTCACATTTGTTAGATCTTATGTGTTGTGTGCTATGTGAACGGTTGCAATCAAAGCTCAACTGTGATACATAGTAGATCATCGATATCATATACTGAAATGGTACACGGTTTGGAAACTGAGTTGATTCATCCGCCTAGTCTTTTCCTCATTAATGGAAACTGAGACTGCTTCTCTTTGCATGAATCCGTCCTAATTTTTATGTTTTATATACCTTCATAGTTCTTTGATGGTTTGTGTTATCCGTCGAATTTAGAAACAGGTCTTGTGTGACTACTGATCCGGAACGCCCATTTTCGTTGACGGTTGGTATACGAATGTCGGTTTCAACGCCTAGGTTGCCATCATAATGCTGGCTGCTGACGTGAAATTTTCTTGAGTATGGAGTAAAACACCTCTCAAATAAATAAATATTATATTACCAATGCCCTACTATCAATAAAAATTGTCTCAGGCTGGAATTGAGCCACACGTCGTAAAGTGGAATTGAACCTTACCCCTAAGCCACATTTCTCACCCCCGATCCCTCCCTCGTAGGCGCCAATCTCCCGCCACATTACAAAACTAGTCTAAGACTTTTCTCTACCACAATGCTCTTTTTCATAGAATCTGGCATTGGTCCAGTGATTAGAGGTCTTTCCTTAACAAAGGTTACCATTCATGGGGTGTCTCGTTATTTATTGAGATACTTGAATGTCTCATTAATAATATCTGTGAAATTTGCGGAAACCATACATCAATAGTGTATAGCTATCCCTATGGGTACAAATAGTGCCCCACTTTTGGCAGACCTATATACCCGTTCTCGTGTCAACACGACTATATGCAGAAGTTTATTAAAAACTAATCTTCATCAGGCTCGATCTTTCTCATTAATGGTATGTGATTTGCTAGCTGTAAAGCCCTATATAACAAAGGCAGTGAAAGATATATATCCACCTTCGCTGGACTTAAAGGAGATGACATATTCACCAGATGATACATCTTACCTAAACTTGTACATGTACAAAGACTACAACGGTTTCCTGTCACACAGACTTTACGACAACATGGATTTTGAAATTGTGATTTATCCATACTTAGATAGCAATATATCAAACGGTCCAGCATATGACGTATACAGATATGTGATGATTGAAAAATAAAAAATAAAAATAAAAAAGACTGCAGGGAGGGGTGAGGGTTGAAGTGTTGAATGAAGGTGAGCGGATGCATTGCCTACTTTGTTCCTCATTACATAATAAGTAAGGGTTCCCTTTTTCGTATGTAGTGCGGTGAAGCTCCTCATCACATGATAAAGAAGGGATTGTGCGTTGTATGTAATGAGGCGTGGTGTGGAATGGGCTGGAAGAAATTTCGGGGGAATCCCCTACTGTGAGTGTGGTCTTGTAAGAAAAAAAAAAGGTTTGGGGAATCCCCCCTATGATGTGTGTTAAGGTTAAGGAAAAATGCAGGGAGGAGTCAGAGTCAGGGTTGACGTTGTGAATGAACGGGATGAAGGTAGGGGCGTGTCCGAGCTTGGGCTTGTCATGTTACGTTATGGTGTGTGACGTCACGCGTGGCGGGAAAACCTAGGGCGCGTGTCGTCTGCTGGCTGTCAGCGTACATGTACATACTCATGTACACTCACTCACTCACACAGTCAAAGACAGACAAGTACATATGGAAAGTATGTACCTGCACGTATACAACCCGGTCAAGCTCACATACACAGAGAACGCCATACAAAAAAATTGCTCCACGTCTGTCCTAGCGATGTTCACGCTGTGTCGTGTAACTGCTCCGCAGGCATCGTGTGTTCTAAAGTAAGTCGGCTGGCTCTCGCCTTGTCTGCAGTGCTAGAGTAAAGACATCTAGTTTCAGCTCATAGAAAATCCAGCAAACCGACGTGCAACGATTGTCGTGTTTTTCTATCCCTAGCGCCTAACTTGCAACAAATGTATACTTTTCCCAGACTGGTATTATTATGTGTATGTGCAGAAATCCGCATGTCATGAGATTTGCACGTATGTATGCCTAGAGGAATGTGTCATGTAGATAGGACGTATTGATAGTTAACCTGATACATAGACATGTCGGTATATCTGTACACAGGTAAGTAGGTAGGGATAGGTATGTATTGTTAATACATAAAAAGTAAGGGTTGTTCTTTGTATGTAGTAGAGATGGGGAAAAATATTCCGGAGCGGGTGAGAGGACAGAGGTGAATGAATGAGCGACTGGGGGACGGAGCGTGGAACATTCTCGACAGTGTGTAGCGTAGAGTAACATTTAGGCTGTCATGAATGGTAGCCGGGTGAGAGGTGATAGGTACACGTGTGCGAATATCTATGTTTATATAGGAATCTGTTTGTCAAGAGACTTGTACGTATGCATGTATTCGAAGTTTCGAACATCCGAGTAATTCGCAAGGAGCAGAGGTGATAAATAACATTGGGCTAAATGGGTGAAATGCTAAATCTTTGCGGATTTCTTAAGTTTAATGAACTTCAAGTCTCTGAAACTGTCATATTTGAATGCCAGACGATTTTCCATTCAATTCCAGAAAACTGCTGGTCTAAAAGCTTTATTTTTCTTTATTCTTAATTTTTTTTTTGGGCTTACCTCTCCTGGGCTAAATGTCGTTTTCACCTTGCCTGCTTTAGTCACTTGACCAAAGGCAGGGCTGATGATTGGTTTAGAGCCGCTATGACATCACTGCATAACTACGAATTGGGGAATTTGTCACCTAGATGAGACAGGGCGTATTCATAGTTTGGCTAAGGTTAAATACAGAACAATATGTGGAAAAAAGAGTTTTTTCTTTGTCTTCAAATTTCTCATTGCCCCACTTCAAAATGCTGTCTGAAAAGTACATAAAGTACATGTATGACTGTGTAAAAAGAGAGTCGTATCCAAATCTTCTAATTCATCATACATGTAAGTGTATCGATGCAACACTTTTTAACTATGTGCGGGTGAAAGAGTATTGAATAAAAATAATTTATTCAGCACCTGTGTGTTGAAGTTTGAGACATTCTGTTACTGTCAATTAACACATGTGTATATAAATATATTATCAAATCAATGTATCAGGTACAAGCATAATAAACCTGATTAACATATACTCCCACTTGATTGTACCCATATACTATTAAATACATGTCTGCAAGCGATGCGCATACATTTGAAAGCACAAGTATGTTTGCCTGATATCTATGAAACTATTATCCTATTCTTCTAAGTTTCTTGAGTTCAGTTCGAATGTTTAGTTTCCACTGTACCCTTCTCTCTTGTGGTATCTTGGTGGACTGATTTCTCGTAACAACCACCAGCAGTCCGTGGAAGCATGAAGGTAAAATTTTTTACAATAGTTGGTTGAAGTCAATATCAATGTTACGCACACATTTGGTGGAATACCGCCCAATCTCTCTCTGCTGTACACCACATGAGAGAAAAGTTTTCTTAAAGGCTTCACTTGCGTGATAATTATAATATATAACGCTCATAAAGACAGCATTTCGCTGTCAACGACTTTGCTTTCGACTGCCCTGTTTCGTGTATGCGTGGCTCTGTTTTGTTTTTGTACTAGATCAAGGACTAGTTCGACGCAATATATTCCGCACTTTTGATTCAAGCATTCTCATAGTTGTGCCAGTGTCACTAGGAGAGCTATTGGTATAATATACGTTGTCACATTGTCCAACTTTCCATGACAGTTTCATGCAGACGCCATCTCAATGGGGTGAACTTGAACGGTACAGCGAACACATGCCGGCAGATCTGTATGCAGGTAGGTGGGTAGTTAGGTAAGTATTTTATTCATTTATTTATTTATTTATTTGTTGTTTTACGCCATACTCTAGAATGTCTCACTTATACGACGGCGGCCAGCATTATGGTGAGAGGAAACCGAGCACAGCTGCAACATCCGCAGGTTGCTGGCAGGGAGGTAGGTATAGGTACATGGTGATAGACAAACTCCCTTTCAACGCCATATATAAAACACCCACGCACCCACCCACACGCCCCCCCCCCCCTCACATCCATACACACGTTCTGGTCTAATGAGGAAACGGCCTAAGGAGGGACAGTCAATGTCCAATGGAACTTTGTGAGGATCCCCTGAGAGGGTTTTACGCTGTTTTTAGGGGGCTGGTATGCGTGTGTGGTGCGTAGTTACGAAATAAGGTAATTCCTCCCAAGTCCTGACTTCACATACACATTTTCTCCTCCTCCTAAGGGCTTTTCATACAGCACGCTCTCTAAAATACACTGGTTTTGCCTCTCCGCTCTCATATTGTTCTCTAATGATTCTTGTGAAGGATGCTCAAAGTAAAGTGTTATGTGGCCTGAGCACACCAAACCACGTCTTACACGTAAGTTCGGTATACTTTACCTGGGCTCCCAAATTGGGTACAGCAGTTATTCCCCTTGACTCAATACATTAGTTCATGCATGTGCATGTATATCATTACCTCTCCTCTTTTTAGACGTTACTGAAACATACAAATGAAAAGGGAGAATTACTGACTTTTTAAAATGAAGAATGTTTAAGTTTTTCAAATTTAATTGTGATAAGGACAACACATACTGTTCAAACTGACAGTCCAAAATGTTTGATTGTCCACGACTTCTCTGTGTGAATGAAGCCGAAGATAAAGTTAAACCTATAAAGTCAACTGGAAAGCTGTTCAAAGTTAACAATCAAAGTCCGGCATCCACTCAGTGTACCTTAGAGCGTTCTTGTCGTAGCACTTGCCACGTGTTTCACAACTCAGAGCTTTGGACACCTCATTGTACAATGTATTTTCAAGAACACTTGATAAACGTAGATTCCACTTCTGACACCATGTTATGAGGCCTGAAGATATCATATAACCACTTACACGTATGTGAAGGAAAGTTCGGCTGGACTGTAGCCCTTCGCTAGAGGTGTTGCTCCGTACTTTAAGAGTGCAATTTATGGATCTTGTGCACACTATCAACAGTTCTTTGACCGTTCGTACAGCTCGATCTAACTCACCAGTACCTGATGGATGTTTGAGACTGTTGAAAACAACGGTGAACCCATACTCATTGCTTAACTGGCGAAACTGCTCAGCTATGAATTGTGATCCATTGTCTGATCGAACAACAGCAGGGATCCAATATAGAGAGACATCAGATAACGACTTACACGTATGTGGGAGAAGGTTCGGTATTCTTTACTTGGGCTTCCGGCGTACATGCTTGTAAGAATCTTTCCCCTTGACTCAATACGTTAGTAGATGCATGTGCACATACCATTGCATAAACCATCACACTTCACAATGTTCCTGGCAAAATTCTCGATGAAAAGCCACAGGGAAAGCAGTGAAACCTAGATTCAAACACATAACTTCATAGGATAAGGACCCTGACACTCTCACGAGCCAACGCTTTAATCATCTTGAGTCGGTATTGTATTGTATTTGTGTTAAAACTGACCAGCCCCAAATTGAAGAATATTTTCATTTACACCATGGTGATCAGCTTTATGGGTCTAGAATCCCACAGTGTCCAGGGAAATCCACTAATGTTTTGTGTATCTGAACAGTATCTTTCAAATGAAATAAATAATGCATTCATATAAATGAATGTCAGTTTTTTTTCTTAAAATTACTACATGAAAGTTATGTGGTTTTAAATTTATAAATATAAATAGTAAGCTATCACGATATATCCATGACTATATACTGTTGATATTTGCCTGTTCATTAAGGCCAAGCTCAAGAATTTTACACTAACGTGATGGCAATCAGTTTGAATGGTGGAGAAAACAGGAGTGCCAAAGATGAACCGTGGACCTTTGGCAAATTACTGACAACCTTCCCCAGCTGTGAAACATGCAGATATGTCCACGCCTTGTTGGCCCAATACATGTATCTGTCATATTTACATGAACGTAAATATATCAGCATTTGCAATTGTTTATTACTTTAAATGAAATGAGAAAATACTTCGTGAATGGCCAGGATAATGTTGTTTTATAAATATTCAGGTGTATTGTAGCTTATAACATTTTGTCACATTCCCGATTGAGCATATGTCATGTATAATGACTTATGCAAGAAATAATGCGTTAAGCGTGTAGATAAAATTCCAATCTAATCTCTTCATTCATATCAGTAAATAAGATATTTTCTTTTATTACAATGTACATGTATTTGTTGCTTTAGGTCCCAGCAATACAGTTACATGTCTAGCTGTTGTCACTAGTGCTTACTTTGCCAGGTTGGTGTCATTAATACATATGTTTATGAGTCTGGATCTCTGATAAACTGTTGAATTGATGTGTCACTATAAACATAATTCATTGATTGTGTTTAATATTCATTAAACATATTGCCGTTTAAGAAATTTGTTAGTGTATGGCTGGAGAGTGAAAAGTGAGAACAGACCTATTACCAGTATTAGCTTTCAGATCTAATGCTAGTTCAAACATGTAGCCTGTAACATGTAAATATGTAGATGTACCTGGGAATATTCTCGGAGATGTATACTAGAATGATATTTCGAAATTTTACCAGTTTAAAGATGCAGGGTGCTTTACATGGAACAATGTTTATACACGTAGTTTCAGCCTGCGCGTCACTCCGCTGTGTTGATAAAGTGATAAGCACTGGACAATGTAAACATGACCTAATTCCGACACGTTGTTTTTGGATTCAAGCACATGATACTTTTTCCCATTTTTACGGATAAATTGACCTCTTTTAGGATAAATCAAAGTGAAGGTAAGTCGCGAGTGACATAATATAACCCTCACTAGAGTCTGCGTTTCGATAGCACACCCATATAGCAAAACCTATCAGAATTGTTAGGCTCAATTGGTTCATCAAGGCTATACAAGTACAAATTTTGTCACTATTTATAGTACGCGCGGATTGATATATGACGTTTCTGGCAGCCTTGCGCGCCTACTTGTTAAAAAACTTTCCGTATTGTAATGAGCATACTCTTCTCATTGTATCACTTTTGTGTTGTGAACTTTTTGTTACATCTGCTTTTTCAATACTAGCACGGGGTTTATTTTGATACCAAGCAGACCCGCTCTCATTGAAACGAATGTTTTTTTTTCTAAGCGTCTTTCAGCGAACAAGGGGGCCTCCGTGGCGCGCTAACGCATCGCAATGACCGAAGCCTCCCACCAATGCGGTCGCTGTGAGTTCAAGCCCAGCTCATGCTGGCCTCCTCTCCGGCCGTATGTGGGAAGGTCTGCCAGCAACCTGCGGACGGTCGTGGGTTTCCCCCGGGCTCGGCCCGGTTTCCTCCCACCATAATGCTGGCCGCCGTCGTATAGGTGAAATATTCTTGAGTACGGCGTAAAACACCAATCAAATAAATAAATAAAGAAATAAATTCAGCGAACAGCGTATGGCCTATATGTATGAGGGTAACTATCAATGCACCCTGCCTTATCTAGATGACAAATTCCCCTATTCGTAGTTCTGCGGTGATGTCATAGCAAATCTGAGCCAATCAACAGCCCTGCCTTTGGCCACGTCACCACAGCAGGTGAGGTGAAAACAAACGACATTAAACCCAAACAAGTTAAACCTGAATTAGATTTTGCCATGAAAAATGAAAATAAAGCTTTTAGACATGAAATTTTTCTGGAAAGGTAATGGGAATTTGTCTAGCCTTCAAATATGACAGTTTCAGAGACTTGAAGTTCATTAAAGTTTAGAAATCGGCAAAACTCGGCATTTCGCCCGTTTAGCCCAATGTTATTTATCACCTCTGCTCCTTGCGAATTACTCGGATGCTCGAAACTACGAATACATGCATACGTACAAGTCTCTTGACAAACAGATTCCTATACATATATAAACACGTGTACCCATCACCTCTCACCCGGCTACCATTTCATGACAGTATGACAGTGGGAAAAGTATACATTTGTTGCAAGTTAGGCGCTAGGGATAGAAAAACACTACAATCGTTGCATGCCTGTTTGCTGGATTTTCTATGAGCGAGATAGACGGCACCCTGAAACTAGCCGCCTTTTCTCTAGCACCGCAGGCAAGGCGAAAGCCAAACGACCTGATACTCACTTACTGTAGAGGGCAGACGACGGCACAGCGTGAATATCACTAGGGACACACGTGGAGCAATATGTGAGTAAGGCGTTCTCTGTGTATGTGAGCTTGACCGGGTTGTATACGTGCAGGTACATACTGTCGATGTATACTTCCCTGTTTTGTGAGTTCACGTGCCGTGATAACATACATATATGACAGCCAGCAGACGACACGCTCCCCAGGGTTTCCAGGCACATGTGACGTCACACACCATGACGTTGCATGACAAGCCCAAGCTCAGACACGCCCCTCTATTCATCCCGTTCATTCACAACGTCAACCCTGACTCTGACTCCTCCCTGCATTTTTCCACAACCTTCACACATGCCACAAGAGGGGATTCCCCAAATTTTTCTTACAAAACCACACCCACTACAAGGGATTCCCCAGAAATTTCTTCCAGCACATTCCACACCACGCCTCATTACATATAACGCACAATCCTTGACTTATTATGTAATGGGGAGCTTCACCGCACTACATACAAAGAGGGAACTCTTACTTATTATGTAATGAGGAACAAGGTCGGCAATGCATCCGCTCATCTTCACTCAGCACTTCAACCCTCAGTTTTTTTGTTTGTATTTTTTTAAATTTTTTCCAAAACTTTCCACAACCTTCTCACACCACCACACATGATAACCCCATTTTTTCCCCGGAACTTTCCAGAGCATTCCCACCTGCACCGCACTACATGCAAAGAACAAACCCTTACTTATTATGTAGTGCGGTACATAAGAAAATGACACGATACCTCTGGGCCACGCTTTCCACTACTATAAACGTCCATTCACTTCTAAGGAGCCAGCACACTCAAATACCACTAGCTCATTTGTAATGTTTATGAACGTCAAAATTGCCTTCTCACTTTATAGATACCTTGTTAACTTTCAGCTGTGAACCAATTCATGCATACACTGAGACAGTTTTGGCCAGATACTTACTTTTTTTATTCCAGTTTTCTTGATATCTAAAAATAATTTAAGATATCTTAAAACCATTTCAGATATCACAATTTCATTCCTGATGTCATAAATGCATTTCCAATATCTTTAATTGAATTACTTATATCATATCATATATCATGAAATACTTTACAGATATCTGAAAAAGAATTAAAGATATCAACAAGTACTATCTATTTTTTGATATCTTCAAATCATTTCCAGATATCACGAATTCATTTCAAGATGTCATTAAAGATGGTGGGCGGAAGAACAAAACTGTTCGATGTGTTTTCTTAATGGTCTCGCGATTTCGTCATACTTTTCCCTGCTAAAGGCTGTAGATGTTCTCCTCAAATTGGCCAGCGACAAATTTAGCCTTTCCCTAGCAACTCCTAAGTGACCATTGTCAAGCGCTGAACTTCGCCTTGCTTTCCTACTAATTCTGTCAAGAGTTGGCCGAGTTGCAGTTTGCAAGCCCGTCACTTTGGTTAGATCGCACGCAGTGAGTTCTGGGATAGATGGAACCGCATTCTTTAATGACATCATGAATTGAATTCAAGATCTCAAGAATTTAATTCATGACATCATTAATTAAATTCAAGACATCAACAAATGGTCAGTGTTCCATATATCATTAAATGAATTGATGATATCATAAATTCAATTTGTGATATCATGAATTCATTTTTTGATGTCATTAAATAAATTCATGATATCTTAAATTATTTTAAGATATCACGGAAAGTGGAATGAAAAGTAAAACGGCTTGCCATACGGTGGTGCTTTATTCAATTGTTGTAAACATTACATTTGGGTACTTTACAGAACTCACGTTGTTTTGTTGGAATATTATATAAATAATATCTGCTATGGACTTCTATGTCTTCTCTGCTGTATGAAAATTATCGAATGTACACGAGCAATCTAACACATGTGACATACCAGTCATGGTATTTTAGTGATGCAGCACTATACATATGACCGCGTGAGATGCACGGAGAGACCCTAAGTAATGAGACCTACAGCGTAAGCAATGATGACAAAAATAGGGTACCTGTAAATGGGCGCTACATACGCAAATACCAAATTGTTGGTTTTATACCTCTAATAGAGCAGCAGGTGAAGGGGTAACGGTTATGATACAGGCCCTAGGCAAAAGGAGCATTTGTCATGTTTGTTGAAAGCATAAGTTCCTGTGAAGATATGGCGATGCGAACCAGGGAACAGACAGAGAAATGGGCTGGCTTTTTGTGGAGATCATAACATAACCCGTAGACATAAATGACCTTGGATCAAGGTCATGGCAAAGTCTCCAAAACTAAGGAACATTTGTGCAAAGCATGACCTTCTTTACAGTTATCGTTTTTAAGTTATGGCGTGGACCAAAATTTTAGCATAAAGTACTATGGTGACCTTGAACTTAAACTAACTTTGACCTTGGCTCCAGGTCATGACACGTCACCCCCTCCCCCTTGCGTAATGCAAAGTATAAGCTTCTACAAGTTGCCGTTAAAAAGTTATGAGCGATGGTCCTCAAAATGGTTGATTGAATTTAATGCAGCTAAAACAAAGGCTTTGATGACTTCAGTTAGACCCTCAGTTTAGCACTATTGAAAAGTCATAAACACTTGGGGATAACGATTTCCAACGACGGCACTTGCAAAGATCACACAGAGAGCATCCTAGCCAATACCAGCAAAAAGCTTTTCATATTTATAGGGTTAAAATATATACTTGACAAGAAAAGTTGAGAAATTATTTATCGAAGTTTTATCAGACCTCATCTCCAATATGTTTATATTGTGTGGGATAATTTGACTTTATTGAACGACTTGAGGCAATTCAAAAAGATGCCCTACGTGTAATTACCGGTTGAACGCGAAGTACCCCATTAAATTTGCTCTATTTAGAGTACTTACGGTTTTCCAACTCATTCTCCACACGGCGATAATCCGTATCTTTGGCCATTTCGCCGTAGCACTATCCCTTTTTTTGTGCCAAACAGAGAATTTTAGAAATTCCTTCTTCCCTCAATCAGTTCGTGATTGGAATTCCCCACCAGCTCACATAAGAAACATAACCAATAATGTTGACTTTAAAAACAGGTTATTAACATTCTATCAAGGAATTTCACCTTCTGAATGGGCATATGTGGGCGACAGAGTCAGTAACATCCACCTCTGCAAGTTAAGAGATGGCAGTAGCTCCCATAAAATCTGTACAATAACTTCCTTGCAGAGTGTCCAAACTATTATGTAGTAATGGATACGAATATCCAAATCACTTCTTATTGGTCCAGTTTATCAAGAAATAAGAACACGTATGTTGGAGAAGGTGAGAGAGGCGAGTTATAACAGCCCTATCACCTATATTGTTCTGTTATATGGTGACAGCAGTGTCGGCACTACGATGAATATCCAAATAGTTAAATGTGTATGTGAATACTTGAAAGCCAAGAAACGATTTTTTTAGTTACGGCGTCTGTACTTGATTCACCCTACCTGTAAAACTTAAAGATACGGCCCATGTCATTCTACTACTACTCCATATTATTGCAGTTATTGTTATTACTTCCATTAATATTGTTGCGATCATTACTACTTTTGTTTTTGTTCAATTATTAGGTCTATTAATAACTACTGACAGCAAGCAATCGTGTATATAGACTCCATATAATGGCTTATGTTTATATGAATAAAGGATAAAAAAAGTTATGACCCGGAAAAGGCGCTGAGGAATACTTGCTATAATGACCTTGACGTCGAGCTAATGACCTTGGCTCAAGGTCATGACACACTCTCCTTATCTAAGGAACATTAGCTCAATACGAGCTTCTGTAAAGTCATCGTTTTTAAGTTATGGCCCGGGCCAAAATTGTAATATAAAGTGCTATGGTTACATTGACATTGAGTTAATAACCTTGGCTCAAAATCATGAGACACCCGGCCTAAGGAACATTTATTCTAAATACAAGCCTCTACAAAGTTGTCGTTATAAACCTGTGGTGCAGACAAAGCTGAGAGAATTATGTGCCATAGTGACCTTGACCTTGAGCCAATAGCTTTGTGTCCAGGTCATGACATACTCTCCACATCTAAGGAACGTTTGTGCAAAGCTTCTGTAAAGTTATAGTTTTTAAGATATGGCCCGGACAAGACGGTGCAGACCGACCGACAGACAGACAGACAGACAGACGGACAGACGGACGGACAATGCCATAACAAAACACGTCCGCTTTCTTCGAGACCGAACGTATAAAAAGGAAATACCGGAAACAATCGAGCAAATCTTTAGTGCATTTGCGAGTCTATATTGGAACAATTGTGAATACACGATTTTGAATGATTAAACACTGCTTAAGTTATTGTGTAAAACTGAACAAAGGAAGATGTGTGCTTAGAGCTACTCTCAGAAAATTACAAATTCTGCACGCCGCGTTTATATAATGCAGACGACGTCCTTAATCAATGTACAGATCAGTCGCAATGATACAAATACATGTGCATGCTTAAACTACCCCAAAGGAAGGACTTTCTTGTAAAGTGCATTTATATGAGCGTAACAAGGTGGGGAAAATGGTATTGACAGAAATACAAGGAGTTAGAAATTCCGCATTGAAATAATTCACCGGCAAAACAGTATTTTCCTGGGGTGAAAACTCTGATACTGCGTGATATGGGCAGAGATGCATTATCCCCAAAGCTGTGCGTAGACATCAGTATTGATATTCATATACATTCCATATCTGCATGAGATCCCTGGCTGTCACTGTCGCCATACTGAGTCAGTGATACTGAGTCCATGATAAGAGTCACAGATACTGAGTCATAGACACTGAGTCAGTGATAGTGAGTCATGATTCTTCAAAGCTGGAAGTCGCTGATCCACATATAATGACAACTTGATTCTGATAGGATTATTTCAAATCGAACTTGTTCCAAATGTCGCGTTGTCTTATGAACCTTTCATACAGAAGATGTTATAAAGGTCGCGATGCCATACGAACATTTCATTCTAGAAGTTGCTCAAAATGTCACGTTGCTGTATAAACCGGCTCCATGAAAGCTGCCCCAAAAGTCACGTTGGTTATAGGATTGTCCCATGGAAGCTGCCCGAAATGTCCAATAACCGTACGAGTATTTCCCACTGAACATCTTATCCAATAAAGTTTTAAAAGTTTTCCAAGGAAACTGTTGAATGAGTTAAGTATACAGGCTCTTTTTTTCACGTTCGATGAAGGTATTCTCATGTGTTTTTCGTATTCTCTGTCTCTATCACAGCATTTTGCCGAGTTTCGTTTCATTTAGACGGAAGCCAGGATCATGCTCGTGGACAGCCATAACAGTTGAGCACATTGTGTAAAATCCTTGAAAGACAATATCACATCGGATCCTGCACAACATTTCGCCAAGATTTGAGCAAGTGGATGTGTGACGACGAGTAGGAGACACACCTCCTGCTAGCTATGTAAGTTAGAGGATGTCAGTTCTACAATTTCCCGCTTGAGTGATCCAGTAGACTTTCCCAGCAACCAAAATGTCTGCATGATGCCTTTTCCCTGCAAATATCCAAAAATACAGAACATCAGTGCATTAAGAAGTTCTTATTATAATCCAGGCGCTAATACGTGGAGGAACCTAGAGCTATTCTACCTTTAAATTCATTAATTCATGTTACCATTTCCTGTGAATTTGTCTTAAATGCAATTGAAAAATCTGACTTTGCCAGACGACACTTTTTGTTTGAAACAAGCAGATACACAGAAACACCAGGGACAGACATCTCAAAGCCATGTCAAAAATTTGAAAAGCAGTTTTAGAGGTAAAGTTTCCATGATACAAATGAAGTCTTTCACCATCTCATAAATGTTTTTTTAAGACAAATGTGTCAAACTCTCACCTTGCGTACCAAGAACTAAACATCTTTTCGGTTTGAAATTTTGAAATATTTATCCCAAATATAAGTTTTACTGAAATGCAGTTTTTCGATTGGCAATGTATGAATTGGAAAAGATGCAGCGTGAAGAAGACTACCATGGATTATTTTTAAGTAATATTTGTTTTCATAGTTGGTGCAGGAATACTAATCCGGCTTATAGATTGCTTGGCTTTGTGATAAGAACGAGTTGATTAATGCACCTTTCCCAGAAGAAGAGAACAAAGCAGTCAAAGAATTAGTTTTTACTTCACGGATTATATTGTGGTCATTATCAAAGACGCACATATGTCGAAGTACAGCCACAAACTATCACTTCATTTATACTTTGCAGCTTACTTTTGAAGATTTGACCTTGAACCTTGAGATTACTGACGTCAAACATTTACTTGCATAAAATAACAAGGCATGCATTGGAGGAGCTTGGTCGTAACACGTTGGCTGGCTGAGTACGCAAATGGATTCTGAGTGAAGTTCACAAGCTCTTGATTAATGAAATGTGAAGGGTTTCTCGAGCTTTCGTCAGACACAAGGATTTTTGCTGGCTAAGACGGCATTTAAGTGAAATATTCCTTAACAGGGCAAACGTAACAATTATGCTTGGTAGATATAAAATGTTATATGAACTTATACATGGAATAACTTCCATCGAGTATATCATTTAAATTTCTACTGTATATTGTTTTTACTATATCAAATTTAACCTAATGCCTTATCGCCAAAAGTATCAAAGTAACATGAGCAAAGAAAATTTGAAACCTCCAGCACATTTGTTAAATTTGATCTTTATTACTTATTATTTTATTCAACATGCCAGGGGTACCATGACAACGTTTTATTTGAATCCACTTTGCCGTATTTTTGTCTACTACCATTATAATATCAGTAAATAATATATAAAGTGTATGGTTCAACCCTTTACACGGGGGCAGTCAGTCAGCAGTGACGGTCTCTCGTCAATGGCCTACCAACATGTTACGGTCAAGAAATCGTTAATAACGAAATAAAGAAATTGTTAATAATAATTATGGTTCTTGGCCGTAACTATAAACAATAACAAAATATTTTAACATATTCTTGTTAACATGGGCGTTAACAATGTGTTGTAGATTGGCAAAAGATAAGCTGCCTCCTACCATGTTGGCTTCTTTGCTCGGGAAATTGGACAAAACATAAAATGTTTTGGCCTTACCTCGGTTAGAATGTAATCTCACGATGCACTGGAGTCTATAACAACCTGTGTGCCGCTGTAAAGGTTCATACAACACCATGGCAAAGGCGTTGTTTCCATGAGCAATTCTGGACCAATCGGATCTCATAAATTCCACTTAACATCTTGCATTTTTTATCGAAGCATTGTTCTATAGTGGGTGTGTAAGTTGCTACTATTTAAATATTTACACGAAACAGTTAGAATAAAACCCTATGTGAGGTGAATTGTAAACAGGCTGTATTTTACCCGATACCTGTGACCATTTGCGAACTATCACAATGTCGTCGCTGCTCTGGCTTTATTCTTAATGTCTTTTATATCATATTTGCTGTTAATGTATAGTCAATGAAATTCGTATTTGTTGTGGTCTATATATTAACTGAGTGTGAAAGTCAGTTTTTTCTTTGCTAGCACATGCAAAATATAACTCGGCGTAGGAAACTGGCTGTAATGTCAAGGCGTTTTCTTTGATATAGGCGGCATGCAGTTATACATGCCTGATATTGAGTTTAAGGGCACTGCTTTCACTGCTGAGTACTCGTATTTTGAATTGCCGAGCATTCCAGCTGTTCAGGGGCGCTAGAATATTGATGAAGTTGTAAATGATGTGATCGATGGAGCTGTTTATTCTTTTTCAATGGATATGAATTCAGTGAAACTTCCAAGTAAAGTGAAAAAAATGATTGCTGCGTGCAGGTTGATATTGAAGCATTTAGCTGACTTCGCGCACGAGCGTCTTCAGAGAGCCACTCAAAAGTGGCGGGAGAGTTGGAAGTTGACACGTTCCAGTCTGAGATTTGTTTTCCTTTCAGGTTTCAGAGACACTAAACTTTACCTGTTTTTTTTTGTCTTTGATCTAAAGAGTTTTAAATTACTGGAGCTTTACGACATTAAGACGGCATTGTAATGCTGGATTGTCAACTTTGGGGCAAAATGTTTTGCGTTTCAAAGAAATGCATAAATCGACATGAATTGCTTGTTCTCCCTATGGCTAAAACTTTCTGCAAAATTCTATAGCTCTTTTCAGGATCCATGACGATCAGTATTCCAATTAGTTCTCTCTGGTGATAAAAAGTTTGTTTTGTTAAATACCTAGATGTATTCATCGCACAAACTAAAGTGTTGCACATAGTATAACAGAGGTTGGTGGAGTGGTTACCCTTACAAAGTGGTCTAAGTGATAACGATGTCAATAACTGTAGTGTTAAATGAAACTCCGGAGTATTTAGAAAGCCCTCCTTATAAAATCAGTTTAGTCAGCTGTATAATTTTCAGATCTGTCTCCAGCACATTATGCGTAGGGAAAAACCACTTTAAGTGCTAGTGGAGTGTCCATTTGACGCCATTTTATCCTTGCCTGACAGCAATAATGTTTGTCTTTCATATGTCTTATATATTTATATATAACTCAGTTCTTCGTTGGTTAGTGGTTGCAGCCAATTTCTTTTGTCTTATGAAATGAAGCAAGTTTTACTCCATATGTCAATGTCGTGTTGATCAACTAAGAAATAAAACAATCGTCGAATTTCTAGCGTTTCTTAGCCCTTAGCCAACACCATAAACATTACAGTAACAATCCATACAAGTGTACTGTCTGATCGTATAACCTTAACTACGGCACGGAAAATACTTATCATAACAGGGTTAACTTCCGAAAGGTCGTCTTTGAAATAACTTGCTATACTATTTCTTCCCATAAAGGAAGTCAAAATCGAAATTTTAACATGACATTTGCAGCACCCGTCAAGAACCACTCGTTCACAAGTATTCGCATAATCGTCATTATATTGTGTTATATTTACGTGTGCAAACCAGGAAGGGCGGCGGACTTACCTTGATTGAAATAAAGCCTCTTTCTGATACATTGAAGCTGCCACATTTGTCCAGATATTCTTTGGTGGAAGCGGATATTTGAATTTTCATGGCTGAAGCGAAAACGGAAAGAAATCTGACCATCTAGATGCCGTATTCAGGGTCATGTATTTCACACAGCGAAATCAATGAAAACACGCATGTCCGGACAAAAAAATACCTAGAGAAGCAGGTGAATTGTTTTGGCATCAACTGAACTTTTTGCCACTGAGTGAGTCTTTGAATCTGCAGTCCGACACTTACGTTCACTGGAAGATTCCATGCGCGAGGCCGTGTTGACAGTGTCTCCGAAGAGGCAATATCTTGGCATCTTGTTGCCAACAATCCCCGCAACAACGGGACCTGAGGGAAACATAGGAAACTGATTGACTATAACATTAACACACTGATGAATAAAACTAAAAAGAGAAGGAAACTCAAAACTATGCTGAAAATTATATATTGGAAGCCTTTTGATCTCATGAAAACCAACACAGACACTGGTTCAATGCCGTCATCATGTATTCTGTGTCTGGAATGTTCTCTTTTTCAACGCTAGACAGGCATATGTACACCCACTGTTGTTAAGCATTGAACTAGACCTCTCCTGAACCCCACGATTCGCGTGGTTATCAGGAGATCACCGTCAAAAATTGTTTCACTTCGAAGAACTCTTCAACACCCGAGTTATAATAGTCGCATTTAGCACCTAAAACCTATGCTTTCATTCTCATAAAATCTAATACTTTGATTGTTGGATGTGATTGTTAAAGAGCTGGCTTGCTTGGATTATCATTCCATTGGCAGTATCATCGTTGGTTCAAATCCAGCTGTCGCTGTTTCGGCTGCGGCTTCAAGTCAGTGGGTATATGAGGTAACTAGTGTGTAAGGTCGCTATTGTCAACCCGTCTGCCCAGGAAAGGCCCATCTTGCCGCGGAATTGGATATATGCTAGTACCATCGTCGGCGTACCGTGTCCACTGCTGTTCGTCACTACAGGACTATCATCCTTCAGTTTGTGTTATCTCAGGTAGTGGGGATTCTATATTTACGTATATATATATTTGTAATTATCTGTATCGTTTGATATATTAGTGTCAGTTTTACCATTTGTTTATTTTGTTCAAATATAAGTACTGAACTTAGTCTAGCGCCTTCGTGTTTCCTTGTTTGATCTTGTGTAAGGTCTATCGCTGTCTGAGAGTTGAACAAGCTATTTGTTTATCGCTTTTCCTCTCCGATGGTGGCACCCTTACACGCGGTACTCCGGTTTCCCCATCCAGCTGAACGGCGTCATATAACTGAAAAATTATTGAGCACGGTTTTGCATACCATACGGATTTAAGCGCATAACATTTTTAATATGGTGTAAACTGACAACCATAACAACATAAGTATCGGGCAGTATAGCACCAAATGACAAACATTACGACACAAACCTCAGGCAGTATCACAAGAAATGACACCATGACGACGTTAACATCGGACAATATTAGGGTAAATGACAGAATAACGACACACATATTGGGCAATATCACCACAAACGACACCATAACGAGGCTAACATCGGACAGTATCACAACAAATGACACCATGACGAGGCTGACATTGGACAGTATCAGAGCAAATGACACAATGACGAGGTTAACATCGGATAATATCAGGGCAATTGACGCAATAACGACACACATATGGGGCAGTATCACTACAAATGACACCATGACGAGGCTGACATCGGATAGTATCACAACAAATAACACCATGTCGAGGCTAACATTGGACGGTATCACTACAAATGACACCATGTCGAGGCTAACATTGGACGGTATCACAACAAATACTGAACAGTATCAGACCAAATGACACAAGAACGATACATATATTGGACAGTATCACAAAAGACGACACAACAACGAAGGTAACATCGGCTAGTATCACAACAAATGACACCATGGCAAGGCTAATATCGGACAGCATCACAACAAATGAAACCATAACGATACACATATGCAACAGTATCACAACAAACGACACCATCACGAGGCTAACATCGGACAGTATCAGAACAAATGACACCATGATGAAGCTGACATAGGACAGTATCAGAGCAAATGACACCATGATGAGGTTAACATCGGAAAATATCAGACCAAATGACACAATAACAACACACATGTGGAGCAGTATCACAAGAAACGACACCATGACGAAGCTAACATCGGACAGCATCACAACAAATGACACCATAACGAAAAAAAAAAACATCGAAACCTATCACTACTGGTACAAATGACACCGCAGTACATATGACACCCCTTTATTTCAACGTCTTTCGTTAACACCCTGACGTGCGGCTTTAAGAAGTACATTGTTCTTTGTTTACAGTTCAGCGCAACTAAATTTTGTGAAAACATGCTGAAGCTCTCAATGATATTTCATTGCCGGATTTTCAAAGGGTAACATCGGTCTTTCTGACGAAAATGTCTGAATAATAAATTTAATAAACGTCTTCAGAACCGTACTTTGTCCTTTCCACAGTACAAGTAGATTTTTACACTGTACGTCAAAATATTTTTGTATCAGGGATCTAAAAAAATAATATTTCCTACCACACACTGGTGCTGGATATTACTCTTGTAAATAACGCGCTACTATGTAAAGGTAAATGAGGCCTTTTGGGTGCTTGGTATCTTTCATACATTCATGAAAGTCATTTTGTTGTTAGAGTATTCGTACCGTCTGGGATACTGAAATAATTAAACTATATCTTTGTCAACATGTCAACTAGATGATAGTAGTATTGCCTTGAGCAAATGTTAGAGACGCTTCCAATTGCAAAGTCCAGCCACCCAAAAGTAAGATAAATCTGAAACCAAAGATATATGGTTCGTTGTGGTAAAAATGTGTCAATAAAGCATTAGGTCTAGGGCCTTTTGATATATTAACATTGTTAAGAAAACTTATTCTGTCTATATTCCTATCGGAAAGTTTTTGTTACAATATCGATTACAGTTTAATAAACGCCCTTGGAGAAACCAACCGTTGCCATAGGTGTTGTAAAATATAGATTGTCACCTTCTTTTCACATTAACAGCTCCTTTCTTTCTCCTTTCGGTTTGTCTCGTAACATGCAACGGAACACAAAAAGTGGCGTTGTTATCAGTTTCCACACACTTATGCCCACAGATCTCGACATGGTTTGATGGACACTGCATGTCGTTTGACCAACTACCTACTCAGCACCTATTCAAGGCCTTGAATAATTCAGCCCTATCTTTCTTATGAATGCACAATATACATTGTTCCCGCTAACAAATGTACCTTTGCGAATAGGTGAAGTCAGGCAAGTGCACTACAAAACTTGGCTGCACTGAAGTTTACTTCGTACACATTCCAGTCTGTTATGTAGCCGCTGTATTTCAAATGTATTGCAGACCTCGCACTGTTGTATTACTAAACAGTTCACGACTGGAGCCAGCCAAAGCTTTTGTGGGTGAACCATGTAGTGTAGTATTACTGAATAGTCCACTGTAAAATGACCAACGCTCAACGCGTATAATGGGTGACTAAACTTCAAACAAACGTGTTTAATAAATGTAGACAGATATTTAAGTATTAAGCATAAGTGTCTAAACATGTATATAGGCCTATACTATAATTCATTAATCTCACTGGTGTGTTTTTATTTGATGCACAAAAGTGTTTATAAGTAACAGGGAAATTTACAGTGTTCACTACTCTAAAGCCCAAGCTTATAATTGCAAACCATTGATTGTCAAGATACTGAACGGTTCCCAACTCTAAAGCTTAAGTTAATGATTACGAACCACATATTGTCTTATTGCTGAGCAGAACAAAACTCCTACACCTCAGCTTCTGATGAAAAAACACTTATTGCCATGCTTCTGACCAGTTCAAAAGGATGACACTTCTGAGGGCGAACTACATATTATCGTATTGCTGGACAGATCAAAGGTTTGAAGCCTAAACTTCGGTTGGCGAACCACGTATTGTCGTGTTGCTGGACAGATCAAAGGTTTGAAGCGTAAGCTTCGGATGGCGAACCACGTATTGGCGTGTTGTTGGACAGATTAAAGGTTTGAAGCCTAAGCTTCGGATGGCTGGTCAGATCAAAGGTTTGAACACTAAACTTCGGATCACGAACCGCCACGAACTACATGGTCATTATCGTATTGCCAAACAGTTCACGGCTGCGAAAGATAAGTTTCTGATGACGAACCACGTATTATCGTGCTGCCAAACAGTTCACGTCTATAAAGGTTAAGCTTCTTATGGCGATCCACGTATTGTCGTGTTGCCAAATAGTTCACGACTGTGAAAGCTACCCTTCTGATGGCAAACCACGTAAAATATTGCCAAACAGTTCATGACTCTGAAGCCTAAGTTTCTGTTGGTGACATAAGCACTGTCGTATTGCTCAGCAGTTCGCGAGTTTAACGCCTTATCTTTTGATTACGTGGGGTCATCGGATTGACATTAGACAATATCGGTGGAAGAAGTACATTAACTCAGTTTTCTTTGCGCAGTCCTCATGAAACCGCACATTACCCTGCCTGAATTAACAGTTACCGTTGGAGAATATGTTTAGCAATCTTGTATAACTTGTTTTAACTGTATAAATCAATACCTACTGAAATTTCTAGCAATGCTAGAAATTCCCATATAACCACAGTTATCTTCAATTTATACCAAAGTATGCCTATAAAGAACATGGTATATCGGTTTAATGTTTTGGTAGTTATTTCAAATGCCATATTGTTTCTAGTGTTAACTCGCTTGTTATCCTGTGGCCCTAGCCTCAATAATTCCGAGGGGTATTGATCATTTATATTGTATTCATGTATAGAAAGCACCGTACTTTGAGAGAGAAAATGATTCGACATACATGACAAGCCGTACTAAAACTTTCACTTGTCGCGATGTGCTCTGCCTGCTTCAATTCAAACATTTGACAATCGTGAGAATTTAGTACATTGTTGCAAATGAAACGAAACAGACATTTGTTCTATTTTTACTGATTTGAACAATTCGCATGGGACAACCTCATGTGATAAGAAGGATGAAACACACGGCTGGAGGAATAACTTAAAACCATGATCATTTATTTTAATACTCCTGATTGCTTAGACGGCACTTTTTTTAATCGCTATCTGCGGTGGTTCAGTGGTTAGAGCACTCATACGGTAGTTTGCATCTTATTATAAGTCTGAGAAAGGTCTGCGCTTTGTCCATCAATCACGGGAAAATTACAAAGAGTACATGGTCAGCTGTAGGACTAAAGCACTGGTTGACCATTGTCATCAAAGGCGTCACTTGCTTGAAGTAAGTAACAACATGAGTAAAGCGCATGCACTCACTCATTATGACTAAACCCCAGTCATATTGTTTCCGTTACCTTCATGAAGTCGTCCATGGTGTTCGCGGAGCCGTTAGCAGTCAAACAGTCGTTTTTCTTCAATATTGCGTACAACTTTGTACTTCACACGTGGGAAAGATTGCAAGTAACTTGCAAAAGGTCCGCGGTTTACCCCGAGGCGCTCCGATGTCATCGACCCATGAAGATTGCGAAATCGTATACATGTAAATGAATGATTGTTGTGTTTGCCGTTAAGCAAAGATAATTTATAGATTATGTTACCTTACGTGCAATGAATTCATTTTACAAAGTAAAAAGAAGACAATGGGTGACAAGCTGTCCCGTTACAACCGAGCCGGTCATGTGCACATTGGCGTGAGACTGTGCTGCGCACAAAGACAGAATTTTATAGATCGATACGTAGTAAGTGGATAAATTAAGCCAGGCGCTTTATTCAACCACAGCACGTAGAGCTCTAGAAAACGGAAATGGCCTGTCACTTCTTCGCTTTATATTGAGTGACATTTGTTAAGTAATTACAAAATCTATTCATATACTCTATCAAAATATCGGCATTTCTCTTATACATATTGATTATTATGAATCGAAAAAGAAAATTGAGACAAAATGAATAATTTCCAAAACTGGCGACAGAAAGGAAGGACTGATGGCACAAAGCTGGCATTTCAACGATCCATTTGAAACGAATTCCAGGGAGAAATGAGTTGTGTGAGATGAATGTGAGAAATGCATCCGGCCTCGGCCAACGATCCATTTCAAACGAATTCCAGGGAGAAATGAGTTGTGTGAGATGAATGTGAGAAATGCATCCGGCCTCTGGCTGGTTTCATCCAGACAATAGGGGTCACATAGATTATATGCTGACCTGAGGGCTAGGAGGGCATTCATTCGGATGTGTATTACATGAACAGCTGACGACGAAAGTGGTTTTGATTTTTCATGCTTTACATGACCAGAAAATATAGTCATTGATCTTGCTTTTGGTGTGTTTCACACGATATTTTTTCTTTTTTGTTTTTTGCATTTTAGACTTTTTTGGATATCAAAATTTGTTCTCTTCTGCAATGTACCGAAAAATGGTTAATAGTGTACAGGTGTGCTTTAGTATTTCCAGAAATAAGAGAGTATCAGCTTAATAAATGGAATTTCTCTGTCGTACATGCACTATGTTCGATTTGACGATAGGCTATTATAAGACTTTCTTGTCTGTGGATGACAAGGCACGTTGTTTTGTATGTTTATCAATCAAGAGAAAACCTGGCCCCATGTTTGCGGCAGGGATTATCTCAGAATCTGTTTATTCCTTTTGTTATTTGCATGTAGATGGACAACCGCTTAGCAACGACCGAGATCATGTGCGATAAAACCTCTCACAAAGACGTCATGTTTGAAATGTCAACAGTCTGTGCCTCGCCGTGAATAAGGCTTGAAGGTGATGTGACGTTTACGTTGGACATAATACAGAACAGAGCACACACAACTGTTGTTATATGGGCACATATTTATGAAATAATGAATAGACAAGCAATCATTAGAGCTTCTAGTTCAAGCCAACTGATGGATTGAGGGCTGCAGTGCGAAATGTCAACATCAACTTAAAAATGGTCTCCATATGTTATAATAATATCTGGATTAGAGGCAAAAAGGAAATTCCAGGTAACACGTCCCGCAAAAGTTTTATTGTAACATAACAAGGTGAAGGTGCTTTTGGGAGAGGGGATAAGGGATCGAGGGTTTGCATAAATTGTTAACGACAATTTTACAACACAGAAATACTGTCATGTAGGAACTTTCGCTGCTTTCCTTGAATAGATACCGTTATGACACTGATGGCAATTTTATCTGTGTTAGGATCCTTCAAGCGTGCTACCAGTTAGTTTACTATTAAAAATACAGAAAAATGTGAAAACTTGTTTAAGGATTTAACATCCCTTTTGTCCAGTTTCAACAACAGTTTGCATTAGACTATGACAGGTTTGGCTGAAAGTTGTGAAAGAAAGCACTCCCAAGCCTGAACATGGCAACTAGACTCTTTGCTATGTAACCTGTCCATGCTAACTCAGCAATCTGTCATGTAATCTGTCCATGGCGCCTCAGCACTTTATCATCTAACCAGTCCATGTTACCTCAGCATTTTGTCATGAAACCTACCCATGGAACCTCGGGACTTTGTCATGTAACCTGTCCGTTCTAACTCAGCAATCTATCATGTAACCTGTCCATGGTACCTCACCATCATATCATGAAAACTGTTCATGTTACCTCAGCACTTTGTCATGAAACCTGTCTATGGTGCCTCAGTACTTTGTCATTTAACCTGTCCATGCTAACTCAGCAATTTGTCATGTAACCTGTCTATGCTACCTCAGTACTTTGTCATGCAGCTTGTTCATGGTACCTCAGCACCTTGTCATGTAAACTGTTCATGTTACCTCAGCACTTTGTCAGCAATTTGTAATCTCAATCACGGAGGCTCAACACTTTGTCATGTAATATAGTACAGGCCTTCAACTTCCCGATCTAGCCACGGTGTTTTTTGTATGGCTTTAGAATCAGTGTTGCAATATGGGAAGGAGAGTGTTGATCGGATCGACATTGTGGGTGAAGGAAACAAAGGATAAAGGATTGGCCGACTTATACAAAACATAGGTTGCTCAATCTTTAAAATTTTCGCTTAAAAATAAAGGGGACCGTCAAAATTTGCACACTAACCCAACACTACTCACGTAAAAAGTATAGCCGTGGCCTGCATATACGAAGTCTGTTCTGAAGAACAGAACAGCTTGACGTAAATTACTTCCATTGTGGGTTTAATACTCTCACTTTGTGACAGAATATTGTGATCTCACAAGCACCTCCGAGAAATAAAGCAAAAGTGTTACATTATTATTTTCCAATGCTCAGTCTCCAGCAAAACGAGAAACACACGTCCCATCGTCTTCTTCATTGCTGTGCTTCATCAAGGGGGTTTCTTCCCTTATCTGTGTTTAATATTGAGAAACTTAAAAGACAACACCAACCAGAGATACTCAAAGGGATATCAGTTCCTACAGGAGCAAAGTAATATTTCCATATTTCATAAATGTGATCTTCAAGATAAGTAGCTCCAAGAGTTAGACACACGATCAATCTCTACAATTTCATCAGTCAATCATTCAATCACTAAGTATGTACAATAAATTACTCTCCAATACTCTCCCAGCTGTTGGTATAGTGTTTTGATGTAAAGTTCATATATTATGACTAGCGACTCATTGCATTAAGAAAGCCGACCATATCAACTATTTTTGTGCACTTCTTTCCGTGTATTCAAGGTGAAACCTTGTTGTAGCTCACAATACTACCCTTGCCTAAAGAGCTAACATATCAATTTGCAATACGTGCGATGAATACCTTCGCAGAAACGCCCTTCTGTCACGCGCTAGTGTAAGTAAAATATTCAGATACTTTATCTGGGCATCTTGGAAGTATGCTCGTCCATCTGGACTCTACAGTGGTTCTAGTCTTAATTCCTTCGCAACCTTGGAGGTCTATAAAAAAAATCGATACGACTCAGTGTCATTTCTATGTCGTAAATGAACAATGTAAAGCGTTTGTTTACAAGATGTGGCTCTTTACTCCGAAATGCCGTATAAAATTGGCCACATACTATGGTTATGCCCGCGGATAGCTTCGTGTTAAAAAGGAAACATAGTTTTGGTGGGTGTGTTTTGCCATGCCTTCCCATACAATGATGGTATTGTGCGAGAGGTATGGTAGAAACAAGGTTGGCACATCTGGTGGTAAGGCCGACGGCATTGCCAGAGACAGCAGGATGCGATGTGTGTTTCTGATGGCCTATAACGGTGCTTCCTCGCGAGGAATCACCTGATTATGATCCTATCGCTGTGTTGCACATCTAACACCGGTTTTAGATCAGTGAAACAGCAACTAACGACAGATATTGCATACATTCCGGATGTCTAATATATATGGGTTTGATGTATATATAGGCCAATTTGAGATGTAACAACATATTGTATTATAATATTCATTTCTGGGGGTATTGAAAAGGAAGAATAATTTTAGTCATAGGGAGTAACCCACGACGAAGTGCATTAAACGATTTAAAATATTTATAAAATCCCAAGGCTTTTGTACCATGGGTAGTGTCATATTTCTGCTTAACTGGTTTGGACCAGGTCAGTGCAAGTGGGTGACAATTTAACTTGAGGCAACAAAGGTTAAAGATAATAAAAGGTAAGCCTAAAGGATGCTGCCGTTTTGGAATCGTGCCAATAAACCTATAAGATTAACACACTGCTAAATCATACAGATACTCATAAATCACATATCTGACATTTCGACAAAAGTTTATTTGTCACCTTCAAAGAAGACACAAGCAGCTTCTATATAGATGCACAATTTCCGTCATACAAACAACATAAGGCTGATGATTCAGTGGATGCAAACGATGAATAGAGTAATCCGAATGTTTGCTGGTAGGTAGTAGGCCTAGTAGGTAGGGATAATGCTGGATGCAAAGACAGTCTATGGAGGTTGGACTAAATACCTTCCCTTGCAGTCACGTAATCAGGCAAAACCTTACTGAAGGGTTTGTCTGTTAGATTTGCAAACTATACAGTGTTAAAAGATAAGTATACTGTAACAGCAATTTAATAGACGGTAATAATGAACGCCATCAGGTGTTTAATCAATAACCATTAATTAAGTAATTATATATATGTGTTTATTATAACACATATCTTACTAAAAACCTTCACATAATTTGATATTTGTCTAGACAGTTTTACTGGACTACTACGGTTTCCTGAAGATATCCACCGGCTTCTTTACCAATTAAAACTTGTCATGTGTTTGTTATAATACACTCATGCCTTTGATTCATTTCTTTAAAAACGTTTATGAATAAGCACCAGGAGTGCATTAAGTGTTACAGAGATGTGTTTATATTCCCAGTAATATTCTAACCACTTATTTTTGGTGTATGACAGTTACCACAGGGCAATACACAATTCAGAAAGGGGAAGGGTTATATGTACTAAAGTCATTCCAATAGTGTCATTCCATTAAGCAATGATAGATATACATGTACATATTTGTACATGGCGTGTATATCGTCAGAAAATTAACAAAAACAAACAATAAATTTAAACAAATGTTAGTCATAGTCCTAAATGATTATAGGAAAAGAAAACCCTAGAAAATATATTGAGGAAATATATCTGTACACAAGTCTAGTCCCCTCGATACTTTTGCATCACTCTTTTGATAAGGGTTATTTGGATGACTGAATAAAACAGCAACTGATTCCATGTGTCAATTACTCTGATGTTGACAGCGGCTGAAAAAAGAGAACTCTTAGGGGCATTTTTATTTTGTTAACAGGGCACGCATCCCGGCTGTTATAGTTTTCCATGGCTTTAAACTCCTACAGAGGGCGTATTGTCCAGTGCACTTTGATTTAAAATACTTTGTTGCAGATAGTCAACTGCAGCTGTTTAGGTCCAGAAAATCAACGTTGGGCGATTAGATCAACTAGACTGATTTTGTTCGCTATCTTTGGGTCTTCAGGTTTGGCAATTACAAGTTTCTTATCACCACAAAGCGCGTAAAACATCCTTTATTAACAGCTGAACTCCTGTCTTCTTTACTTCCCTTCCAACAATCTTACTGGGATAAATTTTTTTCAAAAAAGCATGATCAGCCCCTGTGCAGCATCGATGCTTTTTGCATCAGATTTTAATCTAATAAATAAGTTAATTGAATTAAGTTCCATTACATCGTTTCACGAAGCAGCCTTGGATTGCGTCTGTGCGCATGACGCCTGCTATTGATGATGAACCTTTGAAAGATGAAGATCTATCTCATCTTCTCTCCGTAGAACGTTTTCCATTTGTTCATTTTTTACATCTCGTGGTAAGGAGAAATATGCGCGATGAGAACAAATGAATATGATTGGTCGGCTTATGTTGGCCTCCAGCAATGAGCATACTGGCCACAGGATATGATATTGACTCAAGCATGTGTTACGTGGACATATAATATTACACGTGAGCATGCGCACACCGGGTTCTCACACTGCATGAGGCAAGACATTCTAGCCTGTGGTTCAAATTGTGGGCACTTTTTTTCATGGTTTACGCCAGGCTAGGACTAGTTGTGTAAGCTAAACAGATGCTTCCATAGTATATGGCCGGCATTTATTAGCTCTTTGACAAATAAACTCATGTGATTATGTTAAAGCATTGTACCCAATGAAATTTTTTGTGCATTTTGTATGACTTTCTAACATCTATATCTTTTCCAGTGGAAACTTATATAATACATAAAAAATCAGATGGGACCTGAATTCTGGATTTGTGATAGCATAGGCATTAAAGATCAGGTCCATTTGTTTATTCCACTCATGGCTTCTTATGCCCATGAGCATTGATGCGTGGCTTGAAACGGCTGTTAGGCTTATTGAATATGACGCCAATGGTGGATGAATTCAAGTGTTCGGCTTCGTTCTGCTAAGCTGGGGATGAGATGGTAATGGGAATTAAACGATTACAGTCTCTTGTTCAGACAGTTAGAAGTCCATATCAAGCAGATATCTAAAAGCGCCGCTCTATTTTGAGCGGTGCCGAAGGGCGAATCGTGAGCACCCGACAACCTGTCGGGTTGTATTCCTCCCAGGCCTACCTTTGGCAACTCGGTGTGTCAGGTTTGTTGTGTAAAGGTGGTGCTTTGTGGAAGTACAGAGGAAAAATTCCGTTGTATTCAACGGCCGTAAAAACACCTTGCAGTTCATTAAGTTCATTACTGAAGATGGCTTGAAGTGCATTCGTGGACAAAGTAAAGCATACGATTGTGCTTCAGTGATCTGAGAATACATAGCTGCATGACTAATTCCTATCCACACACTATATTCAGATGCACCTTTTTTGTAAATATGCCGTGCATACTAAGCAAATCTCCACACCTGGATACGGACATATTATGTATATACACAGGTGGCTAAACACAGAGAAGCTGAAGAAACCAGCGCTATACAATGCTGTGAGTATGTCAACCAAGGGTTTGATATTCCGTTTTGTAAGCCCTTTGCCTGGAACTTGGAACAACACGACAATACAAAATCACAAAGAAACCTAAACATTTTTCTCATTCAGAAGGGTGAAGTATTTTTTCAAGACAGATAGATGGTCGCATCTCATCGATTCAGACCACTGTTTCCTTGTTTAAATATGGCCCTGCCACGATTGGGCCAAAATAATGTCGACTTGGCTTTAGGCCATAATCATTCACTCATACCATCCAGACATCGTATTTTCTCCATGTCAATATTGGCTATTCTTTACAGCTATAATAAATGACTGTATTTACTTTCTGTACGCTGTTATATATATATCGGGAAGGAAATGAGCAAAACAAACCAAGAGGCCTACTCCTTCAGACTTAGAATCAGGCACCAGTGGGCGAAGATAAAAAACCAAAGGAAGATGTGTTTTTACATCATCACATGTGAAGGAATTCAAACGATTTATGGTGAGTTTCTCGAAACCAACCCCATCTACATTCCTCTAAAATTTCGAGAAGCTAGTACACCTGGGGACACCACAGACCAGAGACTGAGAAAACTAAACTTAAGTGGAGATGTACCGAGTGAAAGAGCGGACAGGTAAGCACGAGGAGAAAATGAATGCCTGTGATGAGGCTATTAAAGACCTGATCAACAGAGTTCCAAATGCTGCAGTCAAAAACAA
Source organism: Acanthopleura granulata (assembly GCA_016165875.1). NCBI lineage: Eukaryota > Metazoa > Mollusca > Polyplacophora > Chitonida > Chitonidae > Acanthopleura > Acanthopleura granulata. The sequence continues at coordinate 45,195,697 of JABBOT010000080.1, read as the reverse complement.
ACTCAACGAATTATGGCTGATTGAAGCATTTGAAGAGGAGAGAAAATCAAATGTAATATGGGAACGAAAAAAACTCTGGTTTATTAACCCACCGGAAGAAGAGAGTACAAGACCCAAGCCAATGTGAGGAGCACATCTTAAGCCAACGTTGTGCCTGGGTCTAGAAATATGCAACCGCGGCAGCCTTTTTAAGATCAACGTCACCACACATCTCCGAATACTACTCCATCACCATCAGGGAGCCAGAGGAGACAGAGCAACCACCAACCAACAACCAACCAGTCAAACCTGTCACAACAGACAAGCAAGCGCAGCCAGTCATCTACAAGGGTCCAGCAAACAATACAACCAGAAGTCCGTCACCACACATCTCCGAATACTACTCCATCACCATCAGGGAGCCAGAGGAGACAGAGCAACCACCAACCAACAACCAACCAGTCAAACCTGTCTTCACAGACAAGCAAGCGCAGCCAGTCATCTACAAGGGTCCAGCAAACAATACAACCAGAAGTCCGTCACCACACATCTCCGAATACTACTCCATCACCATCAGGGAGCCAGAGGAGACAGAGCAACCACCAACCAACAACCAACCAGTCAAACCTGTCACCACAGACAAGCAAGCGCAGCCAGTCATCTACAAGGGTCCAGCAAACAATACAACCAGAAGTCCGTCACCACACATCTCCGAATACTACTCCATCACCATCAGGGAGCCAGAGGAGACAGAGCAACCACCAACCAACAACCAACCAGCCGAACCTGTCACCACAGAGGACGAATCAATCGAGCAGCTCACCCAGGATAAACCAACCGAACCGACAGAAACACAACCCACGTGAGGTTATCCCATCCAATTACTGGCAGCAGGACAATTTCCAACCACAGCCAGTGATAGTTGATCCTAAAGTTATCAACTTGTCTGCAGTAGAACTTTCTGAGGGCGAGAAGAATTTACTACAAAGAGGGATGACATTTACCCCCACACCAATAACGCTGACATTGCCGACTTTTGTAGAAAACTTTTCGTGAGTTTTTTGTTGATACCAATTATATGGATGAATTCTTAGTTAAAAATAAGAGTGGGCTTGAACTAGGTAGGGGAAGGGATAGAAATGTAGACATTTTCATTGATTTCCTTACTCACCGACCACGACCAAATGGTAAACAAACACTACAAATAATCTCAGCAAGTCGGAATTTGAAGCTGCAAAAGCCCTTCAAGCCAGCTCAAATATAGTCATGAAAGAGGCAGATAAAGTATCGGCAATCATTATTATGGACAAATTGTACTACCACATAAAAATTGAAGAAATGTATTACGACAATCAAACATATGGATCAATAAACAGGAACATAGATAATCTAACTAAGCGCAAAATTGAAAAACTTATCAAGGGTCACGGCACTAACCTAACAAAATCAGAAAAGGATTTTTTAACAAAATTTGAAGCCAAAACCAACCAATTACATGGTCTACCTAAAATTCACAAATCGGAAATATTTTGTACTTTAGACGCAACCAATCAGCAATACCTCTCATGAACTTGGGATTACAGCCATTGAATATTGGCTCGGTAAACATCTGGGCCATATCAACGCACCGTTTCACTAAGGAATTTGTATTGTATGGTATACGACTCATTTTAGAAAATAACACATTTGAATTTGGAAATAAAAATTATCGCCAAATTTTAGGCACAGCGATAGGTACAACTTTGCACCAGTCTAAGCTACTTTAGTATTAGGATACTTAGAGCAAAAGCTCTACAGTGAAACTGAAACTAACTACGGACGTAATCTATCAAAATTCGTCTAAGAGTCGTTCAAGATGTTTTTAGCTGATTGTTTTATCATTTGGGATCAGCGAAAAGGCAATATAATAGATCTTTTTACTGCCTTAAACAATATGGACCCAAATATCAAGTTCACGTTAGAAACTAGTCACGATAAAATATCTTTCTTAGACATTCTCCTCACTCGCAAAGGGAATGAGATAATCACAGATATTTTCTACAAACCGACCGATACAAAACAATACCTAGATTATAGACCCTGCCACCCACGTCAAACAAAAAGATCAGTTCCCATTTACTCTTGCGAGACGAATTTGCACAATGGTACATAAAAAAGAACTACGACAAATCAGATTATCTGAATTAAAGACCTTTCAATTAATGAGACATTATTCTACAGAAGTAGTAGACATCGGTATTAACAAAGCAAACAAAACTGATATTTCAGTTTTAAGGACCAGCAGACACCGGTACGCTTTCATTTATATGCACACATAACCCTAACAATTTCAACTTCTTTCCCATTATCCACAAAAACCGACCACTGCTAGAGTCAAATGATCGCCTCAATAAAACTTTTCATCAAACCAAAATTATAAACGGTAAAAGACAGGCTCCTAATCTTAGGAAACTTCTAACAAAAGCTCGTTTTACTACCAAATTAATACAAACATGCAGTTCTAAGTGTGCAGGCCCACGATGCAAAAGTTGTGAACATTTAGTAACAAGCAGTCATTTTTTGTTTCATGTTACCAATTTTAACTTCCACATTAACGCTTATATGGACTGTATTCCCAAAATCTACTGTGTGTCTTAACCTGCTCTAATTGTAACAAATTCTACACAGGCGAAACCGGTGATTCATTAAGGAATCGATGTAGTGTACATAGGCAATGAACACGCCAAGTTTACAGATTTTGCCTGTAACCAAACAGGTCGCTTTGTGTACCCGTAACCGACACCACGGGCCCAAGTGCCACAGAATGCCCCTCTTTAAATTATCTGTGGATAAAGCTTAAACCAGAGGAATCAAAGAACAGTACTTCATTCAAAAATTTAATTTTGAACTTAACAGAGAAAAAATCGGGAAATAATCTCTCCGAATGGATAATCCCATGGAGAGATTCAAACTATATTATATTGTGTATAATTTGTAACTAGGACTGGTTACCATGGCTCTATCTACCTGCATGTATATATCGCTATCGCAAGATATGTTGAAATAAAAAAGCTCCATAGAGTCGTCATGATACGGTGAAAACTAGTAAGCTAAATCAACATGTTGAGTTTGTCATGTTTCTTCTATAGTATATATGTATATATTCAAAATTTTCAATATCAGTTAAATGTTTCAATGCCTTGACACCCGGGGCATAGAGGTCGCTCTATATATATGTATATATGCTCTTGATGAACGACGTCTATGCCCCTGGTGTTAAGGCATTGAAACACTTAACTGATACCGGTATTGAAAATTTTGTATATTTCTTAAGGTGTCTTTTCAGAAATAATTTTCATGACATTTTGCAGCACTAATGTAACATTGCACTGAACTTAGAGATGAAAGGACTGAGCTGTAAATTATGTACTTTTGTGAAAATTATCTCATGTATGATAATCAAACGCATATGACTCCAGTGCTTTTTATGAAAATTACCAATTTATTAGTGCATTAGTTGTTGCCTGGGAACTGAATGTATATCGAAGATATAAACGTTAATGAACAACGTGAAAAAATATTTGACGAAACATCCAATTAAGTAGCCCTTCTCACCGTTCCCTCACATAGCCCAAATATGAACATGCTGTAACATGGCGGAAATACTGCTGAGGTGAGATAAACGAATAATGATCCATTCAGAAGCTATCGAGAAAGCAACGCAAGGACAAACATGGCCTTCCTTGTAAATCAGAGTAAGTTTCGTTCCCATAGCACTAAGGAAAATATCAAATATCAACGTGGGGTATGTTCAAACAGGACCAAACCCATTTAAGGTACCTGCGGGTAGATAGACAGTTGTCTCAGTCAATGGAGCCAGGATCACGAAAATGGCTTAGACCTAAGCCAGAATTAGTCTTTACTTGAGGTATTATTCCTGAACTTAGATTTGGATTTAAATGTTAATGTCCATTTTTGTCAAGAAGGTCTAAAAATTAAAATATTAACATAAGAAAGCTTGCGGTGAGCCAGACGGCTAGATGGCCCCTTGCTGCTTGGGGCAGAGGCTCAGTTAATTGTCACCTTGTCATCATATTCCATGAAGTTCACACTAAAATTCAAGCAATTAACTGCATTGCAGTCCGCCAAAAATTATGAAATAAGAATAAATATAGTTTTGGGAATTGTTTTTCCGCTGAGGCTTACAAACCTTTTTCGTATGTTTATCTTTCTACAATTAAGGACTTTAGTAGAACTATGTTACTTTATATGATAAATGGAATTCAGTCCTAATTAAATAAATACTGTATTGATGTTCTGCTTACATACCTGAATTAATTCCGATGCGTAGTTTTAACTTTTCTCCAGGGATGATAGGTATGACTAAGTCACTAATGGTTTCCATAACGTCTAACGACAAGCTGGCGATTTCTGCGGCGTGTCGATCTCCATTCTTCTGAGGTAATCCAGAGGCCACCATATATCCGTCTCCTACAAATAAACAAACACGCATGATATATCCGTCTCCTACAAATAAACAGACACGCATGGTATATCCGTCTCCAAGCGATAAACAAACACGTATGATATACCCTTTCCCAATGCATAAACAAACGTGCGTGATACACCAGTCTCCTGCGAATAAATAAACACTCACAATATCCTGTCAATAAACTAAGCACTACATATCCGTCTCCTACGAATAAACAAACACATGTCATATACCCGATGTTTTTATTTGTTCGTACAAGTAAAATATTCGTGAACACTGTTTGAAACACGTGACTAATCAAGTAAACCAATAAATATGCCCGTCTCCTACGAATAAACTAACATGCTCAATATAGCTATCTCCTACGAATAATGTACAACAACAGTGTACGTAGTTAATCCATTCAATAATTTATCATCAACAATAGGCAAATTGCCTTCGAAGTTAGATGTTGTCAGCTTGATGAAGTGATAATTATCTTGTTACATTAGACAGTTCCAGATGTTCCAAATTATTTTATTTTCCGAAACTAATTGGCCTTTTTATGACTTTTGCAAAGATATCCAAATACGTTTATACGAAGAACAGAACTGTACAAAAAGGATTGAACGTACCGCAGGCCATGCACACATGCACACATTTCTGTATATGTTAACGTTTGTCCGAGCCAATGGATCAGCATGTCCATTCGTGTGCAAGTATATTCATGCAGTACAAACTCATGTAATAGCAAACTAACTCGATACTAACTCGTGTTCGAGTACAGTCATTCAATACCTACTCATAAGCTATGTATGCATGCTTGGGTTTTACATCGTATTTAACAATTTTTCAGTCATATGATGATAAGGAGTCCTTAGAATGTATGTATACTGTGTCTTCTTGCAGCAGTGCGAGTCCATGCCACCACGGGAACATCGTGACGTAGACACCAGACATGACACCCCACCAAGTCACATTATACTGACACCAGACCATACAGTCCTGTTTCTTTGCTTCAACCTCTGTGTGCCGAGCTTCAAGCGAGGCAGCAACAAGTACCATTTTTAGAGTCTTTGGTAACTCATGAGCGAGAACACTGGTTCAATGCCAACTCGTCCACATAGTCATTATCATCTCGAGTATGAGTCCAGCCTTACTGCCCATCCAGTTTCAAATTGTACGTTGCCAAGGCATATATGCCTTTTTGTCCTTTTGGTTTTATGAGAAAAAATCAAATGCTTAAGGAACTGTAGCCTCAACATACACGTTTTTCTTATTTATTGGATTGTTGCTTAGTGCCATATTCAAGAATTTGCCACCTATACTACGGTCGTCAGTGTTATGGATAGAGAAAGCCACTGCGCCCTAAACCAGAGACTTCTGGGAAGTTACTGAAGAACATTAATACATGTGAACAGATAGGTCCGTCATATTGGTGGAAGACAAGTGGACGTGTCACTGCTTTTCACCACCACCACCACACAAACCACCGTTTGGCTTAATTTATGACCAACGCCGTCCTATGGTGACGGGACACCTGTTGAAATCGTTCGAATTATTATTCTTGTCCACTTTAAGCTCTGGTATCTGAAAAACTGTCAAAGATAGAGAAACCAAACATGTCTGTCAAAATACAGCAATGGTTACAGACAACTTTTGACACTTTTCAAGTTTTTATTGGTCAATTTTGGGCCGCCATTTTGAATTTCAGAAGAAAAGAAAAAAGCCGTTATCTTCTAGTCAAAAAGGCTTAACTAATGTTACTGAAATTTTATTTATTTTTACTACATATGAAGGCCTACTCCAAATGTAAAAAGTTTTTAATTCATTTTGTAAATTTTACAGACCAATGAAAATAGTGAAAATATTTTCTAGCCCTTTTTAACATCTGGACAATGAATTAGCTACTAATATGCTCTTATGGTGTATGTTTATTACGTTATGACGACAAAACCGTTCAGAAATGGTTAAGATTTTCTTCTGTATTTAACAAGAGGGCTTTGTGTAGGACAGCATGAATCCAATTACTGTAGTTTATCGCGGAAGTGGAATAAACCTTGTGACAATATATTCCCTTTGTGTTTTGTTATGGGCTATGAGCAAAAGCTCGAAACTGTATTGTCTCCATGCTGGTCTTTTGACTGCATTGTCTCCAGTGAATTCCATGTCCATTTCATCACTTTGTTTTCTTTTTTATTAGTATGACGTCAACATCGGACTATCAGAAAACGTTAAAATGTAATTTCGTTGGCATCGACAATGCTGTTGAATAACAGCTTTAATATATGTTTTGAAATTGCAAAAATGAAAAAGAAATGTTTAGAAAATACTATTTCGGGACTGATTTAAGCAGTATGCCGTGGGCAGATTTCTCCATTACCTACACCGAACGCTTTTGATTTTCGCTGCCTTATTGCTCACAATTATCATTTCTCTTATAATAGCGCTTCCGTTCTTTGAAGCTTCTATAGTTTGCCGTACTTGGCCCAAGAGCCCTAAGGCGAAGACGTGTCCAATATCCAATGTCGAAGTAACATTGCTATCAGGCTCAAGCCAGGCATCTTCCGCTGAAGGCCAGCTTCATGTGTTCTTTGATTCCCATCAGACCATTTGCTCAACATTTATGTTGATTACAAGAATTACATTTTTTTATTGTTTTTCTTCTTTTATGAGGTTCATCCAATCCACGGTGTGAAATTACTATGCCAAGCTGTTAAGTAGATCAGCCTGATTCACTTATTGGGCCTGTGGCATTTCCTCCCAGTGCTATCCCTGCTTCTACAACCTTTATCGGCATATTTGACAACGCTATGTCATTTGTAACATCACTTCATTTATCATTTATTTCTTGTAAAAGGTGAAGAGAGATAGCTATCATATTGGGCATAGATATCATTAGATATTCGACAACATATGTATTGGTTAAGAAAGTTTATGATTGCAACATGTCTGGCTCTGCCCTTTTCACGGTTATGATATGAAAAAATGTGGTGAAATCAATAGAGGAATTCAAGGTCTTATACATTCCCAAGAGTTTATAGAACAGCATCTGTATTCGGTTGGCAAATATCGATTTCTAGAGCGAAACTTTACCTGCAGTATCCTGAATACGAAAATGATAACCAATAAGATGGCTGCAGCCATTTCGAATGCGCCATAAGAAAATGGTGGTCATATACGACCAGGAAACAGATTTATTTGTCTTACGCGGCTTTTGAATTCACGTGAGGAAAGAATTTCCTGTACACCTCCGAGGACAACTTAAAGGTGTGAAAAGGTTAATGTGTGTCACTGAATATTACAAGTAGGGGTATAATCAAACGATGTGCTTTGTGTTAGACCAGTTGTCATCCCGCGCAGAGAAGCTGTCTTCCAATTTATTCCACACATTTATTCCAAAACTGGAAGTTTTTGCCTACTCTAGGTAAGGCCTGCCCTAAAGCCATCTACATAATTTCAAAGCTTTTTCTAGATCAACTTCAACACTTTGTGCTTTAGAAACGAACCTTCTGAAATATTGCGCCAAAGATACTCTAGCCTTTTAAAGCTGGTTTTGCCCCGCGATATGTCAGATATAAAGGTACCGCTCCATAAAATTCAAATTACCGACAGTATGCAAAAGGATATTAAAGTACTGTTGGATTTTCTGGTACACTTCAATGGCTGCAGAGTTTTTTCTCTAGTTTCCTAGAGCCACATGGCCTGTGGGGCTCCTTTTAATCGTCAGTGGACATTCTATAAGTGACCGTTAATGGGGATCCAGTTATTCATTCTTAATTCAGAGTAATTCAGAACCTACATCTACGTGCAATTAGTCCGTTTAAACTTTTTGTTCTTTTTTGCATGAAAACAACTCGATTTAAAACTCAACACATACCTGGTGCAAAGAACTACTTTGCCGCTTAAAGGACTCATTTTAGGTGAGAGCGGTTTCACTTCCTCGGCGCAGATTGTGAACCACACCCTCTGGTCTTTCGAACCATGATACCAGAACCATGAAATATTATTCATTTGAGTACTGTACGCCGTGCTCAAGATTTTTTTCCCTTTTACGACGGCGGGAGGAAACCGGAGAGTGCTCGTTAAAAGCCTTCGACCGTCGTAGGTTGTGTGAAGACATTCCCACGTATGACTGGAGAGGAAGTCAGTATGAACTGGACTTGAACACACAGCAGCCGAATTTAGTGATAAGCTGTGCTAGCGCGCTAAGCATCTCGGCCACAGAAACGAAATAACAAAGTTGTTAAACAATTAAATTTCTCAGGGCACCTTAAAATATGTCGCAGCTCTTGCATGTCTTATCGAAGATTTCACCTCGGAGATATGTGGACGGTACCGTTTCTAGATGATACAGATCGCATTCTCACAAAACTGAAGAAAAACGTGCCTTGTAATCAACAACCAAATGTTACATAAGTCTGTGTCAGGGTTCACTTCCTATACCTGCACTGACATATCTGAACAGCTTTTACAGTAAAGAAAATCACGGTCAAAGTGAAACGAAGGAAACACACTTCCTATCAGTCTTTACTGACAAACACCAGTTGAAATGTCCATATAATAATCTTAGCCGTACTTCATCCATGTAGTACCCTTATTAGATTACCATCGACCAGATTGAGATGCTTTCCCCTTTGTGGCTGCCATCACAGGTTATCTGATCGTTCCGCGGAAGTCGCTGCATCAGGAAGTTTTTGTCTACTTCAATATATACTGATTGCGACCGTAAATTGTACGGCTATTTCAGTTTCAACTGAGTGGTCTGATCAGTAATTGACTAGCCCAGGTGTGAATCAATAATTGATTGGTTCTCATCTTAATTGAAATCAGTGGATGAATATTTTTCAGAATCTGCTTGATTCATATTTGTTGATCAATAAGTGAGAAGATATCTGCCTCCCAGGGTTTGCTCATTTCATATTTTACCTCAATATTTGATGTCTCAGGTTTCGGCAGTTTCAAGCCAATCATTTTTTTTTTCGAGTCCCTTACTGCTATTTTTTTTGTATCCTGCTTTTACTGTGTTGAGGAAGCTTGTAAGACAAAAGGTATATATAATATTTATATGTACTAAGCGGTGTAATTTCAAAAACGGTAACTAAATAATTCCCAGTAGCATTACTCATAAAGCGGTGACTAAATAATTACAACCAGCATTACTTCTATAATGGAGTAACCGAAAAAAGCTTAAGTGCATGTATAATTAGGTTACCTCAAATACTTAGCCTCTTGATGTTGCATATGTTAATGTTGCGTTCAATTAGAAGTTTAAAAACAATACAGGTGGTAAAGTTATACATGTTCAATAATAATTGATTTTTGTTGCTCGAAGAGTGCGTTAATTCTAACGACGGATGTTTTATCTGGAATCCGCACCTAAGATGCTCTGATCTCTATCTGATGTATCCGCTGGTTGCTGAGTTCCGTGATGCCTCCATTGTCGGCTTGTCACTTAACAGACATTCTGTGTCCCAGGTGGACAGCGCTAGTATTGCTCAGCTTCCGCCACACGAGCAAGCATCAAAATCAGCCTCCAACACGGAATCAATATCTCTGTGAGTATAATTGACAGTAACTATAAGACAGTAAAGGGACGCTAAAAGCGGTTAACAATATTGGTTAATTTGCCTATAGGGTACTATTGTTTTTGCTCATTTCTACGCTCTTGTTATATTTTGCCCAGGCACTCCAGAGGCCATACAATCAAGAACACATTCCCATACTGACCATGCGATCCTCTTACTCTTGGAGAACATGCAAGTAAAAACTAGAGATATCCTTCACCGTCACACACAATAAAACAGAGAAAGGGAAAACCAGATTCTGAGCTAGGAGTAGAAGTTTACAAAACACATATGCCCTACCCACCCACCCACGCACACCCACACCTTTCTTAACGGTCATGATGGGAAAGAGAATGGCCCAAGAAACTCATCCGGATATATTTAAGAGTTCGGACCATCTCACAGCATAACTCTCAAGCCCGTGTAAATCTGCAAAGACGCCAAACCTGTAAAATAAGGGAAGATGGGAAAATAATCAGATGCTGGTAATAACAGTGGTGAGGTGTGTAGTAAATTTAGAGAGTCTTAATACTTAGTTTGTGAGATGCCCCCTCCCCTCCCTCAACACACACACACCCGACCATCATGGACAGATGCAAATCAAGATCCAAAGTCTTGACTCCTAAGACGTTCACTCCATTCATTTCAAAGGTTCCGTTGAAAACTTAATTTTCCAGGGGTAATTATTTCTTGAGTGATTTACACTATTGCTATCCATTCTATAAGAGATATGACCTCCTATTGTTGTGCGGTGAACCCTTACCACTAGTGGGAATGAATGGCTCAAACTTAATCGATCACGACAACTGGTTCACCATTTTCGAAATGACCTAAACAAGATTTTGATGAAATTCATCATCTGATCCTCTGAAAAATTACTTCGCTAGCATAGATTCATTACGATTGTTTTCTCAGCGGAAACACATGGAACGGTGATAAAGACGCCTTGTTAGAGGGGTCCTATCAACCTTTTGGTGTATTATTTATTTATAGAGATTGGATTCTATGAATGAAAGGTTGTGAATATAGTCTGAGCTTCATATAGTAAACGATTAAAGGCCACAAGAGTGCAAAGAGCTTACAGTATAGGATTGTGTAGAGAGTTTGAACATTCATAACCCATTCCAACGAAGCTCTATTCGGAGCCATACGTCCCTTGATCAGTGATGTCGCGTGGTCAAATACAGCCCAATCCGGAGGCTTGTCAGATACCTGCCGAAGATCGGTGGTGTACTCTGGGCACTTTGGTTTCCTCTACCCATACTCCAGACAGCCGTCTTGTGTACGGTATCTCAACCACAATCAAATTAATACATGTTCTGAAAGATTGTTTATGGAGAAAGACATTACTACACGGCATGGTAATGTATAAAACTGGAAGAACGTCCCATCAGAGAGTGTGAACAATGAACTGCGAAAGATTGAGAATAAATATCCTACGATGAAAGATTATATTTAGAGATAAAACGTTTAGCAGTGAAAGATTATGAAAGCGATTGAAAACATTAGGGGAAATATCGCATGAAGAGAATAAACATTGTAAAGGTAAAGGTTATGGAAAGTGTACGCTCATAGTCTACATGGGAAACTCGTAAAATTCCTTAACGCCTTGAACAAAGGGATCCGAAGGCGTGTGCTCCTTGGTTCTTACTTGGTTTATGTCACACTTCTACGTGCATGTATGCTCAGAAAGCACTTAGTTAGTACACAAACTGCAGCATCACAGTGGAAAAAGTGTTTCTGCAAGTTTGCAGTTTATATTGCTATGTACCTATGTACGCTTGGTACATTTATAGACCCAGCACTTCTGTTATCAGCCACACTGTAAAACTCCTAATCAATGCAGGTCTGCTCCACAACCGATGTGATGAAGGGAACTTTAATGAGGGATACATACAGGTATTAGCCTCCGCCACGAATAAAGCCCGCATGTCTTCCAGCTATCAGTTACCAAACTTTACTCTGCAATTATATATGCAATGTACATTTAAATAGACTGTGCGATTACGTCCGTGAAAGAAATACAACTAATAAATGCTTTGATATTCTTGGACATTAAGCTGATGGAAACCAATTATTTATTACCTGGGGTAAAATACCGAAACACAAAGATACACCCTGACGCTGATATTGCAGTGTCCGGCTGATTTAACATGCTGGCAAGAGAACGGCTGGAAGTTCACGGCCTGAAGGAACTGAATAAATGAGTAAGTGATTACTTAAGCGTGGAAAACTAGAAATCGCCATCGTTTTTGAAGCACGGACATGAATGATCAGATTTAACCTGTTAAGTACATACAGTCGGCTGAGGTAGGCCTGGGTCTGTTATAGTTTGATTGGGGCATGGAAATGACCCGATTCTTAATGGTTATATTAAACAACCCTGATGGAATCTCGATACAGCTGCTACAGAATGCTGAATGGATCCAAATCACGGATAGGTACAGTGACTGAAAAAATAAGCGAGGTAGAAAGAAAATACGATCAAGTAATGAGATTAACCATTGAGCTAAACCGTTCAAGGTATCTGGATTATTATACAGCAATAGGCCTAACTGTACAAACCACAAACGACAGACTCCCTAGAGTATCAGAAACAGAAGCAAAAATATGTCTGGTCAGCCAGAGTATATCACTCAACGAAATAGCGATTATATCACAGAGGCAGATGAGGTGGAAGTGTCCGCAAACGGCTGAGCCATTTATTGGGTGGTTTCCGAATGTGACTATTCCAACTTAATAGGTATGTCTGGTACAGATGGTGTGGAAGAGATAAGTGCTGCTCAGTGGAAAATTTTCCTTGACCAAAACACTCAACCAAAGAGGCTCGTCGATCATCAAGACTGAGCTATTGACCTCGGGATGCAGGTTAGGTACAAAAGTAGGATTTTAACATTAGTCTGGCCACATATTAAAAGTATCACTTGTATCCCTGACAAAGCTAAATTTTAAAGACTTTACCATTCCATTAAAACATCATTCTGATGGCATCTAACATTTTCATCACTCGTGCATTGCATTCCTCAGGCTGAATCGTCTGCCGCGAAACCAAACTGAAACTGTCAAAAGGGATATTTTAGAGATGTTTTGTATAACTCGAACCGGGCTTTGACAAATTTTATTTCACCAACAACCTAAAATGGTACTCGATTGGGTTAAAGTCTAGGAAATTCTATTCAGTCATTAATATGATCTGCTTACTTTGTTACAACTGCATGCCATTTTAAACGTCTAAAATCGTCGTGATATTGTGTTGAAAGTTGAAAACAATGTTGAAACCAAAGATAACCCGCCTGTTCACACGGCCTCATGTATTACCAGATGTATAACGCTGATTGGATCTGGAAAAGATGCATGTCATATAGGACTGCATGTTCTCACTGCCCGAATCCTCGCATTTACTCACCCTATGGCAAGGAAGGCATTAGAGCCATGAGATGATTGGATTGGAAGTAATCTCGGTTTGATGTAGGCTAATTCCACTGATCAAATAAAATAATAATAGAATTAAACGATTTTTCTACCCACGAAGCTGAGTGTATAGACAGAAAGCGATAGAGAGTATAATTGAGAAAGCCCTGCTTCGAAAACTCGTATTGGGGTTTTGGTTCACGAACCTCTGTGATCAGTTGGCCATGTTTCCGACCTAGCTTCCACATTAACCACTCTGATTCGTTACTCTAACATGTAACTGGTTCCTATCGCCGGCGCTCTCCCCAAAGTGTCAAAACAGTGCCCCATGATAATGAGGTAATTTTGGATTCATATTATCTCATTGTGCGGTTGTGCGGGAATGATAAAGACGATAGCATTAAAATTAACACAAATGAAAGCGACGTTTCCGCTAGGACAGCTTCTGAACTTCACTTACCGCCATTTTCGAATTACGTGACTCGGTTGCGAGGATATACTACATATTTATAAGATCATTTCTTTCTTTTGGGGCTGTTATTAGTTGCTTCTGTTCATTATTAACACAATGGTTAAAGCCAGTGCTCCCAAACACGTTGTCCATAGCTGTTTAAATTGCCTATATTTTCACTGCTTTTATTCCACACTTCCCAAGAGTGCCCGGAAGATGTCCGACTCGATTCGAAAATGGCAGTTGGCGAGGTCTGACCAGTTGTGGACGGGCATTAACTGTGACGTTATCAATTTATTATTCACGATTAACTAAGTGATATGAAGTCAAAATTACTGTAAGATTAAAGGAACGGTCTTTTAGCTTACTTCTTCGATATTTTGAGGACAGCACACTCGAAAATACCAATTTACGGGTTAATAATTGGAAGAATTCAGATTTGCATTTCTGAAAGCAAAGTTGGGAAGGATGAGACAGATCTCCGACCTAAGGATTACGTCGATTTGTACCTAGAATGATACTATCACTGCCTAGTTTTGGATATTTTCAAGAATATTTTGCTTGGACGCTTGATAGGTGCGCAGAAGTGGGTCACCGAGTTTACTGCCTGGTGTGTGTTGATTGAAATAAGATGGAGTGTCACGAGATGTTATCAACTGTAGGCCACCCGTGACTGAACACCAGTAGCTGATTATCCGTTTCCACGGGGAGCAATTGTTGTCAGAGTCAGATTAAGGACCAAAAATTAAAAACATAGCTTGAACAGAGGTGGACAAAGATGCAACACTGTGTATCAGCTGAAGTGCCATCCAAATTTCCCCGGCTCATTAGGGGCCTGGTGATAACAGATGATTAATGTCTTAGGGATTTTGTCAGCCAATGGCAAATAAGGCGATGACCTTAGCAATAAATAGGAGAAAGTTCTGAAATGACGCACCTGTGCTCTGGGCAAACGCGTGTGTTTACGTGATGTGGATGTCTGGCTAACGTCCACGTGTTTTCCGCTTGAGTGAAGGTTGCCAGGGGTTTCTAACAACAAAGCCATTTTACATGTCACTCTGAAAATGAAGGAACCATCTGCTATCGAGCTAATTGCGTACTTTCAGGTGAATATAATAAGAGGAAGAAGTGGTTTTTAGTTCCGAAGGGCATCTGCAACGGCGCAGATCGCAGCAACAGGAAAAACGTCTCTAGTTGATCGCTATAGTAGAATATAGAATTCTGTGGTAGGAGATAACCCGGAGAGCCGTGTTCAAAGCGAAGCCAAGGGAGATAAAAACAAGCTTTTGTCATATTATTCAGATCGGAAGTACTCGTCTGAGAAAAATCCTAGCCTTGAGAATCTACCAAAAAGCCGGCACACGGAAATTTCAGATGGCGTGTGATGGCGACAGAATGTATGGTTAGCTCCCGCCACAACTTCACAAGGGGGGGTGGGGGTGGAGATAGACTTAAGCAGATTGAACTAAATGTCAGGCTGAGTGAACATGTGTGCTAATGACAGGCTGAGGTGATTTCCATGTACAACCAGAAGGTGTGACACATGCACGCACAGTTATATAATGGTGTAATGTTAGGCGGACGGAAATGGCGTCAGAATAAATCGTTTTCTAGCTGTTGTGAAGCCAAAGAGTCAAAGAGATGGCAACCATTCGAAACGAAACACACAAGAACTCAAAATTCACAACATCTAAATGTGAATTTTACTAATAGAAAAATAATTACAAACATGTATGAAACTTAAACAAAAGAATGGTCTATAATAACAAACAGGAACCACAAACAGGGGATTCCATTAACGTTGCCATAAGTTCGGTAATGGCTTTTCCTGCGAGACCATTAGATTTTGAACAATACTATTGCGGGGGTTTGAATAATGTGCCTGGTTTAACTGTGTCTGTATGTCAGAGGGCTAGTCTCCCTAATGGTGTTGTGCGGAGAGGGTCTCTCGGTTCCTTCAAGCTTCTTTTAAGTAGGCAGTGAAATCTCTGACTAAATTAAACTACTTACGTTGCCAATAAAGCACCTCTCTGTCCGCGATCCTGAAGACAATGTATGGGTCATATTTTATATTAAAAAATTAATATAGCATTTTTAAATGAGATCGCATATTAACGCATAACAAAGGCCTCATCAGAGGAGAACGTTCATAAAATACAATTAAATCTGGGAACAGTCTTCGAAAAAACCTATAATGGTTCCAACTGAGTTAGACAAAGCAAGATCAGGCTGGTAAACGTAGAACTTTACAAAGACCAAAAATAAAAAAACTCTTTTCTGCAAAATAATAAGCCAATTATAGACAATAAGGCGTAAATCCGTTTAACTTTTATTTCTGCTCTAGAGCTTTCTCTAATACTAGGGTGGCGTTTAGCTTTATATAGATGAAGGAACAGAACAGAACCCGGTCGAAAACACCGTTCGCTGCCCGATATCTAATAACGTACAGACCTAAGGCCGCTATCGACCCATATCGAGCTGGATTCGAGCATGCGATCGCATTGGTCAAAAGGCGTTCAGCTGCATAATGGCCCCGGTGGCTCTCACCAATGAGTACGCTGTGAGTTCAAATCCAGACCACGCTGGCTTCCTCTTCGCCCGTTCTTGGGAAGGTTTAACAACTTATTCCAACAGGAAAACCGCTTTCAAAATAAACTCCCATTTTTTTAGCTCAACAATGAATTTGAAAGTAACATTTTTTTTTTATGATGTGTGGATTTTAGGTTATGACGCTGAAACATTTCAGAAATTTTCTTATAAATCAACATTGGGATTTGAGTAAGACAGCATGAAACCAATCCTTGCAGTTTACCGGAAAAACCAGGAATAAACCTTATAACAATACATTCCTTCTGTCCCTTGTTATCCGATTTGATCTTGGTTTAGCCTCTTTTGTCATGTGGATGGAAGGTGGGCAGAAACACAACGAGTGAGGTGGAGGTTAAACATGACAGATATAGGTAAACTTAAATAACTACAAAACTACACTGACCGTGGTCACGCTTTTCTCCTGAAGCAACGATGAAGTGGGATGATTGGAATGTGATCACACATTAACCGTTTGTGCGTATCCCAGACAGGTTTAGCAGGAGATAAGCCAGGCAAGTAATACACAAACAGTAATTACACTAGACCTTTCTTTCTTATGGATAGGCCTATACGACTTCTTGGTTTATTAAAACGACGTTTTGATATAGATATTAATATCGCTATCAAATAAACAATAAAAACATTAATGGTCTTAAATATAACAACTAGAGATACAAGTGTCAACAGGTAGAACAAGGGGGTATATGATTAAACACTACTCAGGGGGATTAGGTTCGGTGGGGTTCCAGGTCAGTTTGGAGGACTAATAGATCGTAAGCTGAGAGAAGATAAATACCTCTTATCTTAAGCTGAGGGAAGGTAAATACCTTGATCTATTACGATCTATTATTCCTACAAACTGACCTGGTACCCCATCGAGCCTAATCCCCCTGAGTACAGTTTAATTATATGCGCCCTTTGCTCCACTTGTTGTCATTTGTATCTCTAGTTGTTATATTTAAGAGCACTAGTGTTTTGATTTCACTCACTTGATAACGATGTTAGTATCTACATCGAAACGTCGTGTTAATAAACCAAGAAGTTGTATATACATAAGAAAGACTTGTCTAGTGTAATTCCATCCCATCTTCTAAATGCCAGTCAAACAAGTCACAAAGATCGAAATCTTTAACAACGGCAAAACAAGTAATTGGACAATACTTGCTGACATGAAAAACACCTCTCTACTCTCTCTGTTAACAGGTAAAACAGTAACTTTTCCCCAAAGATAAAAGAGAATAATGCACAACATAAAACTAAAATTTTTTGCATTGCTGGGTGTGGATTATAGATCCATGGAAGGGCAATCAGTGGCCACTTCCAATCAGCATTACGTAAATGCACGTGTTTCGTACAGTGTCCAAAAGGTCAAAGCGTGAGGTGATGACGGTGATAGCGAATCAAGGAGCCGACGGCCTGCCATCAGGTGTAGTGTAATTACACTTTGTGTCTCATGTGTTTTAAGATAGTCCTGGGAAAGGACTACTCACACGTGACATGTAATTCTGTAAGTTTGCATTTCTCACGTGACTCACAATTACTACGGATGCTAATCAACCGTGATGCAATCTTGTAGAAGGCGGTGTGACAAAGGTATGGAAGCCGACAGAGGACATCTCGTTTCTTTGCAATCTCAACCTTTCCGTAGGTAGCTATGTAGCGAATTAGCCAGGAAAGGTAACGAGGTAGCGAAACAAGGTAGTCCAGGATAGCAAAGCGACTATTATGTTAATCTAGCGACCTCCCTTGGCCGCTTCACTACCTCGCTACTTAGTCCTTCATAAGACGAGGCGAGGTAGTGAGTCGTCATCTAACGGCTTCTATACACAGTTCTTTCCGCTTCGCACTAGCACTGCCAGCAGGCACACCTATTATATTGGAACAGTGTGTCCAGCTTTTCATGCCAGATTGAGGCATCACTATTTTCATGTTTCTTTGACGAAACATGAAGCAACATTGCCAGAATTAAACCAAATTCATAATAACTATGCCTAAACATGATGTATAACGTTAGAGGCCTCCAGCTATAATATTATGCGGCTTTTGTGCATATTTTACTCATTTACATTCAGTGTGGAATCGTGCTATTCGGACTAAAATGTATGGATTTTCAGACGCGAGCCTTAAACGGGATTCTATCTTTGGGGAATCAAAGTCTTGTGGATATAGACCTAGTAATCTGTGAAGTTCTGAGATAACCTCCGAGCTCTGGCGAACTTTCCAACGTGAAGTGTGTTCTATTGGCGAAAGGCAAGTGGTTTTCACCAAAACTTACTGCTAGACATAAACGAGCGTTGGGTGTGTTAAGAATCACGTCCTTGAGATATTGTATTTTTTTATTTGTTTTTGCGCCAACCGGGTCAGTGTCTGACCTACACTTTCCCCTCTGTGTACGTTGTGACCTGCATTGTAATTCAGTCGGGTTATTCTCGAGGCTTCTGTTTTTATGAGTTTCGTGTCAATGTACAACGAGCGTGCATTGTGGAAAGATGCACCTATGTTGTAAACATGTTTACGAACAAACCATCCGGGATTTATACTTACGTTAGTCTATAAATATGAGTGTCGAAGTTGTGAAGCTCTCAGTCTTTTACTCAAGTTCACGTGAGAGCAGTCATATTTACTCTAGTTCACTTAGAAGGATTTTGTTGGAATTTGAGATATTTGTCTTCACGGTATTCGACATTTGTCACTGTGTATTCCATTTCTCTGTACGTAGCACTTTGTGAGCTTGTTTCGCTACTTGTTATTTGGTTTGAGACGTTCTTTTGGAGCTTGTATCGCTCATTGTCTATTTGTGCGATTACGTGCATGTCATCCCAGTTTACCCTGAAAGTGACTTTGTGTACATTTCCGAGGAGTGAAACACATCTCCAGCTCGCCTCACGGACGCTATTGTCAAACCATCCGCCCAGGAAAGCTGGACCTTGTCGGGGAGTTGGATATATACCATAGCCGGCCTTCCGTGCCCTCTGCCGTTCGTCATTACAGGACTGTCATCCTTCGATTCGAGAATTCCAAGGACTATGGATTTTATACTTACATGGACTGATTTGCCTTTGGAAACCGGAATATTCTATCCGGATTTGGACACTGTCACCAATAAGAAACTATATAATTTTGTAATTATCTATATTGTTTTGTTTCTGCATTTTTCTGTTGCAGTAAATTGCGTCCTTACGAAGATGATCATTAAAGCAAAACAAATCTTACAGCAATCTGAAACCAATGCATAAGGTATGATGAGAGGAAAACTTACCAATAGTTTCCACTTTGTAGACATCATAAAGCTCAAGACGGTCGTCGAAAGCCTCGTAGAGATAGCTGAGTAAACGTACTACCTCTAATGGCGTGCACTTTGAAGATATAGCCGTAAAACTGACGATATCTGAAAAGAATATCGTCACGGCTTCGAAACTTTCTGGTGGAACGGACTTTTTGCTCACCAAAGACCTGGCCACAGAGGGTGGTAACATTTCGTTTAAGAGTCCCTCTGTGCGCTTCCGCTCTTTCTCCAAGTCAAGAGTTTTGGTTCGGAGGGTATGAGCAAAGCGGTGGATTTTACTGGTCATCCTATGTACTCCGAACACGGTGACCGGAGTGAGAACGAAGCTGACCACCATTAAAATGACTGATACCGTCAGTTTGCCTTGGTACGTGGCCACATCTTCATCAAGACGCTCTACAATTTTTTGAGCAAGGGAATCTTGGATATTTTTCAGAATGTTGATGTAGAGGGTCATGTTTTCGAACCACCACGTTCCCGTCTCGACAGAGGCGGCAGTGATGTTATTTCCCTCAATTTCGTCACGCATGCGCGATATAGTCTTTTGTAAAGGTGTGCTCCGGTACTCCTTGTCGAGGGTTAGCTTGACGCCCTCAGCGTACTTCTCGCATTGCTCCAGGAAGGCAATGCCTTTGATCTTCTTCTCCATATACCAGAGGAGTTCGGTCTGTGTGAATCCCCCTGGTAACGAAAAGAAACAAAGGCGTCAACAAACTTATTATTTCATCATGGATACTGGGGATATGTAAGAGCCTTTTCTGAAAGGCGTACCAATCACTCGATCACCTTAATATGTACGGTACCGTATTAAAGTGGCCGTGTTAAGTTTAGTCAATATGATACGGTTTCCCAGGATGACTAATTCACAGATTGCTTGTGGTATGACTAATTTACAGCTTGCTTGTGGCAAAGAGTCAACTTCTCTTTTTTTTTTTCACTTTCTAGTAGAACCTATAGTTGGTTTCGAGACACCTCACTTTGGAGCCGTTAAAAAGGTATCCTTTACACAAACAACATTAAGCTTTCCGCAAACTTACGTATTGTGTTTATTTACATGAACACGAATGAGCGAAGCGCATGTCAAGTATCGCGACTGGTGTTAATAGCTTTTATACTATAAAATTACATACAATTACAAGCTCTTTGTCTTCAATGTTTGCGACTGAAAAAGACAGCACGTGATGCATCGCTGAAGGTAGCAAATGCAGTGTTTGTATTTACATAGATACATGTATTAGCAATCCATCCACTGCAATACAGTAGAGCGCTCAGTTCATACCATCGGTATATCAAATGTTCTCTTTGGCTGAAATAAAAGAGTTAGACACTCGGGTAAAGGCGCCAACAGTGTATAGCAGTATGCAGTTAAATATGTCCAACTGAATAAACACAGTCACTTTATAACCTTGATATAATCTGGTTTAATACTGTGAATTATTTATTTAATCCATTTGTTGTTTGGCAACGTACTCAAGATTTTTCTGTCAGTTTTCTCCGTGGAGGAAACCAGCTATCGCCTAGTGACACACCAATCTTTGTTAATTTCGTGGCGATTTTTCTCACTAGTGACATATGTCATATTGGTTGAAGGACACGGATTTTCATGTAAGGCCACATGAGATGGTGCAGGCGACTGTTTCTTCCTTTATTTGTTCGACTGAAGTTTACTATTTCGGTCATCAGGACGCTGTCTCCTTGTGCTTGACGATGATGAGGTAAAATTGGCACACATTGTGTGCGCGTTGTGACAGGATTTATTGACGTTAACCCCCCACAGGATAATATTCAAAACAGGAGACAGTTGGCTCAAGCTATCTTTCGGAACTTTGAAAATTGATTTGATACTATTGGGCAAAACGAGACATCATATAAAACATGGCCGTCTACAGACGATCCCTTTTGTGTACATAGGATTTACTATTTCAAAACCTGATGTTGGCTTTATTACTGGTAATATGATTACTCTAATTCCACAAACAGCAAACAATATGTTCTTTTTAACAATATATCGACAAAAGATTTGAGCTGTCTTTTATTTTAATAATTTCGTGGCACTATATATTTTGAAAGAAATCATGAACACGTACAAATTACAACAACACAAATATCAAATGGGGTTATTCATCTAAACACACAATCAGTTGTCGGATTGATTATCCCACCATCAAGTCCCAACATTAGGATTTCCCACTAATATGCAGTGGTATATCAGTTTGCTCCGTGGAATTAGCACTTGGAATTAAAACATTTGATTTCAATTATATCAGTACAGCAAATAAAGCAAATAAATAACGATAGTTCCAAATACAGCTTTTAATGTGTTTTTTTTCTTTTTTTTGTATGTGTTTTTAAGCACGTTAGTTTATTGAGGTTGGCAGAGGTGAAGCACTGGCGATGCAGTTCGTTAAGGAATTGCCAACAAAGGCATTACGAGTACATGGGCTCTGGCAGAACTGTGAATCAAATTCATTCTTCAATTAGGAACATATATAACTGTGAAAATAACAATATACAGACAGATTTCAAACTAAGTAAATGCGATAAGAGCAAAACTGGTGGAGTTGACACAGCACAGGTAATAGATGTGCACAGTATCAGACAGGTAAATGATGGAAACGACTTACAACAGCACACCGTTGAATTGCCACCAAAACATGCTTGGGATAGACAGCGTGGGTCAGTATGATCCCCTCCACCAAAATTCTGTGAGGGAATTCCCTCTGTTCAAATATACATTTACACTATTTACGACCCACAGTCAAAACCACTGAGAACTGGCACGGTGATGCCATTCCCCCCAGATGAGAACAGAGATACAACAGCTATGGTGAAATCGAGAAAAGGACAACACATCTATCTCCAGACCAACATTCTTCACAGAGATCAGAGTGGGCTATGCAAAAACCAATGACCACATCATGGTGAAGTGCGTGTATATATATATCAGAAAAAAAATAACTCTAATGTGCCACTGAGGTTGCCACGTTTACCATTTTACAGTATGTCCCTGCTTGGGATATAATTCAAGAGTCCAGGTTTTAGTCGTCAGTAATATTGATGGTGTGCGTTATTACTTTGAAAATATAGCTGTTCTTTCTCAGAAGATTAATAGCAAGCACACTATCGTATGGTGTGTTATTAAGAAATTAAGCCACCACGTTGTTTTTAGGCCGCATTAGAAATTTGAAACCCACAAATGAACTGTGTATGTAACGAATGTTTGACTTTTCAGCCTATTTTGTAATTAATCAAGTCACCTGATAGTTTGTCTCTGTGGTACTTTCAGAAACACAAACCACATTACGAAACGTTAATAAAACGGAGACTACACTCTCTGTTGCTGATCATTTCACTTCAGCATGAGTTCAATTCAGGACGCCAAAGGCTTTTCACTGTGTTATTCCTAGCCATTATTGAGTGCAACTGAGTTGAAAATGTGATGATTTTTATTTTAAAAATCGTGGCTATGAACAAGTTTGTCAGATTTGCTACTGTTCTTGTGGTTAAAAAACACAACATGGCACATTTGAAGTTATACGTGAAATGGTGAGGCACAACCCTTACCCCGTGAGGCGTTAGCTACTGACTGCTGGTCCGTCAGCGTGTCTATGACTCTTTCATCCCGTCCAACACAAGAGCTTCCACAGTCTGTCAATTGGAGTAAAGTGAGGTGTCAAGCTCAGGGAAATGGAGAAAAGAAAAGGTTAGCTTGCATCGGGGTAATTGGCAGGCAGAAATTAAGAACAAGGAGTTCTTGCAAAACCAGATGACACACTACAGACAAATTTTCATAGCACTGCAATCATTAAAATAAAACCAGAAAAAAAATTACACCACAAGAAACTGGAGTATATGCTTTCGCCCACGTTGATGAAAGACACTTAAGTCACGAACACGTGACTTCAAAATCCAAAGACATTGGGTCATTCCACAACACACGAACCATGGGCAGCTCATCCAAAATATTGTGTTCTTCTCAACCAAAAATAAAACACCCAAGTAAGGCGTCAAAAATACATAAAGAAATACTTAAAATGTATTGTCCAGTAAACCAATAGTGTGACAAACTGGTTGTATACCACACGGATAAGGTTGTCCAGTTTGCTTTGTTAAGACGTCCTCACGAGAGTTCAAGAATGGCCTACATCGGGATTTTGCTTTGTGATGCTCTGCACACTTGAGCTCTGCTTTAAGACGTGGAGTAAGGATATGTGTTTAAGGAACACTGTCACTCTTTGAAAACTATTGGCAACGCAACTGTGACTAAGTTCTTTACAGATGTGATATTCCTTAGTTTAGAAAGAAATATACTGTTGCGTTGCTATTACTTGTTGCGTCGTAGGAAGAGACAACTATAACAACTAAATATGTTGCTTAAAACTGACTAACTGTTTACTGTAAGAGAGGACCGGTTGATCACTGCAAAAGTGTAACCGCGCGTAGAGGAACGGAGTACGGACTTAATACTTTATTACGTTACATCCCCCTTTTCAACAAAGACAAGTTATGTTTTAAATAACATGCATTAAACTTATGCCAAAGATAAAAGTCAGGCCTTCATAACTTGAACGAAATGAGAGTTCATCTGACTCAGAGTTTCCGGAGCACTCGATATATGTAACTCGAAATAAAGCTCAAAAGAGATTAAACAAAAGGTCACGTTCAGCATAGCCCTTTGCATACAAGTTCTGGAAGTAAACTGACCAATGTGGAACAATTACTGTTACACAGTGCTAAAATGACGTCACACAGTCACATAATCAGAAAACCTTTACGGTTTTCCTCACGGCTCTTCCGGAAGATGTTCGCGGAACACAATCACTTCTAACAGGTGCAGGTTTCGGGGAACCATTATTGGGATTTACGTAAGCTGGGTTGTCATCATGGTTGGTTGTGAAATTGGGAACAAAGACATCGGATGCTCTGACGGAAGGTACTTCCTTTGAAGAGCGGTCACGTCGATTACGTTTAAAACGTCTCCCATCTTCCGTTTGGACAGTGTAAGACCGAATATCGACTTGCTCGTCTACAATAACTTTTCTCCATAGGTGGTTGTTGTTGAAAGGTTTCAGTTTCACTACATCTCCAGATTTCAAATCAGGTAGATCACGTGCTGACCGATTGTAGCAGAAAGCTTGTTTTTCCTTTCTCTGTGCAAGCTTATTCGGAACACTGTGTGTGACTTTTGGTTTGAGCAATTCACTTGTTACTTGGAGGCCGCTCCTGCTACGTCGACTGAAAAGTCTGTGTACAGGTGAGGTACCAATACCTTCGGTTGGTGTGTTTCTCCACTCCAAAAGAGCAAGGAAAGGGTCGGTTTGCCATGAAGTGATTTCTTCATGAACTGTTTTATAATCTTCACTGCATTTTTCACTTTGTCATTGGATTACGCATAGCTGGGTGAAGAAGTAATATGCTCAAATTCGTAACTGTCACAAAGTTTACGGAACTCGACTGAGTTGAATAGGGGACCATTTTCTGACATCACTTGTATAGGAATGTCTGGTGAACTGAGTTTTCATTACCTTTACAACAGTGCTCGCTGTCTTGTCGTGCAGACGAACAATCTCGAAATAGCCGGAATAGTAATCTGTTAGGGTCAGGTAATCCTTGTTGTCAGACTCAAACATGCCGCATCCGATTTTCTCCCAAGGTCGATTAGGAATCTGGTGACTGATAAGTGCTAAGTAATTCTTCTCCGCTGAAGACAAAGAGAGAGAGGTGTAGGCCACAGGCTGGCCACCCTGCATCAAACATGCTCCCAGTCCACTCTGAGAAGCATCACACTGTAGCACAGTCTCGGCAGTCTCGTCAAAATAACGCAGTACTGGGGGACTGGGGGAGGATTTCTTTGACGTCTTCAAGAGCCTTTCCATGAACAGTCGGGTCCCAGTGAAAGTGGTTCTCTTCTCTTAATAACTCTCGAAGCGGAGCTGTGGCTGAAAAAAGTCTTGGAACAAATTTCTGGAGAAAATTCACCATCCCCAGTAAGCGCGGAATTCCTTTCTTGTCAATAGGAGTGTCTTTAATTGCCGTTACTTTGGAGGGATCTACTCTTAACCCCGATGAAGACAAGATATGTCCAAGAAAAGGAACCCCACGGCGCTTAAGTTGAAACTTATTTGCGTTCAACTTCATGTTCTTCTCCCGGCAGCGGTCGAGAAACGCTATGACTTTCCGGTCATGGTCAAGTTCAGCCTCTTCATCTCTTTCACCAACACCAAACACGCGAACGTCATCCCGACAAGCTTTTACACCATCTAAGCCCTCAAGCGCTTCATTTAGTCTACGCTGAAATTCCTCTGGGGCCGGAGATATGCCAAAAGGCATTCTCAACCACCTGAACCTCCTCCAGGGGGTCTCAAATGTGGTGAGAAAACTGCTATCCTCATGAAGTTGGACCTGCCCTAAACCATTCCTGGCATCGGCATGGGTGAAATACTTAGCTTTGGCCGGATCCAGAAGTAAGTCGTCCATGGTCGGTGTAGGGTAATGATTACGCTTCAAGGCTGCATTGAGTGGCTTGGGATCAATGCACACACGGAGCCGACCATCCGGTTTGGACACAGCCACCATTGTTGATATCCAGTTTGTAGGTACATGGACTGGCGTAATAGTTTCCCTTCACCATGAAACACATCTTTGTATGCTGATTTAATGGTCTCCAGTGTCCACCTTTGGTGGTGGACTAGCAGCAATGTTCTGGAATAACACCATAATATTGTTAGTCCGGACAGTAATAAGGCCCATTTGCTGAACAGCCCTAGAGCCTAGCAAAGGCTTGTACTTGTCTCTGAAAATCACCATTTCAGCACTGTACTTTTGTTGTTTTTAGGGTTTTGCATGGAAATTCTTATCCTTCCAACAGGTACAGTCTCTGTCCCGTTAAACGTGATCGGTGTTGTTTAGCATTTCTCCATTTTTTAAAGATTTCTTTCATTGAAAAGTTCAATATAGAGCTCTTCAGGAAGAATGTTCACAGTTGCTCCTGAATCTAACTGGAAAACACCAGTTTTGCCTTTAATGTTCATTCTGGCAAAAAATGCTCTTTGGGAATTTAGTGTTATCATTGTGGGAGACTTTGGCCTTACTAGACACAGTGTTACATATTCTTCGTGCTCGGACATTTAAGTGTCAGTGTCAAATTGATGCACTTTCTGTGATCTGTGACCACGTTTATTTGGGCACTCTTAAGCAATATGGTTTTGCTGTCCACACTTTTTGCAAGATTTTCCCCGAGCAGGCTCTTAACAAATGTATGACGTTTTCCGCTAAATTTACAGTCTTTTTCATCTTGTTGCACTTGTTTCCCCTTGTTTAGTTTCTAATTAGCAGATTTCTGTTTATTTGGTGTCTTGTATTTTATTGTGTCCCTTACGTGTTGTACTTCTTCAACAGAAGACATGGTTTTTATTTGTTGTGCTGCGGCCTCATGAGCTCTGCACACATCTATGCAAGAACGTAATGTAAGTCTGGCGTCTTGCAACAGGCGTTTTATTGTCTCTAATACCCAGGACAATTCTGTCTCTTATAAGACTGTCCTCAAGTACACCGTAGTTACACGTTTTGGCTAATGTCTGTAATGCGGCTGCATAAGCGTCAATGCTTTCTGATGGTTCTTGATCACATTTGTTGAAACAGTATCTTTCGTACGTTTCATTTGTTTCTCCGACACAAAAAGTTTCCAGTTTTTGTACCACAATGTCAATATCCTGCCTATCTTCTTCACGTTGGAAGGGCAATCCATCCAGGATATCAAGAACGGCTGTGCCGATACAGGTAAGTAGAGTGGCTGTTCTATATTTCTTCTCCGAATCACAAATTCTTGTAGCTAACTCACAATTGTCCCACATTCGCTTGAATTTTTTCCAATTCAGAGACAAATTTCCCTTCAAATCCAATTTAGGGGGTGGCTGAATGTTAGTAGGGACGTGTATTACAGCTGGCACTTCAACCATGGCGAAGAAATTCACACAGCACAGATTTTCAAATGTCACGTACAGCCAACCGTAGATTTATAGTCACAGGCATCTCGAGAGTGGCATGGAAAACCGTGGAAGTACGCCGAAGGTCCATTTAGTGTGGGGAAATTACTATGCTCATATCAGGCTTCCGTAGAAAATAACTTTGCGCGCTGAACCGCAATCAATACAGCGGCGACATAGTCCAGTTTCACTGTTTTCTGTGAGAGTTCATTGGTTTATACTGCCAACACCATCAATTTACAGCAGAAAGTCAGTGGAAATAATTTGTATACAGTGCTGGAAGCTCACTTACGCGAGTAATCAGTGACTCGAGGCGTTGTTGTTACACATATAACAGCGACAATTTCAAAGGGTGTAATTGCAACAAACAAACAGTAACCTCTAATAATTAGGGTCGCGGACGATTGCTGGTCACTTCTGACACCATGTTGTGTTGTTATTACTTGTTGCGTCGTAGGAAGAGATAACTATAACAACTAAACATGATGCTTAAAACTGACTAACTGTTTACTGTAAGCGATGGTTGACCACTACAAAAGTGTAAGAGGAAGGGAGTACGGACATAATACTTCATTACGTTACATATACCTTTATCGTTTCAGTTGTCTAACCCTGCTCAATAAATGTATCTGTATGTCAGTCCGTCCGTCAAAATTTGGGCAATCTATCACTTAACGCGTGACCTGAGTAATAGACGACAGTAAACACTAAGCGGTCGAAGGTGCAGCTTTTGTGAATTTGCTTTGTTCGGATAGCCATTCTCCTTATAACATGTTAATCGATGTTTAAAATGTTAGTTGACAGACAGAACAAGAGACACATGTCCATGGACTCAAACACTATTTCCTCCTCCCTCAGTCAATAATCCAAGGTTTGTACAAACTTTCAGGCATCAAACGATGAAAGCGCTTTATATACAACAATGTCTCACCAGCCCCGTTGCCATTACAATGTTTGCTGTTCGAAGAAAAATTGCAGCTCTCACCCTCAAAATCACGGTTTCTGTGCCATATTTTCGCCCTTTCTCGTTTACAGTTTAAATACATTCGACTATATATTTAAAATCTCTCTTTTTTTCAATGACCATTGCTACATGTACATTTTATACCTGACTAGCTGTGCACGTTAAACTTCTGTTTTCAACGTGTGGTCCATAGGCGTTCGACCCATTTCCCGTTATGGATACAATGAATCCTCCTACATGCTTGTAATGTATGAAGGGGAAATCAAGACTCGTGAACACGTTTGCGTTATTGGTTTTTCGTGTTAAAATACTAAATGCTTGCACTTACCCAAATTTATATGTGTGATGAAATAAGCAACTAAAGCATCGCTTGTAGGTGGACAAGATGAGGAAGAAAGGATAGAATCTGAGCAGTCTGGATGTTACCGACATTATATATCGTAATTACCTTACAATAACGCGAACCATTAAGACGTAAAGGGATTAACCATAAAGCACAGGTGACGGCCATTAAAACCGGATTTATGAGCGGAAACATCAATGCGTTAAGGTCCATAAATGGAGTGTTCCTCTTGCCTGTTCCGGTAAATCAGGTAAGTATAATATGTGGATATGCTTTGGAGAGAGGACGTAAATATGAAAGCCTTACTTGTCGTCTCTCTTAGAACAGTGACAGTGAGAGTGTTAACACTAGAGTGCAGCAATGCTGTTATGATCGGCCAACGTTGTGATCACCCAGGGTGCCATGTACCACTAACACGTAAACGTTAGCATCTTCACCACGTAGTTGAATGGCAGTTGTGTCTACGCCTTTCCGGTTCATGACGATTTATATTGCATAAGTAATCTATGTGACCAATGGACAAATATTCTTGTTGAGAATGGCTAATATGTCTCGTATCTTACAACCCGGAACCAGTTCTTTTCAATGCTTTCAAATGTACAAGGTCTAACTGAGAGAAGAAAAAGGGTAAAGGGTGTCCTTGTGTGGGATAATTACTGCAGTACTTTTGCAGAATTACATGGTAGGCGCGTTACGTCACAGGACAAATGTGTACGGGTGTATTGATCGTTGGCATCTTTCTTCTTGTTTGGTGGATGACGAACAAGACATTACGCTTCCCGAAGTGATATGGAATATCCGCAAACGGGCCCATTTACTCCGTAATTGCGTGTGTATGCACTCCTGCGCTCGCCTTTCGATAAACCCGTGAACCGCTGATTGTATATAAAGAAGAGGCAAGGTGTGTCCTTTAAGTATTTTCTTAATATTCATTTTTTTTTGGTTTCTTTCTTTTTTCTTTTCTTTTCGGAGAATGTGTTTTTAGACGTCACTATATCATGCATATCAAATCTCATTAGAGCCTTTCACGTACATAGGTTCCTACTTCATTTTTCATACCAATAAACTTATCAGTACTGCATGCTGGTTATAACCTACGGCATGCAGTTAAAAGAAGACTCATCTTCTTTTTATTTCATCGGTGTTTTACACTTTGCTGAAGAATGCCTTGTCTGATGCGTATCAATATTATACAGAGAGGAAACTGGCAGATTTTGAGACAAACCGACCCGCTTCACCAGCTACTCCGCATGGAACTGAAGAAGGGAGAGTTTAAACCCGAAACCTTATTAGCCAAGGGATGATCGAGGCCACCAAATTGCTTGGTCAGCAGAAACTCAGAACTTCCTGAAAGTAAACTATCAGGCATTGCAGCTTTTCTATTTTTGTTGAGTACGACGGAAAACCCAAGCATATACACATACATTTCAATACATCTCCGGTATTGAGTATTTTATCTGTTTAAAAGTGAAATAAATCTGAAAGCGACCTACTGAGGAAGCATTGTTCGCCCACGGGGCCGCAGTTTTCACGTAACGTTACTCCCGTGCTACAATCACTGTTGTGCGTCATTCTTTATTTGTATCACTGGTAACTTCCGGAAAATATAAAGTTAGTCATGATGGGTCTCGAGTATCTCGAGCAGCTTAACAGTTTCCGTCCCAGTAACGTGAGTTCGCCTGGTTCACGAGCACTGGACATATTCGGCGTAAGAAATTCAAGCGCAAGAAATCGTCGGGTCAGTATGGGCGATCAAAGAAAAAAAGCGCATCTTGATGATCAAACGGTCTTCCATTAGTTGTACAACATATTGTTAGAATGCTTTGCGCACGTGCGATAAAAGAAAATATTCTGGAAAAAAAACCCCCCAAAACTCTGGTTTAAAGGAATACGATCTGACACCAGACTTGGCCCGCGCATAAGGTTATTTGATGTCTTTGCTTTGAAGAGGAATAAAAGAATTAAGGCACAAGAGCATAATTAAGCATAATTAACAAAGGTCGTTCTACTGAAGCACATTTAATTTCAGGAAACATACGCAATTTAAATCTACTATAAATTAGATATCTCTGTTTAGTCGGAACACTGTATGCCACTGTATTTGTCGATGTAAATATATCTCCGAGTTCTCTCTCTGTAGGGATAATTTAATTTATCCTATATTGTGTTATTAAAGGAAACAGTAACTTATCTCCTTTAATCTTGAGAATGTGACGTCGCAACACATGACGAGAAATATCCACTTTTCGAGGTCATTTTCTCATTTTCATACAGCCAGTATCACAGACCCTTTTATCAAATTAGTAAGTCTCTTATGCTTATGCTTTTACCATGCTTTTACCCTATAAAGCTTATAGAAAGTAAAGGTTGGAAACGCCGGCCCGCCTACTCCACACTTCGACCAAGCCGAATGAATTCGAATAAAGTTTTCGGCAGCCAATTACATAGGCGTCGCCAGGAATTTTCTAGCGGGGATTTCTGACACAAATCTCCTCGACTGTTATCCAACATTTTCTGTCGTTTAGACGACCGGTCCATAGGGATCCTTCATATAAGTGATAAATTTCGGCCCAACACGAGGATCAGACCACTTCAGACCTGTAAATCTGGGTTTTTCCAACTTTTACTTAAGTAAGATGTGTGGTAGAGCATAGCATGGGAGCATGACATCAGCATAAGCGACCTGTAATCGGTTTACATATTCGTTGATGTACTTTCGCTAAAACTCTGGGGGATTATAAAATGAACTTTTTCGCATGTTAAGATTTAGTTCATACACTATAACGTAAAATTATTTCCATGGATTTTCTCACGCGATAGCTCTAGTCGGTGGCTTACTGGGTTTACGTGAATATCTGTGGTGGAAATGAGTTATTGAATGACCTAAACCGCCCAGAGACCACTAAGACCACTCTGTCCAGATATGGCAAATAGTGGAAACAGTTAATCCACTTGAAATTTACTTCGCATAGAAACAGAGAGCAGTTCGATATTTTATTCAAACAGGGTGATCAGTCGGGGGTGGATAGTTCTCGTGAACCCTATAATCATGTTCCAGAGGGCTACTGGCATAAATTCACAACAGGCCGTGTTTTATCAGTTACGTGCACGTGAGAATTTGCTAACTGTCACAGTGTTATAATTCCTCTGCTTTTACCATCTATCGTTTGCATATGAACAAGGTTCTGAAAAGCTACCTTATATACACAATACATTATACGTATCCTGATCTTGCAATACACATTGTTCTCATTCAAGTATGTACTCTTTTATGCATGTGACTAATTGATTTTTGATCATTAAAGATACATAAAATGTCAACTTCTTGTAACCACGTAAACTTATTTAATATTGTAATTAAATATTGTAATATTTATGTTTGGATTTCTCAACAAAATGTCAGCACTATAGTTTTTGTGTAGTGTGTATGGTTCACCAGGAAAGAACCGGGAAGGCGGCTGATGGGAGGGCCACTTACGATGGGTCGAGCACTAATCTAAGCACGTATGATGGAGAGATGACGCCAAACTACTTATCCGTTTTGACAGATACTGTAGTTGATAATGCCACTTGTATCTTCTATATAATACCAGATACTAACATCATAATATGGTTGTCAGTATGATAGAAGAGTAGCGTAAACAAGTGAATGCTATAGTAACAAATGTCACTGAATACAGGATAATGGGCCCCTTAAAATTAGACGGAAAATCGTCCCCGGTAGTGCAGGAGAGATGTAATTTTTTTCGTGCAGAAAAAGAGAGAAAATCAATTTGAATGTGAAGTACAATAACTATGTAATACATCTGTGAAAAACTGGAGTAGTGTGATTCATACCTCTTGTTTTATCAGAAAGCAAAAGTGACATCAAAAGCATATTTTGCTATCTTAGGGCGTTTTGCTGAGGGAATTCCAATCATAATAAAAAAATATGATTACGTAAACCAAAATCATTTGTGCGTAATTGATGCCAAGCTGAAGAGTTTTAATATATTACGAAGTTTCATGTTCGTTCACGCAATCATATTTTTGTAAATCGAAAGAAAAAGAAGGAAATATTTTCTTGCACTATTGGGACGGCATATTCACCGTAATAATTCATGGCTTGTAGATCGTTGTTCAACATAATACGACGGTAATTCGCATGGCTAGCAAAGCAGACATCATTAGAGTTCTAGTGTTTGATTCTTATGTCTGCTCTAGCATTTTTATTTTTTGTTAGTTACATCAGTTAAAAAGAATATGATTAGGCAAGAGAGACGTGTTTTGCAAGCTACATATTAGATATGACTGCACATATAATAAGTATGCAAGGGCAATAAATCGTAGATATATATATTTATTTCCAACGAAAGGTCAACACAGCCAAAAACATGTAAGTGGTGTTCACGTCCATTTCTATGGGCCACACGTTAGTTGTCATCATATCGAATAGTTACATGTTTGGAAAATTAGTTTAGGAGTTCACCTGAATAAGCGTGCGACAAAGTCTCAGTCATGTATTCAAGTTATAATTCGTCAGACAAAACGTGTTTAAATCCAACTTCTTATAGATCTTACTTGAAAAGATATTAGCGGATAAATTATTGTATCAAAAAGACACTGTGGACGTGCCTGGTTAGTAAGGAATATGTTTGTATTGCTGGTCTATTTCACTTCAACCGCATTCAGGGGAAGCCCTTGCGTCATTCTGTAGTACATCTGTCACTGTGAACAGGTTGGCAATCGGCCTGATCGAAAGGGGGACGATTTCCCATCTAATTACAAGGGGTCCTTTGCCCATACACAGAAAAGTAAATTTTGAAGATCCAGCGTCGTGAACATAAGCCTTAAATTACGTCTCGCTTTACCTTACAAATGACTTCCACTCGCAGCTATGCTGAGACATGAGACATTGTTAAGTACGACGTTACACCCCAAGTACTCACTCACTCACTCACTCAAAAGTTGAAGAAAAGTACTAACCTTGAGCATAAAATGTGCTGCCGAGGGCCCTTTCGATGCCCGCCTGTTCTTTACTCAAAATGAGCATGTGGTAGCTGACAAGGGTCAGCCAAAGATCGCTGTTCCTGGAAAACTGGATACTCTCTGCCACCCAGTTAATTATGACGGCGATATCCGTCGAGTAGAAGTTGATGACATCCTTCACGGTAGTGTTGGACGGATGTACGGACGCCCTGAATGCCTTGATTCGGTCATGAAAACTCTGTCTGGTTTTAAAATACTCCGGAGAGCCGCTGAGTTCCGGCCACCTGGTCAGAGAAGCGATGGCAGCGTCCGTTCCCTTGTATTTCAGTATGAGTTTGCTGTACACGCCTGTATCTCCATTGGAGCCCACATAGAGGGCCGTATTCCCCCGCTCCAGTTGTGCAGCGTGCACCACATTAGCTTCCTCGATGCTAAACAGGATGTTTTCTTTGATGATAGCTGTTCTTGTCACCTTAGCTGATGTCTCCGACAAGGTGATGGCGTTTTGGACGGTCAACACAATCACGGGAATCATTGCAACGGCAATCAGCTTCACCATCTGTGAGTACTTGGCATGGCCGACCCCGTGGGTTTCACTGCACCGGCCATACTTCATGGGAATTAGGTTTCCCCACTGACTAACCTCGATGGTTTCCTGCACGGTAGATAAATCATCTATATCCTGTATTTCCGAATTCCGTGTCATAAAAACGCCGGGCAGTTTTCCATTCGTATCTGAATTTACTTCCATGTTATCGGAATTTCACTGTTTCGTGACACTAGATTTCAGAACCAAAAAGGCCTTTTCTGCAAACTGAAGAAACTACTTCTGTCACCGAAGTTACTTTTTCCATCAAGCTACAGGAGAACCTCTACCTAAGTAGCCTGTCGCTGTTGAAACCTCAAGTTTGTCAAGCCGCAATCAAGAGTCTCGTGAAAATGGTATAGCGATGTGAGATGGTAGAAAGCTCTGCCTTTGATTGACAAAAGCTAGTGTTGCGTCCTCTCATCGTAGCATGAAGAATGGCAAAGGTCCACGGAACGTCATCTTTGACCATAAACTAAAGTTTGATGTCACGCTATCTGCTGGCGCAATGTATTGCACGACTGCAGCGATTCGACGAGAGGCACTGATAATGTTTTTTGTGCCCTTTATCCCACCTGCGCGTTGTGTCGGTGTGGTCGTCAGCATGATTGGAGGCGATAGAACTGTTGGGCGAGCGTCAGTCAAAGACAGCTGGACTCTTCCCGATGATCAATACCAAAGCATCACTGACTGGCTGTTTCCATTCCTAACCCCAGGTTTACCTGGTTGTGTTCATTTTGCGCCGTACCCTCAAACCATAACGGGAGACATCGCTGTTTCCTACATTTTTTCCGTGCCGCAGACACAATTTATCGCCTAATTAGAGAGGATACTCGTTTGAATTCACTCCAAATGCGCCCACTAAATCCTCTGTTTATTACATCTTTTCAGGCGTTATAAAGGAAAGCTCTGAATCGAATAATTATCTCACACTATCGGGTTCTCGTTTAGGCTTAGTGCGGATAGGAACAACTCTACCTCTGCTATCCTTGCACTTTCCAACTATGACGGCTTGTATGACATTCGGCCTAACGTAGCATTACCATTTCAGCAGAGGTCCAGTCAAATAGCTCTCATTCAATGAGCGGATTTAAACATACGACCTTCCTCTTTACCAGATTTTTCTCCATGCAACTCGGTTTCCCCACATAAATCTCATACTGACCTTTATTTTAAGACTAACAAGTCTGATAACTCAGCTTTCTCCTTATTATGCGCCAAAGACCATATCCAGTCTAAGTGGTCAAAGTACCTGCAAGTTTACACTGACGCATCTAAATGTCTTGACACCAATGTGGTGGGATCATTTTGCGTGCCAGAAATTAAATACCACAAGTCCTTTAGTCCTGACTCGCCACGATATGGCTGAGATATTGCCAATGTGGCGTTAAGCCAAAATCATTCATTCTAGCTGTGTTCACTGCCGAACTCACTGCAATTATTTGTGCCCTCAAGTTTTTACTGACTCTCTCTCTTCTTTACAGGCTGTGTTGAATTTTTCGTAGAACAAGTCCTCTACACTTATATTTGAATACTCTACCTATGCTCTACACTTCATTACCGTGGCGTGTTTGTATCATTTGATTGGTTGCCGGCTTATGTCGGTATTTCTGGTAATGAGTAAGCTGATCAGTTGGCTAAACAAGCTCTTGTGTTTCCTGAAATAACGCCAACTGTTCCAAAGTCGTTAAGAGGAGCAATTAGTTCAGGAAAGCAGAAGTTCATAAATATCTGGCTGAACAAATGGGATAACTCCGACAAAGGGAGATTTCTCCATGAACACAACTCACTTGTTGCCATACGCTATGACCTGTCGCTGATTCGTCATCAGGACGAAGGCTTGTATTTCGACTCATGTCCGGTCAGCTACCAACAATTCTATACTTGTCCAGATTTGGCCTCCACGATACCCGTACAGGACTCTGCCAGGAATGTTTCGTGGAGGACAGTATCCCCTACCTTACATTTCATTGTCTACGCCATACATATCCCCGACATATTATGTCCGCAGAACTACGCCTACTCGGCATCCGTCGTTTTAACAAAGTTACAGTACAGAGCCCTACGAAACATCACGATATTCCAGGCTGTGGATAATTTCCTGACTGGATGCCTTAGATTCTAGACACCCAACTAAATAGTTACTCCCTTGTAGTGTAGTGAATAAGCCTTAGTAGAGTGTATGAATGTAATAGTTATATAATTACACACATATATGTGTTTTTTGAATAAATAAGTATCATTTACAGAGAGCAAACAACCTCAAGTTCTCTCTGGCGTGCATCGCCCCTTTGTGATGGAAAACGCCATTAAAAACTAACCCCTCTCCCCCTCGAATAGTTATCTCAAAATTAAGTATCAGATGATGAATTTACGTGAATACAGTAACAAGTAATGAGAAGGATCCGATGATTACATGCTGTAATGGTTAGGAAGGATAAATGTGTTTTGCCTAATCACTAACTGTAGTGGGTTCGCTATATGAGGTGGAGGTTGCCCATTGGTTAAAGATGTTTGCTTTACCACCCATAAGGCAGAGGTGATATGGATTCAAGCCAGACCTTGGGCAGGGAATTCCAGATTTCCCCACTCCACAATGGGTGGTGTCTTACATGGTTACAATAAGAGACCGACGACAATCATGTGGCCGTTTACTCAGTCCCTTGTTCGTTGAGTACCACTTGTCTTTCACCAATGTGTCTGGAGCCAGAACTTTCTCTACACCTTTATGTTCATCTCGGAATAAAGATCTTGTGAACCACACTCCTGTAATGTGTGCGTGTGTATGAGGAAGTGGACATTAAAGTTCTGCTTTAGAGCCAGAGAAAAGTCGGCGTAACGTCACTGTTGACACATTATGAATATGGTCCATAAAACCCAACTTAGAATCAAAATATTTGACTGCAGTTAGTTTGGTGGGAAAACATCTGAGAAAGTCAGTGAAGATATTTTCTGATACAGGCTTTAAATGTCTTTTTATTCACCATAACTTTAATTTTATCTTTAAGTGCCACCCGTTACATCTAGTATTCTATCATCACTGTAGTGTGTAAGAAGATAAGTGTCTTTGCCAGTGATTTTAAGGCTCTCCACAGCCTTCTCTATACTCATGAGGGTTGGATGTGAGAGTGCTGTCTCTCACATAATCGTCCCAAACCGGGAACAGCAACATGTGATCAACTGCGTTATTTAGTAGAAATAGGTCGACGAGATTCCCACAAGATTCCAACGAAATTCGGTCGAAAATCAAGTCGACAATCATTGCACATAACAAGAGTTGGTCGAGACTCACAATGGACTTAGGTGGCAATTGAACGAGAATGTGAAATTGCAGCGGGGAGGAGAAATGCATCCGACACTACCACATTCAGCAGAGCGATAGAGATTTGCACGATATTCTCCGCTGAATGTTGCAATTCAAATTGTTTATTGAAATAATATATCCACAGGGTTGTGACTGCAATACTTATTTCAGTAGGGATAATTTCACAAGTAGTTGCCAGAGAGCGTCATCGTGAATATCGCGCAGGAACATTCTGAAAAGAATACCGTACAACACACCGATGTTTGGAATTGGGGGATTAAAAAGACAAGCATATAGACTCTCACCTACCGGCACGCGGAGGGGACCAAAGATTTCCCTCACGTCTGTCATTTCTTCAGTACGTCACAAAAAGTTTTTTTTTTCTTTAGAGCCAGGGGAAACCCACGACCATCCGCAGGTTGCTGGCGAACCACCTCATGTACGACTGGAGAGAAAGCCAGCCTCACCGCATTGGTGAGAGGCTCCTGGGTCACTGTACTCCAGTAGCACGCTAACATATAGACTGCGCATTTACTTATATCCCATTTATTTTTTCATTATGTTTTCATGAATTACAAGCTTGTTATAAACGGCCGAGAAAGCGGACAGTTTAAAGACGAACATGGACATTTACACAGCTTTTTTAACTCCACGAGTTCCCGAAGTCTCACAAAGAGCCATGTCTCCCGGAATTCTCGGGAGCTCACAAAGAAGCATACCTCGTCGGATTTCCTGGTGGACACAGAGCCATATCTCTCGGGGTTCTCGGAAGCTAACAAAGAGCCATCTCTCGTGGGATTCTCTGTGGCTCATAAAAGTACATTGGACAATTGGGATAGTCAAGATGAATGAACGCAAGTTTTTCCCCTTTTTGCGAAACTCTGGGACTCACGTTTGTTTGATTACGGTAACCTTAAAAAGTTCGGGTATAATTTTGCATGCACTCTGTCCAGGAAGAATGCCTTGGAGATCTAAGTATATGGCAAATTATCAGGTTCCCGGGAAAAAGTCCAAATGTTAGTCGCCATAAACGCAATTACACATTCCTCAAAATTTTGACCCAATCAAAACTCCCTTTTTTCATATGATCCATGTAACAAACTATACAAGAAAATTTGTCACTTGTCAGATCTACGGGTTGCGGATTTCTATCCGGGTTAAAACGGCCTTTTTAGTCTGTTTGTATGTCCCGTTTTGCCAGTGCGAAAACCTCCGCCAGCAGAAAAAAGTTCCGAAATAATCATCATATATTGGTAAATGAAATCTCCACCAGTTGTTTTCGGAAAGGAATCCTTCCCAACCCGTGATTTCGTTCTAACTATAATTAAATGACTAAAAAATCCTGTATGATTTCGCATTCCGAAGACAATCTTGGCCGAAGTGTGACTGTGTAGCTTGTCAAATCGTGCAAGTTCACAAAACTAACGTGATTACCTAATAACCATTGCCACTGACAGATTTATTAGAATATCACGTCGAGCGTGCAGGCTACTTGCAGAGACAAATGTTGATGTGAAAGAAACCCCACCTATCGGTAAAGTTATTTGACTCTCCAGTAAGAACTGATAGGCCATTGTAACAGAGAGTAAACAAAATGGATAACGCATGTCTTCATTGTATAGACATTTTAAATAAGCGAACTGCGACGTCGAGTATAATAGAGGTTAGAGGGTGCAGGAAGTGGTAGGTTACCAAGGAATCACCTTCATGATAATTCTCACGAAGTTTCCACATCTAGACTTTACTTTTAATGGTAACTGACATAGGATGTAATCGAGGTTTTCTTCAGTGATACAATTTAGAGTATAATGTTACCCCGTGTAATGTAATTGTGCATATGCCTGTTGTTAAGCATGTTATTACATTAAACCGACATTTTTATTACAATACCAGGGGGCTGGTTTTATGTATTTATCTGTTTCGTGGATGTTTTACGACGTACTCAAGAATATCTCACTTATACCACGGCAAGCACCTTATGGTGGGAAGAAATCGGGCAGTGACCGGGGAAAACCCACGACCACCCGCAGATTGCTGACGGACCATCCCATGTACGGCTGTGCAGGAAGCTGGACTTGAACTCACACCGACCGCATGGGTAAGAGGGGTTATAACGCCGCGCTGGCGCGCTAATCCCCTCAGCCAGGGAAGCCCCCAGCTGGTTTCATTAAATCACACGTTAAATTTTATTACATTACACGTTGTTATTATACAACACTGAAGATTTTTGTACATTGCACGATGAATGTTACTCGTGTAGTATAACATACCATTCATTTAACCGTGTTAGCGGTACGGCGATGTGGACAGGATGTGTTAGACACCTATATATGGTTCTACACGCCAAGCAGAAATATATATGTCCTGAAGACTTTGCACTTTCGCAA
The DNA here is from genome assembly GCA_016165875.1 of Acanthopleura granulata. Classification (NCBI taxonomy): domain Eukaryota; kingdom Metazoa; phylum Mollusca; class Polyplacophora; order Chitonida; family Chitonidae; genus Acanthopleura; species Acanthopleura granulata. Next base: position 45,155,427 of record JABBOT010000080.1, on the reverse strand, counting down.
AGACTTATTCAGTTTTTTCATAACTTTCTTAAAAAATCACGAAGATGGAGTAATGTAGGACTGCAGCCGGGTATAACAACAGATAATAGACAATTTTTTCAATCATTTTCGTTAAAATGTATACAAAACATTTGTGAAAATGTGACCAGGCTACAAATAGTTCCAGTCAAACAAGGAGAAAAAAAAAAGAATATTTTTCTTTTAACTAATTTCAGTAGTCTATTTTTTTTTAGTCTCCATGCACTCGGTGAGACCCTTCATATGTCTTCTTAGCCAACTTGCATATTGGTTTTCATGCACAAATGGGCAAATATTTCTAGCCCCAAAATGGCCGAACCATCAAGAACTGGATTTGAACTGGTCATCTCATTAAATCGAAGAAGCGAGTCAGTGATTTAACCATCGGAGTCAGGGAAAACAAAAAGAAACCCAATTACAGAGATATTAATATACATGCACTTCAAAACTGACAAATCCCTCCTGAACTGACGATTTCGCACAGTCAAATTAGAGAAGTTCACAAGTCAGTTCGTGTCACCTGAGCGAGGCAGACAGGTAAACTGCTTGCGGTTAAGCTTGTACATCTGACTAGTTTTATCATAAGAAAACAAGAGATTTTAATCGCACATGGACACAGTTTTTCTGTATTAGATAACAATAATCGTGGTCCTCTATTTGCTGTTCATAATATACACAAACATAACAAATTAACAATGTATATGTGCATTAATTAATGTTTAAGGGTGTAAGTCAAATCCAAATAGAGTGAAATCATCAAATTTCACAGCAGGGTGCACTTTCTTCAGCATTTCACACGCAGTATATATGATACATGTATATTTAAAAGAAACCATGTCAGTTCAGGACACGCAGATCCACATGCATGAAAAGCTGTGTGATGCTTGGTCACTCAATTCACATATTATGCCCTAAAAAACCAAAGAAAAAAAAACAAAACAAAAAAAAAACAAAAAAGAAATATATATATATATATACTTTTCCAACCTTCACGAATATTATGATCGTGCACATTCCTGTTTAACAATACCTGTATTTACTCATTTTACTTACAAGTGGAAAATGAGGTTATGTGCATTAAGACATTTCATATTTATCTACAGTTTGATATGAACCCCATCTAAGGTTAATGACACATGCTGAAATGTCTGCTGCCCATTACTTACCAAAATGGTAACATAGTCTTGCAGATCTTATCTCGGAATACATATACCGGGTATAGAAAAAAGGTCAAGCTGATATATCTATACAGACTTCTTCTATACACCTGGTCCACACACAAACCTAGGCATCTCTCGCACAGTGACACAATGAGTTGACAATGCCTCTCTTTCGTATATAAATATAATATAATCCAACATCTCTAGTGAGAACAGACATTGGAAACTGTAGTTAGATTACAACTTTGTAGAATTTGAGAAGGGCTTTGTTCTCAAAGGTATTCTTACAAAGGGCCAGCAGACACACAAATAAAATGACATTTCATTCGCATGGCGGACACGTCTTTGTTAGTCGCTGACCCGCTTCTCATATGTTCATTATTAAAAGCAGTCAAATTACGCTCAGCATTATAAATCCCTATTCGATCATCTTAAAACGCACTGCCAATGTGCATGTGGCTGAAAAATCAAGCAGTTGCATATGTATCCACTCTCATAGTTAACATATACGCATAATGTTATTTTAAGAAATGTAGTTTAGTCCTGGGTGTGATGATACCTTCTTCAATTCTGAATTCCTAACCTTCAGCATCTGTAAGCCCATGCAAACATACACATGTAGCAAGGGCTACGTGTTCAAATAAAGCTGGGCAGGTTAGGTTATACTTACAAAAATTTCGACATCTTTAAAAAAAATACTGATGTTGGACAAATATCTAACTGAAGACACTTTGTGAAGCTCACGTGAAAAGAGCACAATATTACACGTTTAGTCTAAACAAGTCAGACCTACATGCAGACACGTGTTCTTCTCAAGAGATTTGTAAACGTGAAACATGTATTTCCCGACACAGCAGATTCATAAAAGTTTTATGAAAGAAAATATTTACAAACAGACAATAAAAATGCTGCACGTCGAAACCCCACTGAAGTCACCGCTACTAATCACCGGGCCACCGCTACCATATAAAGCTCAATTCGCTAATGAGAGGACATATATGTGTAACATGGCTATATTGCCTTTCGCATTGTAACGTTTTGATAAGAAAATAATAAATAAAAACAACAAAGTTGTAAAGCACTAGGTTTAAATATCCATAGCAGACTATTCTATGTAAATATGAGACACGGGATTAAAAAAATATCCACGCGAAAGGTCCCATACATGACCCTGTAAGAAGAAGAAAAAAAATAACACTGTATTTGATATCTGATTTGACCACATAATGAGTATCGGGACTCATGATACACTATATCTCTTCTGAGATTATTTGATGAATAGATGTGTCTTACACCTTTTGTTAATGACCGGGTGAACAAGAGTATAACTGTATAACAGTATACAAAATGCTAAATATATTTAACCACTATACATGTGTGTGTACGTGCGTAATCATTCCACTGGTTTCACTATCAATTCATGAATATTGCCCTCATGACGGTGAGTACACTCAGTGTCGGCAAACTGGCACAGCTGGGCCTTGTCAACGGTCTGATTCCAGTTTGCCTTATGTCAAAATCTTAAATTTGAAGAAAATGCTTTTCTTAGCCCTGAGGAGTTAACACTGAAAAATCGCATAAGTGTTATGACAAATCTATTCGAAACTTTAACGTCTTCGGTCGTTAATGAACTACATGCAATACTACTTCGTTTTGAATTTTTTGCCTCGAGTAAGCAGTCGGGTCCCTGAGTATTTAACATAACTGTGCTTCTTTTAAATAAGTGCTGCAAAATGCAATTATCGAGCTTACATGTAAAAAAAAAAAAAAAAAGGTTAAGCGCCCGTAAACTTAGTTGCGTATATTTGTTTGTCTGGTGAAAAACCAAAGCGATAAACCTGATGACACAAGCACTGTTCGTAAAATGTATCTTAACAATCACCACTACACCTCCCGTGTCTTGCTGGGCAATATCGCTGTCGTGCAAGTTGAGAAAGAAACCTGGTTCCTTGGTCTATCGCACCTGCTATCTTCTACCGAAGAACACTAGATATCCATGGGAAACTGGGCAATGGCGAGATACAGATTATCTACTGGTGAACAAATGGAATGAACAATGGTGGTTTATCACGCAGATCTATTGCCCGACAGTTACAGGCTACAATGTATGGCCACGGCGTTATCACGACGGACGAATCACAGACGACTTACTGTGATTACGGACAGGAATCGTCTGAAGTTTTTTGATATTGAGCAAAATGGCCAATCAAACAACTATCCTTGAAACTTTGATTTCATCGCAGTGTGTCCTTTCAGTAACCTCCCCTTTTGTCTTAGATCTCGCTCTGCATAGATAAACGATAATGCTGGATCGTACAGGTTAAAGGCAGTTGTTGAGTTTCTTCAATAGGCCACAGCAACTGACAGAGAGCCTAATAGAGATAAAACAGTGCAAACTGCAGCAGAACTAGATAAACCAGTTAGTGCAAACACATCAGTTCTTTCAGAGATTCATTCATAGCATGGAACGAAAATATGAGCACGTGATTATTGCACGTGAATCCTACACGCGTTACTGACTGATCTGAAGTAAGAACACTAATCTAGTGCGGGAATGGGATTTGGCTGTACCACTTATCTGTCAGTATGATGCAATATGTGATGCATGGTGGAAGTTTTCGGCCCTTTCATGGCCCCCTTAATGGAAACACATGGTTTTCCATAATCCCTGCAATTAACATAAAACTACAATAATCAAACAATTTTAACAATTCTGTAATGCCAATTAACTTTTCAACCTAACACGATTTTGTTCCTCCACAGATCGATCGGTGTGCTCAACTTTTTTCCATAAGCGTGTTTGGAACTTGCTGCTACAACAATATGAGGTAGACTTGCTTTAGACCTACACCTTCTGACTAATCTACAAAGCTTGGGCTATGTAAATGGTAGTTAGACGTTGCTCAGACGTTAAAATTTGCATTAGAAATGACGCGGTCGCCAGAGTCCGAGAAATGCCCTATACTCTACCGTGCGGCAATGCGGTTGGATTTTTAGACCAGCTTTCCACATCCAAGAAACGTGCCTAACATGAACCTAAAACGCTAATGAACTTGATCTCTGGAATCCTTGGCGACTACATACCATTCTGTTTAGCCTATATAAATTATTCCCGTCCCCGTTGCCCACCTAAAGCAAATCCAGAACGACTCCCTCTCGGTTCGCTTAAAACACTCTCGACATCGTGAACGCGTAACGACAGTGAACAGTTTTTCGGCAGTCATCACTTTGGAATACCAGTCTCAAGCTATAACCCTACATTGGGAGGACTAAATAACATGTTATGTAGTTACGTATGTTTCCATGGAGGAGTTTTATGACAGTTTAGGCCCATGCCTGGCTTGTTTCGTGGAAGTCTAGGGCCGGTCTGAAAGCAGAATGAATTGCGGCACGGTTGAGTGTAGCGCACGTCTCAGACGTCCGCGTCATTTCTTCGGACTATGTAAATGGTTGCTAAATGCTACAAAATCTATCATTAAGCAACTTAATATGTACAACTTACAGGCGATTTAAAAAAATTAACAGTGCAGATATTAACATAAGATACAATAAAATCTAAGCCTGGAAATTAGCTTAAAAAAATAATGTGTTCTCAAGTTCACTACATGATTGGTACCAACTGAATTTCTTGGTCTCAATCATGATTTCTGAATACAGACACTTTGGTTTTGCTAGTCATGTAATTTTTTCGCAAAAGTCTTCAAAGGAACTTTATAAGAATGATTTATTTCACATTTGAACACTTACTAATTCTTTGTCCTTTATGACATGAACGGTACCCTATTAACAAATTCCTTGATAACATGCTGTATTTTCATTATTTTTTCTCGGAATTATCCTCTTTAACAACATACTTCACAGGTCTTTACACTACAGAACCTAGAAAACACAGATGGTGAATTCTTGTTCCTAAAATAGTATTACTTTAATAGAGAAATTGCAAATATATTCTATGCTGTCGTAATTTATCTCAGGAATCTCTGATTATCTGAGGGATTATGGTAATTAGACAAGACCTTATCCTAATAGACCAGTTCGGGATAACAAACAAAAAGTATGACGTTCGATTTTGGCTGGCACTGACGTCACCTCATTGTTGCAATGTGCTATGATGCTGGTCTCACTGGTAATGTCACAGTGGACAGAACCGTTATTTTGATACAAAGTTGCCTTGATAATGGTAGAAAAAGTAGTACTAGCTGTTATTGCAATCTTTTGCCATACAACGTAAGACACTACGCATGTCTCAGAGCTTATTTCGAAAGGGTCTATACCCTTGCACATATGTACAGTTGCCCTGACATGTGATCAAGTTTGGTTAGTGGGATGACTACTGAACATTTGTGCACTTGTCATATTACCTGTGGATTCACGTTCAAGACGATGTTAGGTATAAAGTGAAGTAAAGGTAAGCCTAACTGAACTACTACACCATTTTCTCTCTGTTTAGTGTTTATCATTACTTGTATTTAAAAATGTACCTATTAATTCTCAACAAGAAAAAAAAATATCAGCTACTGCAGATTCATAATAGAGCTTTGTAAACTAGTTATTCACGGACACAACTGAGGTGTTCCAGAGACCTAGTTCACTTTTAATTACACAATATCTATACTCATCTAGTATCTACTGGGCTTTTTTCATTGGCCTTATTCTGAAGTTTAAAGTAGAGTTTTCTCCCTTCATTCCAGAAGACAAGGCTAAGGATTGTATGAGGTCCAAGTCGGAAGAAAGAAGCTGCCCAGCCTTTGTAGAATCCCCAGACACCTTCAGTGCGAAATATCTTGGTGAAACAGTCCAAAAAGCCTGAGTAGTATAGTCCCCTGCCTTGGGCATCTGTACCCTGGTTATACATTCGGGTGGAGACCACATCAAAAGGGGTCATGAATACAGTCACTGCTACACCACTGACCATGGCGGCACTGAAACTATTGAGCCAGCTACCATGAGAAAATATCTGTGGAGAACAATTCAATATATAACATAATTATTGATTATAGTCAGATGACTGCTCTATTACTAAATTTACACAAAGAAAGTGTTTTAATGGAGTGGGCAAAGAATATTTAAAAAATATTGACAGCTTTATTTTCTGATGTAGATCCAAATTATGAGCCAAAAGTAAGTTAAGACTTGGATAAATTTTTGCCTTGAGCACAACTTCCATGCCAACAAGGATGAAAATAAACATGAAGGAAAAGGATAATGTCTGGGACCAAACAGTATTTTCACACATGCCAAATGTCTGGTGCAGGACATACCTGCCATAACATTGAAACACTTCTGAAAGTGTGGGTAGCAGGAAACTCAGAAGGTCATGCACCAACCAGACTAGAAAAACAATATCTTAACAGTGAATGCTGACTTTACCTCGGTTTTTTCAATGTAGTTTTTGGAGATTGTGAAAGTTGAGAGCTGCGATGCAGAGCCAACCATCACACGAGGAATTGCTGCACTAACACCACGCCAAAGGCCCAAAATCCCAAAATTTGAGTGTATCTGGAGAAGACCTTGAATCATGCTCTGGTGTGAATGTTGATGACCCACTGCAATCTCCTTCACAGCTTTTGACTGAAGATGGGTCTTTACCTGTAACAAAAAAAAAAAGACAAAAATAAAAATCCTTCTGAGTTGGCATTTGAAGCCATCGTGCACCATCGAAACAATATCATATTCAAATCCATTGCTCACTGGATAGATAAGACAAATGTGTAGATTCTTTCTAAACCGAGCTTAATTTCGCAAATAATTTCATCTGTGCACAAATTCTATATAGTGCTACACATGAACTCCCAAAATCGTGCAAAAAAACAACAAAGGCGGTATGCATTATGCGATCTGATCCTGGGAGTTTTCATTATATTTTACACATATACTTGTCTGTATATTTAATTAATCTTACCATGTAGATTGGACTGCCAACAAAAGCGCCCATACTGCCAGACACTGCGCCTGCGAGAACACTGCGTGGTAAACTGAGCTCGCCCCGAGAGTCCTTGGTCAGACCTAAGTTATTTATTATCTGATATGTTCCCAAACGAAATCCATTCATGAGAAACTGATACCACAGGGCTGGCACCAAACCTTTTTGAATCGCTATGAAGCCATCGGCCTTAGCAACAGTGTAAAACGCATGGAAGACATTACGATAGTGGACAGCATATTGTCCCCTAGCCTTAAGTTCTCCTTGCAACTGCATCCGTGTCTTCACAACTTCAAGGGGGTTTGAGAAAAAACCAGCCCCACAAGCAGCTATCCCGGCCAAGAGAAATTCAATTGGGTCGATGCCGGCCAGTGCGCCCGGACGCTTCGGTGACATAGACGTAGGAGATTCTGACATTCTGAAAACAATAAATATCGTTACGAAAGCGCCCACACGACGAAAATCCGGGGCAGAAGTAAAAGCCAGGGTGGTGTCACATGGTAAAGTGACGTCAATTCATTGAAGAATGCACTTTTCACAATGAACATCAGAACGTCAGCCACTAACAAAGGCCCAACCCTAATCTTTACAACTCCCCAAACCGGTCAATTCATTGCATTCCACAAAGTATCAAAGTAAAACACTTGGAACATCCATCACATTTCCTGAAAAAGCAGAAGACACACGGAGCTAAAAACTACCACAATAAGTAGAAGAGCTACTCATCAGGGGAGGCCACTCCAATTTCTAAATTAAATATTATATCTCCGTAATGGTTAATGTGTGATTCGTGCATTTCATTTAAACACCATTTGATTTTTCTCCTTTTTATCTGCTGATTAATCATTTATCCGATCTAGTTTTACTTATTAACACCATCCGTTTATATTTACGATCAGCCTAAGGCTTAATAAATGGCCAAACTTTATGTGCAGGCATGAAAAGGAAAAAAAACGGTGTGATGAAATTTGGCTATTTTGGGTGAGCTTTTTTAGGTCGCCTAACTCCATTCGGCTTTGGTTTAGATGCTCAAATAGTTCACAATGTGAGACAAAATATAAGATGTCTTTTTGTGCTTTGTAGATTCACTGTTTTAAGGTTACTCTTTACATAACACGTGTATATATGACAGGAAACTGGACAATCAAACGGGACAGGGGCTTCAGCAGGCATGCAGAAACGCGTTCTGCGGATCGGTTACCTCCCTTTAGCGTCTCAACCACAGTTGCCCTTGGCGACGGTCTCAACATCGCCAGACCGTAAGCCAAATAAGAGTGCAAGGTGCGTTCTCTGTGCAAGAAGAAGGTGGTGAAGCAGTATAAGGTTTGTAACTTGATTATTTATTAACTAGGCTGTGAGTTTACGAGACACAATAACTGTAAATAGCGCTACAAATGAAAGGTATACCTCACGCAATGACGGCATTCCCTAACACGGGCTTCGTAAACTGCGCCAGTGGAGGGACAACAACAACATCATACATGAGACTGCTTTCGCCTTGCATGTCGACATCGTGCAGTGTTTTGCTTGGATTAATTAGTATTACTTAATAACATTAAGGCCTTTGGCTTTTTCTTTGTTTAGCACGTGCTGTTCTCATCCAGTCGTTGACCCTGTCGATCAGGAATGCGTGAGACAGATGTAGTTCTATTTTAAATACATGTAATTTCGTGCGAGTGTACATTAATAGTTTGATAAAGCAGGATCCATTTATTTTACATATGGTGTGTTTCTTGTACTTGCCCATATGAGATTGTTATTGAACCATATAGTCTGTGAGACATGTTTGTACATGTACATGTAATAGTTCAACAAGTCAAACTTTCCACTGCTCTTCTTAGGCAATGTAGGCCAGCAGTATAATGTTTGACGACTTAACCCTAAGAACCACACTACAGTTTCATAACATCAATAAAATGAAAACACCTAAATCAATATCCGCCTTTTTTGAAAAAAAAAACATTATCTGGCTTCAATTTGAAACATACAGTATTAATTTTACCTCATGAATGAAATTAATTGATCATTAACTGTCACAACCACAACACCATTTGTGCCATTTAAAATTGAAACCAAGCAAAATCCATAAGCTAAACATTAAAAGCCTGGGGTTTAGAAAAAAATTAAATTCGTGCAGCGATCGGCGATTCCACCATGGTGAATGGCGGCTTGGCGTGGTGACTAGTGCAAATACAATAATCTGAGTTTTAATTTGAATTATTATTTTTATATTTCAGATCAAGAGCTACCCAGAATAATTGTTTTTCTACACAGATCAGACATTCTTAGACAATGCCGCGCCCACGTTCACCAGGTGCCCGCTCAGATGTGAGTGATGGCGATATGGAGGGTCTGGCTGAGGCAGAATTGGTCAAACTGCAGCGACAGTACAGAATAATGGAGGGTGACAGATCGGCATATTGTGAAGAATCACAGAATGTCATTCGCAAACAAAAGTATGATTTTATTCCTTCCAAATCGATTGAAGTATTGTAGTTAAAGTGTTGTCAATAAAAGTTGGGATGGTTCAGATTTCAAATAATTAACCTAATTCTTCTAATTATTGGGACAGATATTAGTCTTGCTGAAAAAGAAGAAAGAAAAATTTCACCTATCTCTGTTACAGTTTTTTCATGGTTTTCCTGCGCACTCAGCCGAGTTTGCTAATTATCTTACCTCTGGACATTGTTGTATAAATGAAATATTCTTGTGCATGGCGCAAAAAACCAATCAAATAAATGATAAATGAAATAATTCACATGGTCTTTTGAAGGGCAGAAATGATTCAACTGGAAAATGAGAAAAAGGAGTTATTAAAGGAACTCAGGTTGGCTGAGAGCAGAACCAATCAGGTTCATGATGAGGAGCACGTTGAAATCTTAACAGGCTTATCAGAAGTGAAAGGTACTATTAATTAAAGTAAATTTGGTTTCATATTATCTTAGTGCTGATACTGGGTTTGCCTTTAAGTTTGTATATTGATATACCCTAATTCTTCAACCTTTTCAACCATCTCTAGAACCAACAGTTTGAAACATTCTAGCAGAACTATAGGGTGTAGAGACATAATTTGAACAGTTTTGTGAAGCTTGCATCTTTATTCACACATAATATAATAATAATATAGTCAGTATATGCATAAATTCCACAGAAAATAGTAGATTAATGGTTGAAAATGTTCAAGATTTACAGTACACAAGATTTTCAAGACTCACAGTGTGTACATATATTTTTCTGTAGGTTTGCTATTGCGGATCTGCTTACAATTTTAGAAATTCTACACAGAATGATGATATATCTGTTTAACTTCCCAGTTTGGAGCCCACAACTAAATCTGTCTACATGTATCTTCCTTTACTGAGAATGTATTGTAGTTTTCATTCCCACATTGTTTAAGATTTAAGTCTGTCTGGAATAAGTTTACTGTTGGCTGTATCTGATTGATTTAGATGAGAAAGATAATGAGATTGAGGAGGAAAAGAGGACAATGGGAGAACTGGATGTGCAGATTAAGGAATGGGAGAAGAAAGTGAGGCAGCAGCACAAGAAGATGGGGGGAGTGCACATGAGCAGTGGTCACACTGTGCAGACGCAGAAAACCATCAACACCTTGGAGAATCGACTGGATCAGGTGAGACAATCATGTATTTGAACATGTTCCGCCTTTAATAACAGAAGTATGGGGTGCATTCCATTTGTAACCAGATGGTCACTGGAAAAGCTTTACAGTAGCAATACTGAAGCTGTGGCAACCAGGAGCCTCTCACCAGTGTGGTTGCTGTGAGTTAAAGTCCAGGTCATCCTGGCTTCCTCTACTTACGTGGAAAGTTCTGCCAGCAACCTGTGGATGTTCTTTTTTCCTCGGCTCTGCCCAGTTGGCTCCCACCATAATGTTGGCCTCCGTCACATAAGCAAAATATTCTTGAGTATGACATAAAGCACAAATCAAAAATCATTAAATAAATACTGGAGCCAGAATGTTATGTTATGCACATGTTATGAGGTCTAAGATTGTGTGATGGAATCCGCAGCTAGGTTCACAAATCCATCCATATCTGTTGGTTTATAAAACTCTACCATTTTTCTTCCATCATATGCTTCTGGTTATTTCTTTTGGGTGTTGTCCCATAACTAAATGTTATCAGAAACTTTGAGTGATACAAATGCTCTAATAAAACAAATAACGTGTACATGTGTATTGATCTCTCAGTCCATCAAGTCTTAACGTTTGAGGATGTTGTAAATGGAAGCTAGTATGACTCTTCTGAAATGATACAAGCACATACTGCAAAAGTAAAGACCAATCTGCCATCTTTCCATTTATTTTGGCATAATTTTCTCTTCATGAAGGAAATGTTCATTTACTGCAGGGATTGAGGAAATTCAATGGCCTCCTGACAGAAAACAAGAAGCTACGAGAGGAGATTGAGAACCTGAGGGTAGAGCGGGCTCGTTTTGACCAGATCAACCGTCGCCTGGATTCAGAGCTGACACGACTGAGGCGAGAGATCGGAGAAGTGATTGAGAACTCCACTCAGGCATATGATGCCAGGTAACTCAGAGATGTTTGCAGCAGTGTATTTTCATACAGCTGTTTATATTACACGTTCTGATCCATTGTCTGCTTCAGTATCAACTTCAATGCCTTCTAATCTGTAAAGGCAAGTTAACATAGTTTAGATTCAGATGTCAGCGTTAATATTTTAGTATTAATATAATTGATGGACTTATTGTTAGTTACATTACCATAATATGGTGGCAGCCATCATATGTGTGAAATATTCTTGAGTGCACCATAAAACACTAATCAAATAAATAATTAAATAAAAGCAATTTGGGTCCATATTGTTTGGCAGGGATGAGGCTCAGGCCAAGATGATCTTACTGAAGGAGAAGGCAGACAAGGACTTACAGCAACACATCGCTGAAATGAAGGAGCTGGTCAGGGTCATCGACCACGATCGCAAGCTGAAGGAATTCATGGGGGTCAAAGGTCAGGAAAGACAGGAAGACCCACAGCTGGTGGCCTGGAGGCAGAAGAGAGGTAAGCTAACCTGTCTGCAAACATCAATGTTCGAAACCGAACATCTTGGCAGATGAGAAGTAAATGTTTCACGTAATCTTCATCAGCTCTTCTGTCATTTCAGCAGGCTCATTTAGCCTGTCCCCTAATTCAGAAAAGTTCATCTCGTTGAAAAACCACAATAATTGTACCAGATGTAGCTCCCAGGCTACTGTCGGCTGTTTTAACACATAGAAGTAAAAGTACATACCTCTTCTACCATTTTTCCACGTGCGACAAGTATTGCACTTCTGGATAACATTTAGTCTGTGACCATCTTCCAAGTTAACTCTCACCATCACCTTGATTCACCAACCTTGATTCACCAACCTTGTTCGACGGAGCCTTCAGTTACAACACCTAAACTCTTAAGCTTATTCCTGACATATACCTCTGACCTGACACGTTATAAATGGGGAAACATACTGTGATAACTACTCATGTTAATGATGCTTGTTGACAGAAATGCTGGAATCCGAGCGTAAGAAGGCCAGCCAGACAGATTCCGTTGAATCTTATGAAGCTGCTTTTGAGAGGATAAAGGAAATGACTGGTGAAAATGATCTGGACACTTTGGTGAAACATTTCATCGAAGTAGAGGATCGTAACTTTGCTCTTTTCAATTATGTCAATGAGCAAAACAATGAGCTGGAAATCCTTCAAGACCAAATCCAAGATGTAAGTACAAGTGTCCTTAAAGTTATTCAGGTTTTAAAGGTGATATTAATATATCCTTAAAATTTATATCTGTGCAGATGTGAGTTGTAATCTCATGTTGAAACATTTTACATAATACTTAATTTATACATTGCTGAAAAATTGACTTCTGAAAAAGTTTAACCTTCGATTGTGTTAACGTGTGTCACATAATAACTTCCCTGTAATTTCCTTGATGATGTATGCTACTGGCAGTTTGGTTGTTTGTCTACAGATTCACAATGAGATTGACAAGTTCAGAGCTCAAGGAGTAGAGCTGGAATCTCAGAGGAAGCACATATTGAAACAGCTGGAAGAGCGACAGGTCGTAGCATCGAAAGAGGCTGACGAACATGAACTGAAAAACAAAGAAATCTCTAAAATCCTGGATCAGTTACGAGATGGTGAGTGTTCATCTTTATGTTAAGTTCATCTGTTGTAAAGACCTGTTTGTAAGCTTCCTGCAATTTGCCAGAGATGGTAGTCTCTTTGCGTTAAGAAGCACATATAGTATAAACAGTACCAGAAATGAATGTGAAGGAAAATGAAATGAAGATTTATCACCAATAACTGTCTTGTTTTAGAATAAATGCCAAAGGTAATTATGGTTGTTTGCTTTTGTAGGTATTGACTCATTATTTAACAAGATTAACTGTGATCGTGCTGCAATAGACGACATGTTAGGGGCAGCCACAGGAGTGACAGATGGCAACATGATACAGTACCTGGGTCTGATAGAGCAGAGGACAAATGAACTGCTGGCTGTCCAAACCTACATCAGTACAAAGGTAAACTCTGAAGTCATATCGCTGAGCACTAAGATACTATGCTGCTCCAGTGGAAATCAACGTGGCTACCAAAAACATTGCTTTGTGCTTTTCAAAGTACCCCAATTCCTCAGCATGTACAACAGCAACTTTAAGGGCAATTCATGCACCTGTAGACTTGGATTTTGGATTCTAAACCAGATTGCTTGGATTATTTAATTTCAGGGTTTCAGAAAAAAAGTATTATCAATCTACACAGAATATACACCTTGTTTGGTGCTCTTGAGAGTAGGCACCTCGTTTGGTGCTCTTGAGAGTAGGCATCTCGTTTGGTGCTCTTGAGAGTAGGCACCTTGTTTGGTGCTCTTGAGAGTAGGCATCTCGTTTGGTGCTCTTGAGAGTAGGCACCTTGTTTGGTGCTCTTGAGAGTAGGCACCTCATTTGGTGCTCTTGAGAGTAGGCACCTCATTTGGTGCTCTTGAGAGTAGGCACCTTGTTTGGTGCTCTTGAGAGTAGGCATCTCGTTTGGTGCTCTTGAGAGTAGGCATCTCGTTTGGTGCTCTTGAGAGTAGGCATCTCGTTTGGTGCTCTTGAGAGTAGGCACCTTGTTTGGTGCTCTTGAGAGTAGGCACCTCATTTGGTGCTCCTGAGAGTAGACCAAGCTCTGTGAGTGAAGCAGCACTGCAACATGGCAAGTGCTAGCATTGGGTCTGGCCTGCCACAAGTGCTAGCATTGGGCCTGGCCTGCCACAAGTGCTAGCATTGGGCCTGGCCTGCCACAAGTGCTAGCATTGGGTCTGGCCTGCCACAAGTGCTAGCTTTGGGTCTGGCCTGCCACAAGTGCTGCTCAGGTATACATATACAGATATGTCTGATTAGTTTTGTGCATGATATTTAGCATTTAGTGTTTTGTTCATTCGGTTGTAGGACTTAGAGAAGTATGAACAGCCAAAGACGTTGAGTTTACTGGGAGAAGGCCCACCGCCCCCACCACAACCCCACCCTATAATACCACCTTCTGTTGGGTAAGTCTGATTTCAGCTCCATTTTGGAGATTTTGATCACAGGTGATGTATCAGATCTACATGCCTGGCTCTATGCCGGTCAGATTTATATCATCAGTCATGTCCATATTCAATACGCTTGCACATTATTACTGACATCATCTAATATGTCAGTAATGAACCATGTCTCTGTGGCTGGCCTAATCAATGGATTTATGCAGCAGTTGTTTAATGCCATATCTAATGAATGAAAAAAGCGTCAACTTACAGAGTATCATACATGTATGAGCAAGCTATATCCAGTTTTCAGCCAACTGTATGGTGCCCATGTCTCCTTGAATCTATTGATAGATGTACAGTCCTTGACAATTATTTTCACTGACTTGTCTTGACAGTGATGAGTATGATAGTGAAGGCAGTGACGCAGAAGCAGATGATGGCCGGCCATTTACAAGAACCGAGTTACAATCCAAAGTTATGAAAACTGTGAAGAAGAGAGAATCTGCTGCCAAGAAAGAAGGATTCAAATATGACTTGTCAAATGCTAGAGAAAAGGCACAGAAAAAAGAAAAGAAGGAAGCCAGGAAGTGAGCTGTTGTGGGTTAGGAACATCTGACTCAGGATAACATGATTTTCTGGACAGCATCATGAATTATGGAACATTTAATTTTCTCCAGTGAAGGAACACCCAGTGCTACTGAGCAGGCCTGTTTATACATCACACTGACTTTAAACTTCATATCTCTACATGCATGCTTCATGTTTATTTAAGTCAATATCCCAGTATATGGTGGTCATGTGGTGATAATCAGAACGAAGTTTTTTGTCTGCACGTACCATTAGAATGTTAATGTACTGCTATTTATCTCTTAAGTCTTAACTATGCAATATGCATATGTTTAATGAAGTGTTTATATGTTTTCCTTTGATGTGCAGACAATAGTGATTTAGTCCTTTACAATCTATCTTTTCAAAGCTTGAAAAAGTGTAGAATGTCAGTAAAGTTTTGAGGTGTGCTCAAAAATATTTCACATGTTCAATTTGTCCAGCTTAAAATTTAATAAGGTTGTATGAGTTACAATATTATAATATAGTTTCAGGGAGTGTGAGAATAGGAGGGAAAAACTAACTGATACAAATCTTTATTTTGAAGAAATGTCTTTTCTTACACATACCTACCTAAATACCTAACTAAATACATTCCTTTTGGTGATGTGATATAAACACACAACTTGGAATGTGACAGGCAATTTTAAGTGTCGTTCTGCGGTTCTGCTTCTCAGTGTGATATTTTAGATCTGACTTTGATCATTAACAGAGTTTGTCTCAGATGTATACTTATTGCAAACACACCTAAATAATATGTAATTCAAGGACGTTAAGCTTCCAGGAGTTGCCTTCATGGACATACTAAACTTTAATATTGTCTTCTCTTCTGGAATTTCGAGTAAGGAAGGCCTTAGAATGTGAAACCAAATGTTAGTAGCACAGCCTTCAGTTTTCAATGGAGAAAAGTGTTAGTAAAGCATATTTTCTTTGTAACATCAATATGATAGTGGTACATTTACTCTGGGAAAATTGAATGTTTCGAAGCTTGAGTTTGTAGTTGAAGGTTTCACATATGTTTGTACATGACAAACTTGCACATGATGCCTTGTATATATGGATAAAAGTAAATTACTGCAGATAAAATTTTAGTATTATATTTTTACATGTACAATGTATAAGCTGTGATAAGTTGTTAAAAATATATCTGAGAAAACTCATAGATGTCCAGAGTGAAGCCTGAAATGGAGATGATGAAATTGTAAATTGCATGTAATAAGTCTTACATGAAATACATGTACATTGCATTTTACCATATTGCTGTGTTATGATTTGTGTCTAATGTGTATAAACAGGTGGCCGTCGTTGTATAAGTGAAATGAAATTCTTGAGTACGGTGTAAAACACCAATCAAATAAATAAAGTCAGTAGCATCATCACATGCCTGGCAAAAGGAGACTTTTATCTATTCTGTTTTCCTCCACCCATAAACCTGACTCTTCATCTGAGATATAAACGACAATCTATACAGCCCCTAACACCAAGAATGGATGACAGTGTAGGTTTATTCAATTTCAAATCCTGCAGGCTGAAAGCCCACTTATAGGACAGATAACAGTTAACCCTGTTTGGTTATTTCTACCCTGGAAAGATGTGTAGTAAACATGACAATAGATATGTGGTCTAAGATGTAGTGTGCCCTGTGTGCACACCTAAGCATTAAACATGGCAGCCAGTAATCTGAGTATTGTGTACATATTGATTTCTCATGAAAGAGGAGCAGACCTTGACGGATGAGATCTTATGTTGACCTCAGCTCCTGCTGCTAAAGGCCATGCAGTCTAATGGCTTCTCCTAGAAGAGGACCAGGCCTTGACCAGTGCGGTGTTGTGTGGAGCCCAGCCCCTGCTGCTACTGACCATGTGGTCTAATGGGTTCTCCTAGAAGAGGACCAGGCCTTGACCAGTGAGGTCTTGTGTTAACCCCAGCTCTTGCTGCTACTGGCCATGTGGTTAATGGGTTCTCCTAGCAGAGGACCAGACCTTGACCAGTGCGGTTTTGTGTTAACCCCAGCTCTTGCTGCTACTGACCATGTAGCCTAATGGGTTCTCTTAGAAGAGGACCAGGCCTTGACCAGTGCGGTGTTGTGTGGACCCCAGCTTCTGCTGCTACTGGCCATGTGGTCTAATGGGTTCTCCTAGAAGAGGACCAGGCCTTGACCAGTGAGGTCTTGTGTTAACCCCAGCTCTTGCTGCTACTGGCCATGTGGTTAATGGGTTCTCCTAGAAGAGGACCAGGCCTTGACCAGTGAGGTCTTGTGTTAACCCCAGCTCTTGCTGCTACTGGCCATGTGGTTAATGGGTTCTCCTAGAAGAGGACCAGACCTTGACCAGTGCGGTTTTGTGTTAACCCCAGCTCTTGCTGCTACTGACCATGTAGCCTAATGGCTTCTCCTAGAAGAGGACCAGGCCACTGACCAGTGTGGTTTTGTGTGAACCCCATCTCCTGCTGCTACTGGCCATGTGGTATAATGGGTTCTCCTAGAAGAGGACCAGGCTTTGACCAGTGCGGTGTTGTGTGGAGCCCAGCCCCTGCTGCTACTGGCCATGTGGTATAATGGGTTCTCCTAGAAGAGGACCAGGCCTTGACCAGTGAGGTCTTGTGTTAACCCCAGCTCTTGCTGCTACTGGCCATGTGGTATAATGGGTTCTCCTGGAAGAGGACCAGACCTTGACCAGTGAGGTCTTGTGTTAACCCCAGCTCTTGCTGCTACTGACCATGTAGCCTAATGGGTTCTCCTAGAAGAGGACCAGGTCTTGACCAGTGAGGTCTTGTGTTAACCCCAGCTCTTGCTGCTACTGGCCATGTGGTATAATGGGTTCTCCTGGAAGAGGACCAGACCTTGACCAGTGAGGTCTTGTGTTAACCCCAGCTCTTGCTGCTACTGACCATGTAGCCTAATGGGTTCTCCTAGAAGAGGACCAGGTCTTGACCAGTGAGGTCTTGTGTTAACCCCAGCTCTTGCTGCTACTGGCCATGCAGCCTTATGGCTTCTCCTAGAACAGGACCAGGCCACTGACCAGTGTGGTTTTGTGTGGACCCCATCTCCTGCTGCTACTGGCCATGTGGTATAATGGTTTCTAGAAGAGGACCAGGCTTTGACCAGTGCGGTGTTGTGTGGAGCCCAGCCCCTGCTGCTACTGGCCATGTGGTATAATGGGTTCTCCTAGAAGAGGACCAGGCCTTGACCAGTGAGGTCCTGTGTTAACCCCAGCTCCTGCTGCTACTGACCATGTAGCCTAATGGGTTCTCCTAGAAGAGGACCAGGCCTTGACCAGTGAGGTCTTGTGTTAACCCCAGCTCCTGCTGCTACTGGCCATGTGGTATAATGGGTTCTCCTGGAAGAGGACCAGACCTTGACCAGTGAGGTCTTGTGTTAACCCCAGCTCTTGCTGCTACTGACCATGTAGCCTTATGGGTTCTCCTAGAAGAGGACCAGGCCTTGACCAGTGTGGTCTTGTGTTAACCCCAGCTCCTGCTGCTACTGGCCATGTGGTATAATGGGTTCTCCTGGAAGAGGACCAGACCTTGACCAGTGAGGTCTTGTGTTAACCCCAGCTCTTGCTGCTACTGACCATGTAGCCTTATGGGTTCTCCTAGAAGAGGACCAGGCCTTGACCAGTGTGGTCTTGTGTTAACCCCAGCTCCTGCTGCTACTGGCCATGTGGTATAATGGGTTCTCCTGGAAGAGGACCAGACCTTGACCAGTGAGGTCTTGTGTTAACCCCAGCTCTTGCTGCTACTGGCCATGTGGTATAATGGGTTCTCCTGGAAGAGGACCAGACCTTGACCAGTGAGGTCTTGTGTTAACCCCAGCTCTTGCTGCTACTGACCATGTAGCCTTATGGGTTCTCCTAGAAGAGGACCAGGCCTTGACCAGTGTGGTCTTGTGTTAACCCCAGCTCCTGCTGCTACTGGCCATGTGGTATAATGGGTTCTCCTGGAAGAGGACCAGACCTTGACCAGTGAGGTCTTGTGTTAACCCCAGCTCTTGCTGCTACTGACCATGTAGCCTTATGGGTTCTCCTAGAAGAGGACCAGGCCTTGACCAGTGCGGTGTTGTGTGGACCCCAGCTTCTGCTGTTACTGGCCATGTGGTCTAATGGGTTCTCCTAGAAGAGGACCAGGCCTTGACCAGTGAGGTCTTGTGTTAACCCCAGCTCCTGCTGCTACTGACCATGTAGCCTAATGGGTTCTCCTAGAACAGAACCAGGCCACTGACCAGTGCGGTGTTGTGTGGACCCCAGCTCCTGCTGCTACTGGCCATGTGGTATAATGGGTTCTCCTAGAAGAGGACCAGGCTTTGACCAGTGAGGTCCTGTGTTGACCCAAGCTCTTGCTGCTACTGACCATGTATCCTAATGGGTTCTCCTAGAAGAGAGTAGACCAAGCTCTGTGAGTGAAGCAGCACTGCAACATGGCAAGTGCTAGCATTGGGCCTGGCCTGCCACAAGTGCTAGCATTGGGCCTGGCCTGCCACAAGTGCTGCTCAGGTATACATATACAGATATGTCTGATTAGTTTTGTGCATGATATTTAGCATTTAGTGTTTTGTTCATTCGGTTGTAGGACTTAGAGAAGTATGAACAGCCAAAGACGTTGAGTTTACTGGGAGAAGGCCCACCTCCCCCACCACAACCCCACCCTATAATACCACCTTCTGTTGGGTAAGTCTGATTTCAGCTCCATTTTGGAGATTTTGATCACAGGTGATGTATCAGATCTACATGTCTGGCTTCTATGCCGGTCAGATTTATATCATCAGTCATGTCCATATTCAATACACTTGCACATTATTACTGACATCATCTAATATGTCAGTAATGAACCATGTCTCTGTGGCTGGCCTAATCAATGGATTTATGCAGCAGTTGTTTAATGCCATATCTAATGAATGAAAAAAGCGTCAACTTACAGAGTATCATACATGTATGAGCAAGCTATATCCAGTTTTCAGCCAACTGTATGGTGCCCATGTCTCCTTGAATCTATTGATAGATGTACAGTCCTTGACAATTATTTTCACTGACTTGTCTTGACAGTGATGAGTATGATAGTGAAGGCAGTGACGCAGAAGCAGATGATGGCCGGCCATTTACAAGAACCGAGTTACAATCCAAAGTTATGAAAACTGTGAAGAAGAGAGAATCTGCTGCCAAGAAAGAAGGATTCAAATATGACTTGTCAAATGCTAGAGAAAAGGCACAGAAAAAAGAAAAGAAGGAAGCCAGGAAGTGAGCTGTTGTGGGTTAGGAACATCTGACTCAGGATAACATGATTTTCTGGACAGCATCATGAATTATGGAACATTTAATTTTCTCCAGTGAAGGGACACCCAGTGCTACTGAGCAGGCCTGTTTATACATCACGCTGACTTTAAACTTCATATCTCTACATGCATGCTTCATATTTATTTAAGTCAATATCCCAGTATATGGTGGTCATGTGGTGATAATCAGAACAAAGTTTTTTGTCTGGACGTACCATTAGAATGTTAATGTACTGCTATTTATCTCTTAAGTCTTAACTATGCAATATGCATATGTTTAATGAAGTGTTTATATGTTTTCCTTTGATGTGCAGACAATAGTGATTTAGTCCTTTACAATCTATCTTTTCAAAGCTTGAAAAAGTGTAGAATGTCAGTAAAGTTTTGAGGTGTGCTCAAAAATATTTCACATGTTCAATTTGTCCAGCTTAAAATTTAATAAGGTTGTATGAGTTACAATATTATAATATACTTTCAGGGAGTGTGAGAACAGGAGGAAAAAACTAACTGATACAAATCTTTATTTTGAAGAAATGTCTTTTTATGTGGAAGAAATGTCTTTTCTTACACATACCTACCTAAATACCTAACTAAATACATTCCTTTTGGTGATGTGATATAAACACACAACTTGGAATGTGACAGGCAATTTTAAGTGTCGTTCTGCAGTTCTGCTTCTCAGTGTGATATTTTAGATCTGACTTTGATCATTAACAGAGTTTGTCTCAGATGTATACTTATTGCAAACACACCTAAATAATATGTAATTCAAGGACGTTAAGCTTCCAGGAGTTGCCTTCATGGACATACTAAACTTTAATATTGTCTTCTCTTCTGGAATTTCGAGTAAGGAAGGCCTTAGAATGTGAAACCAAATGTTAGTAGCACAGCCTTCAGTTTTCAATGGAGAAAAGTGTTAGTAAAGCATATTTTCTTTGTAACATCAATATGATAGTGGTACATTTACTCTGGGAAAATTGAATGTTTCGAAGCTTGAGTTTGTAGTTGAAGGTTTCACATATGTTTGTACATGACAAACTTGCACATGATGCCTTGTATATATGGATAAAAGTAAATTACTGCAGATAAAATTTTAGTATTATATTTTTACATGTACAATGTATAAGCTGTGATAAGTTGTTAAAAATATATCTGAGAAAACTCATAGATGTCCAGAGTGAAGCCTGAAATGGAGATGATGAAATTGTAAATTGCATGTAATAAGTCTTACATGAAATACATGTACATTGCATTTTACCATATTGCTGTATTATGATTTGTGTCTAATGTGTATAAACAGGTGGCCGTCGTTGTATAAGTGAAATGAAATTCTTGAGTACGGTGTAAAACACCAATCAAATAAATAAAGTCAGTAGCATCATCACATGCCTGGCAAAAGGAGACTTTTATCTATTCTGTTTTCCTCCACCCATAAACCTGACTCTTCATCTGAGATATAAACGACAATCTATACAGCCCCTAACACCAAGAATGGATGACAGTGTAGGTTTATTCAATTTCAAATCCTGCAGGCTAAAAGCCCACTTATAGGACAGATAACAGTTAACCCTGTTTGGTTATTTCTACCCTGGAAAGATGTGTAGTAAACATGACAATAGATATGTGGTCTAAGATGTAGTGTGCCCTGTGTGCACACCTAAGCATTAAACATGGCAGCCAGTAATCTGAGTATTGTGTACATATTGATTTCTCATGAAAGAGGAGCAGACCTTGACGGATGAGATCTTATGTTGACCTCAGCTCCTGCTGCTAAAGGCCATGCAGTCTAATGGCTTCTCCTAGAAGAGGACCAGGCCTTGACCAGTGCGGTGTTGTGTGGAGCCCAGCCCCTGCTGCTACTGACCATGTGGTCTAATGGGTTCTCCTAGAAGAGGACCAGGCCTTGACCAGTGAGGTCTTGTGTTAACCCCAGCTCTTGCTGCTACTGGCCATGTGGTTAATGGGTTCTCCTAGAAGAGGACCAGACCTTGACCAGTGCGGTTTTGTGTTAACCCCAGCTCTTGCTGCTACTGACCATGTAGCCTAATGGCTTCTCCTAGAAGAGGACCAGGCCACTGACCAGTGTGGTTTTGTGTGAACCCCATCTCCTGCTGCTACTGGCCATGTGGTATAATGGGTTCTCCTAGAAGAGGACCAGGCTTTGACCAGTGCGGTGTTGTGTGGAGCCCAGCCCCTGCTGCTACTGGCCATGTGGTCTAATGGGTTCTCCTAGAAGAGGACCAGGCCTTGACCAGTGAGGTCCTGTGTTGACCCAAGCTCTTGCTGCTACTGACCATGTAGCCTAATGGGTTCTCCTAGAAGAGGACCAGGCCTTGACCAGTGAGGTCCTGTGTTGACCCCAGCTCTTGCTGCTACTGACCATGTAGTCTAATGGGTTCTCCTAGAAGAGGACCAGACCTTGACCAGTGCGGTTTTGTGTTAACCCCAGCTCTTGCTGCTAATGACCATGCAGCCTTATGGGTTCTCCTAGAAGAGGACCAGGCCACTGACCAGTGCGGTGTTGTGTGGACCCCATCTCCTGCTGCTACTGACCATGTGGTATAATGGGTTCTCCTAGAAGAGGACCAGGCCTTGACCAGTGAGGTCTTGTGTTAACCCCAGCTCCTGCTGCTACTGGCCATGTGGTATAATGGGTTCTCCTGGAAGAGGACCAGACCTTGACCAGTGAGGTCTTGTGTTAACCCCAGCTCTTGCTGCTACTGACCATGTAGCCTTATGGGTTCTCCTAGAAGAGGACCAGGCCTTGACCAGTGCGGTGTTGTGTGGAGCCCAGCTTCTGCTGTTACTGGCCATGTGGTCTAATGGGTTCTCCTAGAAGAGGACCAGGCCTTGACCAGTGAGGTCTTGTGTTAACCCCAGCTCTTGCTGCTACTGACCATGTAGCCTAATGGGTTCTCCTAGAACAGAACCAGGCCACTGACCAGTGCGGTGTTGTGTGGACCCCAGCTCCTGCTGCTACTGGCCATGTGGTCTAATGGGTTCTCCTAGAAGAGGACCAGGCCTTGACCAGTGAGGTCCTGTGTTGACCCAAGCTCTTGCTGCAAGCGCACAAGGAAGATATCTGATATGCGCATAAAAGTACAACTTTTTTCCGTTAGTCTGCCCAATGTTCCCTCTGCATCAGCTTTATAGGTGAAACATTCTTGCCCATAGCAAAAGACACAAATCAAATAGTCCAGTTGGCAGCATCAAAAATGAAGGTTTAACCATCAGCAGTTTTGACAATGGACCCTTCTCAGGCATAAAACCGTTAACAACAGTTCTTAGTTTAAAAATTCTTTATATATGTACAAACAAGGCACAGATAAATAGTCCCTACAGTACATGTATGTCTACCTGATAATATGTACCAATTTTGTTTTTCTCATAAAATATCTATCAGAATATTTAAAAGCATGTTTGGTGAAAATTCACGGTGGTGAAATGATAGCAAGGCCAATACCCTATTAAATGTTGCCAAAATAACCCTAAATTCATGTACTTCAGACTTACAGATATCACTTGGTCTGATCAGGGTAAACACATTAAACATTAGGTACAAAATCACCACATGGCGAGGCAGTGTCTATGCCTCTATAATATATCTAAGTCTAAAATACATGTGTTTGGGTTTATCTTAGCAACAGTTGATAAGAGTATTGGCCATGATACCATTTCACAACAATGTCCATATCTGACTATCATTTCAGTATTGATGTCCTTTGACTCAAATCTGCTGTCTCGTAAAACAGACACTAGATATACCCTAATTCACAAAAATCCCAGAAAACAAAACAAAACAAACTACGAGTATATTCTGGACTGTTAGTTCACTTGAAGGAGCTGATGGAGGACAACAGGGTATTAACATTTATTACTGGACGGAGAAGAAAGTGTTTCAAAGCTGAAAAGTTGCAGTATTATGCTCAAGTAAGGTATCAAACAACCTATTACAAAATCGATAACCTCAGTAATGAAAATGAGAGCAGAGAGGGGATTTGCCTGTTCAGACGATTTTCTCCACAGACTGGACAAGTTGACACTTTGATATAATACAGCCTGCCAGGGTAACAGTTTCTGTACATGAGAAATACCCTTGTCACCATACACTTGTCTACTTCTACACACGGCCTTACGTATATACATGTATACCTAGTCATTTCGATCCCCAGTACAATAATATCACAGTCTGAATCTAAAATCTGAGATTACGAAACATTTTGGACGGAGAACATATTGAGTAAATGCATGTATATTACTTAAACTGAGTAGCTCATATGGTAAGTCATATAAAACAACATTAACACTATGTAAGCCTACTGCACTAATTGTAACAAAGTACTGTTATGTAGTCTCTATTTTAACCACTAAGACACATTTGACAATAAAACTATCCTCTGTTCAAAAATGGCCTTAAAATGTGTTAACTTAAAACACATATTCATACCATGACATGTACATGCATAAATAAATAAACAATTGTTTAAATGTTCAAATAATGTTAACCATGTATACAAGATCAATTCTCACTCCACTACATATTTAACATTACTAGTAATAATGAAAATGCATGGCCTAACTGAGATGCATTGCTTCCTATCACAGGCACATGTAAAAAGTACACTTTCTTTCTTCTTTATAGGTCTAGTTAAATTCTTCTATATAGAATCAGAATCAATCCCAGTAATCCCAAAAGTTTATGAAGGAAGAGTTATTCTCTGCAAATATATGTGTTTCCTAAGATGGATCCAGATCCAGATGTCTGCAGTGTCTTTGGGAGAACTGAGTAACACACATGTTCAGGACCTACAGTACAGTGTCTACCAGACTAAGACTGATCCAGGCCTGTCCAGATGTCTGCAGTGTCTTTGGGAGAACTGAGTAACACACATGTTCAGGACCTACAGTACTGTCTACCAGACTAAGACTGATCCAGGCCTGTCCAGATGTCTGCAGTGTCTTTGTGAGAACTGAGTGACATACATGTTCAGGGCCTACAGTACTGTCTACCAGACTAAGACTGATCCAGGCCTGTCCAGATGTCTGCAGTGTCTTTGTGAGAACTGAGTGACATACATGTTCAGGGCCTACAGTACACTGTCTACCAGACTAAGACTGATCCAGACCTGTCCAGATGTCTACAGTGTCTTTGGGAGAACTGAGTGACATACATGTTCAGGGCCTACAGAACACTGTCTACCAGACTAAGACTGATCCAGGCCTGTCCAGATGTCTGCAGTGTCTTTGGGAGAACTGAGTGACACACATGTTCAGGGCCTACAGTACATTGTCTACCAGACTAAGACTGATCCTGACCTGTCCAGATGTCTGCAGTGTCTTTGGGAGAACTGAGTGACACACATGTTCAGGGCCTACAGTACACTGTCTACCAGACTAAGACTGATCCAGACCTGTCCAGATGTCTGCAGTGTCTTTGTGAGAACTGAGTGACATACATGTTCAGGGCCTACAGTACACTGTCTACCAGACTAAGACTGATCCAGACCTGTCCAGATGTCTGCAGTGTCTTTGTGAGAACTGAGTGACATACATGTTCAGGGCCTACAGTACACTGTCTACCAGACTAAGACTGATCCAGACTTGCCCAGATGTCTGCAGTGTCTTTGTGAGAACTGAGTGACATACATGTTCAGGGCTTACAGAACACTATCTACCCATTCTTCTAGTACTGGCAGTATCATTACTATTATTGTGCTCAGACAAGATAGCTATAAATAATATACCAAAACTGAGATTCCTCTATAAACGGATATATGTCTAAAACTACTACTGCAGGTTTACCAACATTATATCCTAAACAAGTACCAGTGTGTTGTGAAATATTACATACTGGTAAATGTAAAATCTGTAAAAAACCATAGTTTATAAGGGATTCATAGTAATTAAATACCTATATGTAGCTCAGTAACACTGCACCAAAATGCTAACTAGGCAATAGGACGTCAACGTGAACAACATGCTCATGGACAGCAAGAGTGTAAATGTTTTGCAGGACGGATATGAACCTGTGACCTGAGCCAGCTTATGCATAAGGATATTAGTTAGACATTCCATAGGTGACCGTTGGCTTCACCAAGATAACAAATCACTGGATCAAGTTTACTTCTACCCGTCTCCTTCAACGTTACTAACAAGAACAAACATTCTTAAAAATGAAAACAACACAGTTACTCACTGGTACATTGCCAATTCGCCCAGCTGTATGGAGGAGTCCAAATGATCCTAACCATGTAATTTAGTTGCCTTACAACTGCCTGTGCAAACCACTGAATGAAGAAAGGAACACCTTACATGCATATACGACTCGTAAGGAAATTTTGTGATATTTCTTCCAGAAGATTTCATTGCCAAAATTATTCTCTTGAACAAATGGCGATTCCAACAAGCCTGTTTAGACTTAGACTTAAGTCCAAGTTTAAATACGGTTTCAATGCTCATATTTGGACTTCAAGAAATAAAATTTCTCACATATAACATCTCCAAGTGTAATGATGGTACAAATATGTGACTATCTGAACTTTTGGGGTCATGAACTTATCAAAGTCTAAAATATTAACAAAAGTCAAACACTGTTTTGTGAAGTCGGTATCTGGGCTGTGAAACAGAACTGGTTGACACCTTGGGCACCTTAGATACTATCTGTTTTCTCTATTCCATAGAATATGAGGCTTTGATGCAGAATGTTTCTTCATTCTTTTCTTCTTCGTCATTAATAAAGATGAGGATTTCCGTCACCCCTGGGCGCATACAGGGAGCAAAACGAAGCCCAATGTTTTGGGTAGCACCTCCATCAATTTCCAGGCGGGTGTCTTTAAACTGTAGCAAGTCATCATGGTTTGACCGTAAGAGGAAAGTCTTTTTGTACGGGTAGGGATTGGTGAAGGTGATTCGCTTGTTTGACCCTTTGCCACCACCAATAGGCAAATTCAGTTCAAAAGCTCGCGAAATCATCGGGGCGCGACAACTGACACAGACTAGCCATGACCTTAACAACTGATGATATTCTGTGTCAACGACATTGATATAGAAGAATTTGTTGCCTGCTCTCATTGGACGGACAGCCACGCTGAGCTCATGAACAGTACTGGCGGCTAACATGAACGGCTCTGCAGGCCGTAAAATCATCTCGTTAGGGTGAGAGGAAAAGCAACGTACCAGTCTGGAGGACTGGGTGCCCCTGAAAAACCCAAAACATAATGTCTCAACAACATAGGTAAGCATTATATGAGAACATTAGACAGGAAAATTGACAGGTTTTCCATTATAGCATTCTTAGGGCTGGGTAACAGTCCCTATGTCTCAGTGACACAATTACATCTTTACACTTAGAATACAAACACATATTATTTTTAACATAAATCTTTCACCTTTTGTGGATAAAATATATCTTTCTATACAAAATATGTCATTCTATGCAAAAAAAAGCACAAAACTTACATGTGGTAGCAAGGCAGGCCATAGATGGCAAGAGAGTAAGAAATAAATGTTGATGAGCTAGATAATTAAAACCAATATGCTTTTGAAATTGCGTAACAAACTTGTGAATGGTGTAATTTTTGACTGAGCTCAATATATGCAGTAGTTTTACATTTTGTTGAACATTGCTTTCCCTTTTTCTGGACGTCTAAGGGTGAAATTTGTAAATTACGTTAATGAATACGAATGTAGGGCTTGAATGATGGAACATCCTCATTGGGTTATTGTGTTCTAATTGTGTGCAAACCCTGAGATACCACTGCTAGGGTTTTGTTTAACACTAATTCTAATATGTAGTACACGAAGTGAGGAATTCAGTAATTACAGTGTTTAATATGGACACACAGAATCAACCAAGGAATATCCCAATGGTGTCTTTATGCTCTACATGTGTGCAAACCCTGAACTCAATAAATGCAGTATATTTTAAGATACCACCCCTAACATTCTGTCTAATACAGATTCTAATACACAGTAGACTAAGTGAGGAATTTGGTAATTTACACTGCTTAATATGCACACACTGAATCAATGATGAAATATCCCCCTCATGTTATTGTGCTCAACATGTGCGCAAACCCTGAGTTCAATGTATGCAGTACTTCTTAAAAAACTACCCCTAACATTTTGGTTTCCATTGCTTTCCCTGTTATTGGCCGCCAAAGCTCAGGGTACGACATAAGTTACGCCTGTTCTTAGTACAGGTGAGCTAAAAAACACCCACAAATACAAGATCAAAATAGAAAATATTCTGAAGCCAAATGATTTATTAATCCTTGTCTTTTCTAAACGCTAATGTTATCCCCACATGGGCCTATAGTACCTGAGGATGAGTGAGAAGCGGTTCGTCTGTCCCTCCACACAGGCCACATCCACTCTCTGCAGGGCGTGGACATAAAACTGCCACAACTGTGAGGGGCGTGTCAGGTAATGGTCTGTGTAGATAGCCATGAAAAACTTCTTTATCTGCGGCGATGGGCCACAGGCAACCTGAAAGATCCAAAAGCTTTGTTCAAATATTTATTCACCTACTTATTTGCACGAGTTTTGACACATGCTAAATCACAGGTATCATCCCTGAACTAAAATAATCTTCAGGCAATATCTGGCCACTCATAGATTATAAGCAAACCTGCTTTCATGACAGTAATCTCACCTTAAGAAAGACATCCTGGGGTTCTCCAGCCTGAGTTTTCTTACTCTCACAGATCACATTAGGGTCACTACACCGAACAAACAACTTCTGGGAGTCTGTCCCACCCACAGGAGCACCTACAGAAGATCAACAACTCTGTTATTCTTAAACCTCATGATATTCTAAGACTATTATCACTTTCTAATATCTAAACCATACCACACTTGGAGGTCATTGTAATTTCCACACTGAATCACATTTTCAGCCTGATATTCCATGATAATTTCCACACTGTATCACATTTTCAACCTGTTATCACATTCATATTTCCACACTGTATCACATTTTCAGCCTGTTATCACATCTTAATTTCCACTGAATCACACTTTCCCAATATCATCACAATCTAGTTTCTCCACTCGTCAACATCTAATGCAATTCATGAGTCACTAAAACAATTTTTTGACATGTATTTATTATAACCACTTTTCACTCATGTTAATACAAAAAAACCCATATCTGACAGGTCTGCATAATTTTCTGAGAAGTTACGCCCTGCCCATCAAGAAAAGTACAGCATAGCCATAGACTTCTAAAATTTGCAGGAGCTCCATGCATTCTGTGTTGATGTCTGACCTGGGAGAGCGTGGAATGGGGGCAGTCTGATGGACTTCTTGAGAAAGGCCTGTTCTGGATGGTGGAATCGGAATGTCTGATCTATGATGTGAGGCTGAGGTTCCACCCTCAACTTTAACACAGACAGAGGCTTGTTTTCCTCAGATTTAAAGTAAACCTGGTAGACAAGACACAAGAGAAATTACATGTGAGGCTGAGGTTCCATCTTCAGCTTTAATACTGACAGAGGCTTGATGTCATCAGATTTAAAGTTAACCTGGGGTACAAGACACAGGAGAAATGGGAAAACAGGAATTGTCAATTTAGTTCCTAACTTGATCTAACAAACAGTGCCCACTTTGGATCACACGTCTGGTTTGTTCTTCCACAGGAACCATTACACGGACTAATGAGCCTACATGCTTGAATTTGCATGTAGCTATGCCTCGTCGTCAGAAACGTTGTCAAAATACAGAGTTGGCTACAAAATACAGAGCAAAACCATGAATATTGTTGGTTATGACAATGTGACAGTTGGAAAATGGTCGCACATAACTGGTGAAATTTGGTCTCGTCAGATTACCTCGGGCTTTTATGCGAACACATCAATCAAAATGCTTAAAAAGTAGCAAGCAAAATGGTGATTATCATTTTATATTTTAATATCAGATATTCTGTTCATACATTTCCTGAATATACATTGTACAGTGCTATGATCTAACCTTGATTACACGTGACAGAGCACTGCCCGTCTCCCCGAGGCTGGATTTGTCTTTCAGCGTGTTGCGTTCATTTCGCTCTTTGTTAAATGGGTCAAGTGGACCCTGAAAGTAGCAATAGGACCTGGGTATTATACATGTAGCACACAGCAGGGACCATGACAGATTCACCGAGAGCTGCATAGTTCCTCTTGCAGGACAGAAATTGCAGTGAACATATAGTTTTATCATGTAAAAGACATTTAGCCAAAATGAAGATGGGTGCATAAAGACCAACTGATAGTAAGATTCCATTAAACAGATTAACATCCAATGTTATTCCTCTCTTATCTTGCTGCTGTCGAATGATATAGTTAACAAATGACATGGCATGTAACTACAAGTAGACACCATTTGCAAGAATATCTGAATTTAATGAAATACCTTCAAAATCATGTGCAGGAAGTGGTATTCAACTTCAATGAAAATCTCCTGGCAGCCACAAGATTTTTTGAGAACGAGTAACAGAATTTAGGAAGGCCTCTCTCATTTTACACTGTTCTTGTGCATACAACAGTTGTATCTATTGATTATTATTTCTTTTGATGCTTACATCTATATATGAGTGCATTTCAACATAAAAATGGGTACTTTTTTTACATGAGACCAAAACTGATAGCTTATTATTTATTTCAGAGAATGCTGATGTCAATCTGTGATGTCCAGTGTACAGTTAGGGGCACTCTGGCAATCTTTGCTGCGAGGCTATTTGAAACATTGTGTCACTCTTGTGAGATTACTGCAAAAGTTGAATAGCTCTCCTTGCCCATCAACCCCTCTCCAGCGGAGCCTCATTTCTGTCAGTCTCTCCTTGAAGCCCCCTACACCTCTCACATACATGTAACTGTGAGGGAACCTCACCTGAGGCTGCACGGACTGATCAGCAGAGAACATGACAAACTTGAATGGGATGTTGACGGTCTCCTTGGGCCTGAGGAAGATCTCGGGTAACTGACTGGTCTGGGCAGACTTGCTGAACATGCCCTCCTCCACCGGAGTGTTCACCTCATGCACCTGTTTGAAGTGACGCCACTCCCGCGTGTCTGTGATGACTCTGTAGTAACAGCAAGGCAGGAAAGATTAATGACTATCATCACAGAAATGAACATGGTTGTCATGAAATGGAAGACTAATATGAACGATGAATTTCATGAAACAGAAGAGAGTAAAACAAGACAGTATCAAAACATGAAGGAATAAGTACATGTACACGGACTGTGACAATATGACAATCATATGACACTGAAACGTAAACGAAGGAACAAAGGAAGCAGTGAGTAACTACACTGTAAATGGACGACAAACACACGAGAAGAAACAGAGAAGAGCAAACAGACAAGATGAGGAAAAGTAAAACAAGAAAAAGGTTTGGACACCTAATATGCCTTGCCCTGGCGAGCAAATGTATAACATATAGTATGGGGCATGTCACATGATGAAGAGAAAGAATACATGAGCACAGGATGAAATATACGGGTTACAATCACTTACCAAATGTGAGAAATCATCAAAAATGAACATAAACACCTTAACCAACTTTTAACGTTTTTTAATTCCATGTAAATAAAATTCTTTCATCTCAAAACTAAAGGAAATAATCTGCTGTATACAATGTTCATATATTCTATTTAGTTTAACAAGAAAAACAAGCCAATTTCATCCTCAGAAAGCAAATTGTTTTCAATTCCACACTAAGTGTGCCTAAGGCATGGTGACTTCTGGTCTGTTCATTTGTTTCTTGGGTACAATAACTACATCTGTCAATAAATCAACCCATACTGCAATTTGAGCTTAATCATTTTTACAATCAGAACGTGAAATGGACGCAACAAAATTACCTAAATACAAAAGATTTCATGGGTGCCAAAAATGACTGGCTGTTTCAGCAATTAAATAAAAGCAACTCTAGGCTTGTATATCTGTGAAGCATGGAAACCTATAATGATGATGTTCCTCAGTTGGGCACTGTAATCCTGGTGTGAGGTTTGCGCTCTGCATTACATCTAAGCTTCAAACTACATTTGACTAGATTTGTCACAGGTGTTCTTTGCGAAGGTTATGGAGTGAAGCATGAAAATAATGAATATGTCAAGAAAACATGACAGAAATAAACGAAAGCTGAAAATCTGTGTTTTTCCTTTAAATCAAGCGGATAAAATCAAGTTGCTTTTATACACAAACATGTAAACTCACCGTAACTCTGGATCATTACATTCCACTACTACCGTGTGCTGAACGTTGTATGGGTTACGCAAAACAAACTCAAAGAATTCTGTTGTGCCGAACGATGGATATATGGTGTGCTCTGTTGTCATGTTTTGACTCAGCATGTTCAGGATTCCATCTCGCTTTGTCTGCTGTCGATAAAAGTCAATTGTCTTCAGATCTCGCATTCGCTCAGCCTTTTCTTGTTTCACACCCTTCCAGAAAAAAAAAACATACATCTTATATATCACCACTGAATAGAATTGCAGATACAGATAATTGCTCTGAATGACAACTTTCCTATTCGCAAGTTACATGATCACATAACAGTAAAGTTTCCCCTATAAATGCTTTGGCTGAATGGACTAATTTTTTTCCCACTGCAAATAGTGAGCTGTATGAAATTAAATAATACTTTTCACAAAGTGCTTGTGTAGAGTAGCATCATCCCTGTCCACTGACAGCATGGACAGTGTACATGTACTGGATTCTTACTCCCACTGTAGTGTGCAATGTAAATGTATTACTGTGTTGTACGATATCACGCCCATCACAAAATTCTCAGGAGAATCACTGTGCTTGGGTTATGAGCAACTGTTGCTCACCATTGGTGTCAAGGCATTTGAACCTCATTTCCATGAGCCCAGCTTCATATATGAAGAATTATCAGGTACTTCACTGGGTGCCAATCTCTTTTCTCCACTCACAGCCCTAAACACCAGATACCAGCAGACAAGCGACTCCTACAAGAGAGCCGCTCGCGCCACATGACATACCAGAATGGTCAGTGGTTTCTTCTGCTCTTCTTGCTCCTCATTGGTCCGCGCCCTCACCGCCTGCATCCTCGTCAACTTTCTCTGTCGCTCTGCGTCCCCTTCTCGGTTTGACTTCTCTGTGGTTGCCAGCTTCCCCTTGTGGGAGGCGACAAGGGAGGCAACCTCTCGGTTATTCTCCACTAAGTTTTGGGCACGCACCACATTGCTTTTCTTCATACCTATGGAGGCATAAACACGAAAAGAATAAATTACGAACCAACATCATGAAAAATTATACTGATTTCAAATTCAAATTTTTTAGCTGCCACCAAACTATCTCCTTGCTGCTCAGCTATTATTTGCCTACAGCTTTATGGCTTGTATCTAATTACCATACAGACAGGTTGTACAAGTATGCACTAGGAGTTGATTACATATTTGGCGTGTTAAGAGCTATTATGCGTGAGCTTTGTGGAAGTGAAGTTACCTGTTCCAGCTCCTGAGGTCAGACTTCCGCCGATGTACGAGGACTTGCCAGCGGTCTCTGACACAAGCACACTTGTCTTACAACCATCAACCAGCGGCACTACAACAGAGAGACAGACAGTTTGACCATCTTCAGGAATACTTATGTAGAATCACTAGGAGCTGTTTTACATTTGTCTATTTACAAAGATAACACATACAACCACATGAATTAGTGAAGAAGGGAATTAACCAGTTATAAACTTTTACTTTAATTCGACAAAAATAACAAGAATTCTGCAATCAGAAGACCTGATTTAAGAGGCAACCATTCTTTAGTACTTGCAAACAAATCATAAATCATTACCAAGCTTTGGCAAAGCACACAACACCAATCTCTAGGTACTTCATCTTCCTGCTGATTTAAATAACATTCAGGATCATGTCACCTGTACCCCCAATAACCAGGTTCAACAGAAGTCACAATGTCAGCAATACAATATTATTAAACCTCAATATGGCAAAAAGACCTCTACACGACTGAACACCTTTTCAGCCTTCAATACAAGTGTAATTTTTAAATCAAAGACTTGTTATTGCGCATCTTATAATAGGAAAACTAAATATTCAGAAAACTGATGCAACTGTTATTTGATATCCATGTATGCAATTCTGGTATACTTGTCAAGATCCCATCCCCTTACCTTGTTTAGTGGCCTTCAGGTCTGGGAGGTGCCCTACATTAACCATCCTCAGGTGAATTCGCCCCTTGACCAGGGTGTTGACCCCCACTGGGCGCACACTGCCTCCGCGGTGAAGGTCACCCGTCATGTTAGAGGTCAGGTCATCCTCGTATTCCATTAGCACAACGTCTAACTCGTACGTGGTCTGTACAGCCTCATACCCACCACGTAACAAACACTGGAACACCAGTCATAAGGGAACCATTAAAAACAAAGGTGCACAGTTACATGTAAGCTTATCTTATTTATTCATTTCCCTTTAAAAGCATGAGTAAGGTTTGTGACTGGAGGGAGTCAGGAGTACACCATAACTTAATCCAGTCACCTGGCACCCGGATCACGAGTACAGCATGACCTAATCCAGACACCTGACACACATGAGTCAGGAGTACAACATGACCTATCCAGACACCAGAGACACACGAGTCAGGAGTACAGCATGACCTATCCAGACACCAGAGACACACGAGTCAGGAGTACAGCATGACCCAATCCAGACACCTGGCACGAGTCAGGAGTACACCTTGACCTAATCCAGTCACCTGGCACACGAGTCAGGAGTACACCATGACCTAATCCAGACACCTGACACAAATGAGTCAGGAGTACACCATGACCTTATCCGGACACCAGATACACAAGAGTCAGGAGTACAGGATGATCTAATCCAGACACCTGACATACCTGAGTCAGGACTTCACCATGATGCAATCCAGACACCTGACACACGAGTCAGGAGTACAGCATGACCCAATCCAGACACCTGACACACATGAGTCAGGAGTACAACATGACCTATCCAGACACCAGAGACACACGAGTCAGGAGTACAGCATGACCCAATCCAGACACCTGGCACGAGTCAGGAGTACACCTTGACCTAATCCAGTCACCTGGCACACGAGTCAGGAGTACACCATGACCTAATCCAGACACCTGACACAAATGAGTCAGGAGTACACCATGACCTTATCCGGACACCAGATACACAAGAGTCAGGAGTACAGGATGATCTAATCCAGACACCTGACATACCTGAGTCAGGACTTCACCATGATGCAATCCAGACACCTGACACACGAGTCAGGAGTACAGCATGACCCAATCCAGACACCTGGCACGAGTCAGGAGTACACCTTGACCTAATCCAGTCACCTGGCACACACATCCCTTCTCAAAGGGCTCCTCTTAAACAGGATTCCTCTTCATTCATGAGACTTAACTGTACTTGGAATTATTACATAATATTCTATACGATATTGTCAGCTGAGAGTTTTTGTATGAAAAAACCTCTTCAGACTTACCAATGTTCAAAATTCCACCTTTCTTTCAAATTACCTGTTTTCCTCACAGCAGAACAGTTTGAATTATTTGAAGTCTAATCTACACATTTCTAACAGCCCACCTTAAGCTCAACAGACGCTGAACCTATCAGCAGCAGGGAATCTCCGTCCCACACATCAATGTGCAAGGTCTGGTGGGATAGATGCTGCAGGAAGAGAGAGCGCTCCCCAGGCTTCAGAAATCCAGGGTCAACCAGGTAACGAATCTGAAACATCAAGTTAAAACATGAAATCAGCAACTAGCGGTCTCCAGGTGTGAACACCTTCGACGAGTGAGCCAGTGAGCTGGGCAATCACTGTTACTCAGTAAAGCTGAAGCCTTACACACCTGTACCTGAGCATGTAAGTTTACACTCTGATTGGCTGAGGACTTACCTGGTACCCAGGGGACCCTTT
Organism: Acanthopleura granulata; assembly: GCA_016165875.1. Lineage (NCBI taxonomy): Eukaryota > Metazoa > Mollusca > Polyplacophora > Chitonida > Chitonidae > Acanthopleura > Acanthopleura granulata. The sequence continues at coordinate 45,119,010 of JABBOT010000080.1, read as the reverse complement.
CATTACTGAGCCGTCCTTGTCCAGTCTCTGCAGCACAAACGGCATGGCACTCGGGTCACTGGTCATCTCTGACTGTGGTTTGGACAGCAGTAACCTGAACAACAACAAAGATCATGTAATACATGAGCCTCAGTGGTTTTGTTGCTTGTTCAAGGCCAATACCAACAACAAGAGGAGCGTTTGATGAGTGCAATAATCTGGGGCCCGTTTTGGTGTTGTCATGGCACTTACACGCACTTTTGTTTTCAGTTGCATTCTGTTTGAAAATGGGCCCCTGAACATGCATTCAAGAAAATATTTGATATTTACTTTTTTGCACTTTGTCACATCACTATATACTCACAAATAAAACACAAGAAGAGAAAACTACTGGCCTGAGCAAAATGTCTATCACCTCCAACAGTCATTTCACATGACATGAGAGGTGGCTCTGCAGTTAGCATGACGTGTGCTTACCTCTCGGTCGTCAGTTGTGGGTATCTGTAGAAGTTAAACGTGAAGAAGACTGTACCACTCTGGCTGCCTGGCCCAGACGCTATCCTAAGGGGAGACAAATGTGTTATAATCCTGACACAATATCCACAACAGTTTAAGCGCCACTCACATCATACAGAACTATTACTTACCATAAACCAGATTATTTATTAATTTATTTAATTGTTGTTAGATCCCAAAATAAAGTGTCATTGAAAAACAATAGTGGTTTTCCACCTCAGCTGAATAAAGTTGAGTGGTTGGCCACTTCGCCTTCCTTCATCCATAAACCAGATACGTGGTTGTATCCATAAGTGAAATATTCCTTGGCACAGCATTACACACCAACGAAATAAATAAATGCCACATGGTGGTCAGCTTTATGGCTGGAATAAATGGGAGTCCCTTGTGTAAACCACTAACCTTCAGGAAAGAAGCATACTCTTGTTAAGTTGTATCAACATAACAGGAACACAGCTAACCCAATAAAACTTTCTATTTCAGAGTTCAAATGTATTCCAATTTCATGTTCCCATTAAAAACAAAGGAATTAAAGTAAACATCCTGAAGTCAAATGTCAAATGGAGAATCCATTCTCCATACCCCTACTTGTACTTACAAAAAATAATTTTTTCATCATCAGTTACAATACCATTACATTTTTGCCAACACACACACACACACACCCAGACACACACACACATATATATATGTGTGTGTGTGTGTGTATGTGTGTGTTAGTCTGAGCCCTCACATAGTCATATATCATTTGACACTGCAAAACTAAACCAACTTATCCCACCCTAGACCAACTCACTTGGAGAAAGCGAGGAACTGGAAGGTGATCTCATTACAGGAGAGGGGGTCCATCTCCTCTTTGGCCAGGTCCACAGTGATGTGAGCCTGGGGGTCAATGACCTCCGGTGGGTCGCCATTACGGTCCAGGATGGGTGGGAAGCCCACGGAGTAGAGGCGGGCATACGCAGCACGAGACAGGCCATGGCCACTGTATGAGACGGATATGTGTTTATTTATTTTTTTTTCTTTGGAAAGGGGAAATATATACAGGTATATAACAATTCTTTTGAACTTCAAACAAGCAACATTTGAACATTTCAAACAAGAAAATCAAAAGATTCAGTCTTATTGTTGTATCAATAAACTGTAAACATCCTACACTGAGGAAAAAAACTGAGGACAAAATTTGGTGGTATCAATTTGGCAAACTAGTATAGCTCCTTTTGAAGCTATACTAGTTAACACATACTTAACACATAATGCTAGTCTTCTTTATCATGACAGGGTTAGATCTCAAACACCTGGCAGGTGTAAAGTCTGCCATGTTTATGGACTCACGTGACAGTTGGTCCAGTCAACAGGATGGGCGCATGGACGGGTGTGAAGGGCAACTCGTGGAGATCAGGGCCCACCTGATTGGATGGTGGCTACAAGTCAAAGCAAACTATGAAACAAGTGTTAGACCTAGCGGGAAAATCCTAACTACTCGGCATGTTTCCGTCCAAGTAAACATGGGTTTTAAAACCGTAACATCCAACAAGAGAAACAAGCTATATGTGTTTTAACTGGGTGAAATCCTAACTGGTGTGCAGGGTCTCTTAAGGATTTTCAAAACCACAGCAGTCAGATCACAACTTCTCACCTTGTAACAGGAATGTCCTTAACAGCTGTCATATTCAAATGTTTCTGGAACAAGATGGCGCATAGAACAGACACAATGTGCAGTCAGTTGACAAATCTCCACAGGGTAGAGCACTGCCTGGTACTTTACAAACTGTAGATAACAACCCATTTCAAACAGCATGCATTGATATGTTACTGTGTGCTCACCTCACGAAGGTGCCCTATTTCCACAGGGTAGGGCATGGGCTGGTACATTGCTTGGTGGCTTATGCGGTAGGGCATGGCTGGGTATGACATGCTGGGCCCCATGTGAGGGTGGCTCATTGCCCTGGGGGAGACACCCGGCTGACCATACGCCATGCTGGCCCCCTGAGGTATAATCAGCTCCTGCTGACTGCCTGAAGACTTCCCACGCGGGGACAACATTGCCCTGTAACAGGATCAGAGCAAATGAATCTTCATGCTAAAGATAAATCACTGGTTAAAATGCCAGAGTAACACAATACACAACAAGTACGGAAATAAGACAAATGTGAATACAAATACTTTCCAGACAGGCTTCAATACATTACAGTTACCCTAAAAGGTACAAATGTATGAAAACGACAGATGAAGGTGTGAAGGACAAGGAGATTCAATGCGAAAAGTACAATGCATAAACATACAGTGTAACTACTTTGATATCATTCACGAATTTTAACTTCGTTTTTTTTCAGTTAAAGACATAGAGAAATCAAGAAAGAGCAGTTCAGATCTATCCCAGTCAGGCTTGCGTCACATAAGTAGGCTCAAACAAATATTCCTGTGGCAGATTAGCACAGCACTACTGCTCGTGCAATATGCATCAGACTTGTCTGACCTTGGTCATGGCTGTGTACTCATGTACCTTGCGCTATATGCTTACACCCCAACACCGGTCAATAAGAGTAACAGAGTGTTTCTCACACTTTGAGGTACATGTAGGCCACTGTAAAACTGCTTCGTATCATAGTTTGGCCTTTTACATAAAGTGACAGCCAAAAAAAAAAACATAATAATAACATCTTACATCCAAATTTTTGTGCTCAAATGAAACTTATGACTTTATCCAAATATTTCAAAATAGAGTCAAGGGAGACCGGTCAACCAAAACCCACTCATTAACACAACTGTTACAGTTATGAGGTGAACCGGCTGTATTAATGTGCCAAACACAACACAGAGAAACGTGTGCAACTTGATCATCACCTGATAACACAGATTTAAATGCAAATCATGCAAGACAACTAACATAATCCAATCAAACAATGAAAATAAATAAACCATAAACCCACAGCCATCTCAACACAGCACAGCAAGTTAAGGAAGCAGTTGAAAAGAGAGAGAGTTAGACGAGAGAAACAGCCTCACAACTGCCTTACGTTGAATTTGAGGCGACAATACTTATGTCCCCTACACTGTGGCGAGGTGGAGCAACTGATGGACGTCGGCTTCCGTCTCCCAGACTAGAAATGGAGGGGTGACATTAGGATATGACACAGACCAGGGGCAAGGAAGCTGGCGCAATTCAACTAGTTCTACAGGTATATGTTGTCAATTCATGAGTTTGATGTCATAAATGAGAAAACACTTTCAGCTTTCAATTTTGGACATATTTAATCAACAAAACTTCTCAAGCTGTGAAAAAAACATGACAATTTTGAAGGAGGAGGAAAAAAATTTTAATGCAAAACAACGACACACGAATGATTTTAACACTTTTGATTCGAAAATTTTTATAAGGGATTGTGCCAGAAATTTTTTCGTAATATGGACGTTTGTTAACAGAATAAATATTTATGAGAAATTGTTTTCATAATTTATTAATATTTCCTGCTGTTATAAATTATGCATAATGACACTGTCAGTTTGCAGTTTTACTCTTTGCGGTGGGTGGGGTGGGTGGGCACCATGTCGATGTCTGGTCTGATGTCAGTTTTTACTGATGGAAACCTGTGGACATGTAGCTGTGTACACGTACGCTCCCTTTCTTCCATATCCGACTGCATGCCACAAGTAAAACCATAGCCACATACATTCCACACCACGTCATGACATCATGCCACAATTTATCAAAACTGGAATACTGGTACAGACCACTGATGTTATGTCACCAACATACAGGCATTTAACACGACAATACATGTCAAATACACTTTACTTTTTCCTCGACTGAAGTGAAAAATGCCTATCTATCTGTCTGTCTGATGCTGGATGTTAAATGCTCTTCAGTTTTAGGGATGATTCACAACAACCACTCTCTGGATTGTGGCTATAATTGGACGCCACTGGTAATTTTAACAAGTCGTTGCAATACCGGTTGTAGTAGACTAGTGTCACAACTCTAGTGACAAGTGCTTACCTGAACTCTGAGAACTGGCTGGAATTCTGAGAACTGGCCTCTCATTACAAGTTACGATGAATAACCTTTTGTGCAAAGTTAGCAGCAGAATTCTTTAAGTGTAACTACATTGTGTATTCAAAGCGTGCTTTTTGTCTTTCAGCAATATGTAGTACTTTGTGGAGTGGCATAAACTGAAGCAGGCTTACCTCCCCTTGTTAACAGGAATAGGTGGCTTCCCGTGTGATACATCCAACATGTGTTCAGCAACGTCTTCAAAGGAAGGTAGGTGGTGGGACAAACTGGAGGCGTGAGGCAGTCCCAGGAGTTCTCCTCCCTGAACAGTCAACACACATGGATTAGACCGAGCTTTCTCATTCACTTCCTCTCAGAGGTCCATGTGCACATACACACGCACATGGGCGAGCAGTGTTTCATAAGTATTTACTTTGTTTTCTTAATCCATTCACCTGACTACAGTTGCGTAACAGGGGCTGACTCAACAAAGAGATTTCAAACAAAAATCAAAACTTAGGATCTTGATACTGATCAGACGACAATGAAAGGAGGGGAATCTAAAAGATTTTGTCTCAAAACGGTTCTGAACTCAGGTGTCATGTGCCCTTAACCACCTGGCCACCGGTAACACCTTTTTTTACCCATAAAAAGTATTTTATAAATTCAAATACACATCCACCAAAATGAGGTGTGCCATCCTGGTCAAAACAGCTAGACAAAGATCAGTGTGTGAATATGTTACCTGTGTAGAGACTGGCTATGAGAAGAGATTTACCTTTCTCATGTCTGACCAGTAGAAACTGATAGCCCCTGGTGCCACTCTGGCCAGTGTTTTGTCTTGCATGTCTGTGGGTGGGACACGGTAGACCAGCGTGTCATCGGGCATCACCCCTGGGCCCCCGACAAGGCTGACATTGACGTCAGGGCTGCTGAAGTCCAGGAAGGGGTTCCAGGCAGCCCAGCGTATCATCACGTTCCGGGAAAGGGTGCGGGCCATGCTGGAGGCCATCTGCATGGCAGAAACGGTTTACAATGACTCATCTTAATATGAACTGTATACCTTCACAAATAAGACAGTCTTATTATATTATAAGAATAAACTTTGTTTTCAGAGAGGATTCAATCAGTACAGGGCCAACGCTATATTTAGCACAAAGTGACCTGTTTTTCAAGATGTCTGTATAAGTCTTGTATTAACTGGCTTCAGATTCTGTCTTCTTGTATTTAGCTTTCAAGCACGATTATTATGAAGCATTCTGACATTCCCAAATAACCCCACAAAAAAGTCTAAAACCCTTGAGACAGGACCTCTAGCCTTACCACTGAACTTTTTGATAAAATTTCCTATCTAAAAAAGCAGGTATGTCATTTCACCACGAGGACAAAAGTTCCATGTGGTCCTCACTAAAACTAAAGATTCCCTAACTTGGTTAGTTTAAGGACAGTTAAATTATAATTCCAATCCCCTTAAAATCTGGCCTGTCATGTGTATCTGCTTCCTACATCGATTTCTCACAAACTAGATCTGGAGATGTACATGTAAACAATTTTATTCACCCAGTTTACTATAGGTCCAATCAGGTTCTTTTTACATATTTTGTAAGACCAAGTCAGTTACAAGTTTCATCACGCCTCATTGGCGTAATTTTAGAACTTGAATTACAAAGCATCCATAGTAAAATCTCGTCCAACTTCTTGCTGTACAGATCACAGAGAGTTTGTTTATATGATTTTCAAATTCGTATGTAATCGGGTGAAGAATATTTTGTAGGATTTCTAAATATATTTACAAAACTGAAATGTGTGGACCATGTTTTTTCCATGTTTAGTGTAATTTTTCATAAAATGACATAGAGCTTCAGTATAAGTGTGCATATATATGGTTTGACAAAGTTTGTAAATTCACACATACATATATCAGAGTGAAATATCATGTCAATGACTCGATAGAGATTGACCATAATATACATCCAAATTTCTCAATGGCAGTGAATTGTTTTAAACCTGAATCAAATGTGCACTGAATTTAATCACTGATCCTTCATCTAGCTTGTACAGTAGAGTGATAGAGAGAAGAAATGAAGGTGATGGAGGCCTCTGGTAGTGGGAACTTGATGTAGAGCTTCCAATAACCACAACTAAGTTGCAAATTCAGTTCAATCTCAGAAAGGCTCGCGGTTTGGAAGCTTTGAAATTCTGCATAGGGTCACCAGGTGTTCGCTGAACTTGACTGAACTGGCCATCTCACATCAGCCACATCTAATGATGTAGGTCACAATACTCTTGAAATATTGGTAAGTGTACAGGCCCCTATTTCTAGTCTTTCCTAATACAAGATATGCACTCTATGCAGGATTTACATGAAGTCATCTGTAAACTGAGGGACTACAACCCATCACTTCTTGACAGTTAATTTGCATACGAATATGACTGGGCGGGACCGTGGGAAACGTTCACACCTGTGTAAGTTCCATCTTCATTTTATCAAGTCAGACACTTCGCCTATAGCTATGCTTTCTGCCTTGCTCCAGCAGGCAGAAATAACCGATCCACCCGACTCTATGGCTGATGAATATTAATGTAACTGTATTACCCAATCAAATAGTTCCCCTGAGTGACAGAAAAGATGAAACATGTGTCCGCACACACAGCTGATGGCAGGTAAAATCAAAAGCAAAAGAACATTCCACACCTGTAAAGATGGGGATAAAACCGATAATAACAGACAGATGCTGGCCTGCTGTCATATTAACACATAATGTTAAAATACTTCTTGAGGAGTTCAATCAAAGACACAGAATGGGATGAAATCTCTTGATCATTCAACAAGTCAGTCTTTGACTGAACTTGTACTGCCAGAATGAGATGGCCAGACCTACTTCAGCATTTGTACTCTGAATTAAACCTCCCGTGATCACAAACATTTTAATGTTCTATGTATGATACTGTGCTGCGAAACATGACATGAGCCGGACATAGCCTGGTGTATTCAACCTTCATGGCTCCGTCAACTCGTAATGTTCCCCCACGTGTTTAAGAGCTTTCAGTACATCTGATTGACACGTCTAAAATTTTCAACGTGCATAAATTCATTGCCAACCTGAGCAAGCAAACCAACAGACTCGACTATGTCCTAAAACTGGAGTTTGCAGTGTTTATAGAATTCAGGCTTGGATATACCTGTGCAAAAATGAAACTTTGCTTCTAATGCACGAACTCATGAAGTTATGCAGTAGTTTCTTTTTTACCATGACAGTTGTGGGTTTTAACTTTTGTGTAGACCTATACCACGCAGAACACGGGTGTGGATGAACAAGCATTTATGTTCATACTGAAAATTTAATCAGTAAATAGCAATGGATTATCACTCAACACTTGTGACCTTCACTTTAAGTTCATGTACATACTGATAAGTGTTTCTTTTCGATTTGTCACACTCATGTGAACTGTAGGCAAAGAAAAGTTGTCCGAAGCTCCACAGATTACTGTAGATAAAATTACGACCGTGTATAACAACAACTACATCTCCTGATCCCAGCATTTAGCTAAATTACTCCTGTTGGTCTGTTATTTAAAATTTGATGTAAATTCATAAATTTGACAAATGCAGCAAGGCTAATGCACTGCCAGTGTAATTAATTTGAGGTCTACCTGTAAATTTAATGAGGCTGAAGGCAAAAACTATTGCGCTTACCATCAAATAGAAACCCAGCTGAAAAATGGGACAACACTGTGTCCTCGTGGTGTTCAGTTTTCATAAGGTTATTTTTTGGCATATTGTATAACGACTATAAATTTCCAAGAGAGACTGGGCTGTAGTGTAGGAGCCTTGCTGGCAGGACAATACCACCTGCTGTAAGCGGTCGCGGGTGACCTGTGTGATCTTCCCGGCTTACTTCAGGGTGTCTCAATTACAGACTGTCCAATTCTATGGAGAAATTACAGCAAGTTTTGACATCTCAATAATTCTGATTGGTTGTAAGGTTTGACTTCTCCATTAGCCTGGGAATGGAGTTAATATTACAGATTTATTTAGAGACAAGTCAACATTCTTCAGGTAAGTCACTCTTTTCAAACTGTAAACTGTCTTGATGTTTAGACAAAGTCTGAGTTAAGCGTCTGACAGCTTTGTCATCCTAGGGCCTGGAATGTATATAAAGTCTGAGTTCACTGATCTACTGACCTTCCTGTCCTCTTTCTGTAGGGGTTCCCCAATCACATACTCCAAGGTGAACACAATAGAGAACATGGGGTCCTCTGCCAGCTCATTCAATTGTATGCTGTTACGACTGGTCAGGTGGGTGACGGTGGACGAAGAGCTGGCTCTACAACAAACAACATACTGCTTTGAATTCAGCAGAATACAGAGCTTCTAAGGCACTAGTTGAGTTATCCTCCTGTTTTCCTTTCACCAGTCAACTGGTTTACTTGCTTTGCGTTTTGAAAGTTTTTCAGTATGTTGCCTCATCAGTGCAACCAAGACCTGGACGTGAAAAAGCAGCCAGGGAGCTCTTGGGTTTGTGGAGAGATAATTTGTTGTGCTTCTCAGTCCACGAGGACACTGAACACGGATTGGCATGGCACACAAATTTGTACTGTACATAGTGGTAATATTATTAACATGAAACAGCAGCCACAAAACTGACAGACATGTGGTGCAGATGCACACAGACATGTCGTGTTGGATAGATGACACTGAGTTCTAAACATTTACACATACAGACATAGTTTATCCAACATATGTATTGGTTGTACTGCAAGTACATGCAGAGTCAAATGTAGATGCCCTAATTCCTCAACCTTTTCGCATATGAAAGAGCAACTTTCAGTGCAATTTTTTCACATTTTTAATATGATTTTGGAGACAGAGAGGATCTCTAACTCATGATCCTGAAGTATCAAATTTATTAAACGAGAATTAAAAAATTTTGACAAAAACAAAATTTTTGACTTGAGTTTGTTAAATTTGATACTTCAGGATCATGAGTTGAAGATTCTGTTTATCCAATAAATGTAAAGTCGCACAAAAGAACATTACTGGGCCTCAAATCAGCTGGATTTATCACTGTTTATAAAGCCGCAGGCAGATGTGCAGATTAATTTAGGTATGTGGCATCAGTAATTCGTCCACAGATCAAAGTGCAACATTTGTACACAGAATAAAATATACGCCACACAAAAGAGTTCAAATTTGAAACCTATATAATTAAAAAGTAGCAGTAATGGTTTTCAAACCGTTTACAAACACGTTTGTAAGACAGAGGAAAACAAGAGGTCCAAGGAGAAACTAGGGTAACTAGTGACGTGACACGAGTGCAGTGCGTGCACCTCATTTTACAAGTGTGAGAACGCAGATGAAATGCTGACACATGTAGGCATACCCGACAAGAAAATTAAAGACCTTTAATGGCAATATTATTCTTACACAGCAAGAGACGAAACTGATCGTGTAATCTCTAAATTATCAACGGCTGCAATACATCAATATATCTTCGGAAATTTGCACTCACCACAGACGACAAAAGTATGTAGTAAAACAAAATAAGTAGTTTGTCATGCTTGCAGCTTTTGATTAGCCAATTTTTACCAATAAACGGTCATGAGCCAAACAAGAAAAACTCAACAATGCTGACAAAAGAATACATACTATATTTATGCTACCCCCTTTGTATCATGTTCTGGGCCACATTTATAAAGGCCACATATATAAAATTATATTTGATTTTAATTATATTTTTTTGATTTTAATAACTCTAACATGGGCTTCTCACTAAATATCACAAAAACATATTCATCACAGAAGAACGACGAATAAAACAGAAGAGTTAAAGGTGTTTGAACTTAAAAAGTTCCTGAAGAGCTGTACAGATGAACCATTTGCGCCTCTGGAACGTGGTGAGACAGTGATTGGTATTAATACTTTGGATCTAATGAATGATTTTGACATTCAAAATTATTATCATTTATACCTTATGCAGACAGGTGTAAAACAAAAATAGCAGGCCTCACACCCAGTGAACAAGCCTTACAATGAACTTGCAGACGGTGTCCTTTGGTGAGCAAACTTGGCAGATCTTCTCATGGTAGGGCTCATGCCGATTCTCCTGATGTTGTCTCCTGAGGTCTCGGCCACTAAGTGGATGGTCTGTGGCTTGTCCACGTAACCCCAGCCATTGTGAATGCCCACCTAATTGCAACAATGATGAGGACAAGCTTTCTTAGATAACACACCAAATTTGTGCTACATGTTCTAACTAATTCTGTATCTATATGTGTACATACATGTATGTAAAGCATTCACTGTAATTATATACACTGCAATCCAATACAAATCAATGTTTCACCTCAAGTTCAGCTTTTCCAAGTGACACATTTTACTTCATTCTCACTGATTCACCCACCTTATGGGATCACTTTTGTGGGTTTTTTTGGAAGTTTTAATAAGTTTTACCAGAAAAAAATGAAAGTTGGCACCACCTCACAAGATTGAAAAACAGACCACCTGCCAACAGTCTAATAACACATTCTACAGGTCATCCTGCCATATATTTTAACCTCCTGATATTCCAAAATATCTGCATATGTTATGTATTCCACGAATGCTGAAGTCAAAATACCTTCCAGAGTTACATCCTGTCATGAATTGCATGACGTAACACAACTGAGGGCGCCCACACATTTAAAGCTTGTAAGAATTTGAATATATCATTATCTTTTCCAATGGATCTGTTTTTAAATTTCTTTGGAGATGGGCCCCTGCTTCTTTGTTTTCCTCCTGTGTTTGTGCACTTACGTTGATCCTGCGTTCCAGTATACAGACAGAGCTACCATCTGCTGAATGCCGTTCACGATTGTTCTTATCCTCAGTCAGGTGATGGCACAACTCTTCCTCAAACTTGTCTATGCTAGGAGGTAAGGTAATGGCCACCCGGTCCAGCTGACAGGAAAATGTCTTCAGGATTCTCGGCTTCTTCAAAATGTCTGAAAAACAGACAAGAAATTTGAAGATGGAAGAGAAATACTAACTGTGATTCTCCAATATCATCAGACAATGCACTGACTCTATACACATACTTTAAGTTAATGCCTTCTCTTGCAAGACAGGCTTGCCATCATCCTACACACGTGGGAAGCTTTTCAATGGCTTGGTTTCTATATTCTCAACAGACCTCATACAAATAACTGCTGGGGTCCTCTTGTGCACACAGCAAACCCGGGATTTTGTAATCACCTGAATTGTTGGGATCCTGTTGTGCAGACAGCAGACCTGGGACTATGTCATTACTGCCTAGTATGATGTCCTCAGGTATTAGATGTACAGCCTTCAGTAAGGTCCGATGAGTCTGGATAGAGTAAGTTACCTGACAGCCTGATGGTTTCAGATACTGACTACCTGTAATCAAACAACACATTATTTTCAAAGCTGTAGCTATATGTAAATTTACCATGTACACTAGGTGCTTTAATTCAGACTAATTCATAATTTCAAGCTCGCTTCTTAAACTTTCCACTTCATATCTGTGAAGTGAGGGATGTGCAATATGTTTTGTATTAACAGAAGACAAACCAATGAAGCAGGTCACTTACTGCTTTTATCAGCCTTTACTGCCATGCTCAAGACTTGTCCATGTAATACAGTGGTCAGATTTATGCCCGGAGTGCCCAGACCAAACTACCGCCATGACAAACCTCCTCTCATCCACCAATTCACAGGCAAACCAGACATGCCATAATGGGTTATTTTCATGCTGGAGACCCACACAGACAGGGACCAAATGGGTACTTTGAGTATAATATTACCAATCACATCAGTCTAAAATGCACAGAACTCATCCAGCTTTTCTGTTATGCGTATAATGAAATGTTTTTTCTAGGCAACACTAGATCAGATGTATACACGTATCGATAAAGAATCCCATTCATAGTTCAAAAAATGTCACTTTTTATTTTGCTGATGTAGGATAACCAAGATATTGCAGTTCAAAGTAAGCAAAAATGTCAAACAGCTGTTAGGCTCTCAGTTTCAACCAATCAAGGCCGAAATATTTTTACCACCCTAAAAAGAATTTGCTTCTGCTGTGACGTCACCTTTTCCTACTATGCCATATAGAAGTAGTTAAATAAGTTGTTTCCTTGTGATTACAAGACAATTCTGAAATACTTTAAAGCCATTTTCAAAGAGAAAGTGGTTGTGGAATACGTCTGAGGTTATTCCCCAAAGTCTCAGCCAGGAGGCCACTATGCTTGGTCTCCAGTTAGAATAACAAAGGGGACTGTATTTCACACACAAAGGAGTGTCTCGCTTCTAATACCTAAGAGCGTAGGGTATAGATGATGTGACATCCTGTTTCTGGTTTCCCTACAATGGCGTATCGAAGGAATTCCAGATAAAAGGGTGTTTACAGAGTTACCACGCACATCATAAAGATAAGCTTATGCCCGTTTAGGTCTGTATGAACTCAGTCTTTTGAAACAGCTTTGGCTATACTTTTTGATGTCTTTTCTTTTAAGACATGGTCCAACTAGAAATGTGACACTATTCACATACAGCAACACAGCCTTAGCTTACTTTCAATGGGGTCCTCCAGGAAATAGAGAGCTCTCGGTGACCCGTAATACAGTTCCATCCTTGTAAACAAAAGAGAAAAACTCACAATACTCATGTATAATATGTTCACTACAATTCCAAAACATTACCTGTAATTATGCGAAAAAACATAACAACCCATGTAAAGTTCTTTTAGTAAATTATTCTTAAGTACAAACCCAGTTGAACAGAAAACACCAGCCATGGTATTTCTCCATTATTATACCAATGGTGGGTACATCTGGAAAGATCCCGGGGGTCTAATCTTCCTCCTTGTCCTTTCAAAAACAATTAGCTTGAATGACTAGGGATATAAAAGAGCACCTCTTTAAGAGTGATGCCAAATATTTTGTGTCCTCTTATCTGTAGTCTTACTTGTGTATGGGCAACAACCACCTTACTTGTGTACATGGGTGATGACCCTCTTACTTTTGTACGGGTGTTGACCCTCTTAATTGTGTATGGGTGGTGACCCTATTACTTGTGTCTGGGTGGTGACCCTCTTCCTTGTGTCTGGGTGGTGACCCTCTTACTTGTGTATGGGTGACCCTCTTACTTGTGTATAGGTGGTGACCCTGGCTGAGATGTGTCCGGCATCTCCCCTTCGTATTTGAACACCCGCAGGATGCCCCACCCACAGGACACGCTTTTCTTCTGGCCCTCCTGCCCCACATTGACAGCCACCAGTTCCACCACCAGGACAAGATTCATGTCACGGATACCAGTGTGGAAGTAAATGTTCTGAGAAATGCAAGCAAGTGAAACAGGCTGGAGAAAAACTTTTGAGAATATCTTTTTGGTTCATTATTATCATATTTCTCTCTTGGTATAAACACTTTTTGTCCAGTGAATTTTAGCAACAGCCTAAATGTTCTTCTACTAAAGCAGTTCCAAGATGACATAGTGTATATTACCTTTACAGGCAAATTTTCAATTCTGATAAAAGTACATTTTCAGAACTATATATATAGGACTTGTAGATTTACCCAAATAAATGATCACTTGATCAGTTTGAAGCCATATAAACTTTTACACATACATATTTGTGATTGCCTTTTAATCTCACCTATACAAAATTATCATCCACTTACATGCTGATAAATTAGACTGAAAGAAACGTAAATATAAAATTAGAATGATTACTAATGGTTTCCCCAAGTACCTGGTTATACTGCAGCCTTGGCTTCTGCCCCACAGACGATCTAGAGGCCATGAGCGGGCCCACCCACTGCCGGCCAAAAAACTGCTTGTAGGCCACATCATAGAGGCTAACATACAGCTGGTATTCTGTGCCCTCTGTGCCATTCTGAAAGCCGATTAGACAACATGTACAATTCTTTGTCTGTTAGCATCAAAAAACAAAACATGACCCAAAAATGGCTCTGCTATTAGGGATTTTTTGACAGGGATAAGAGTTGATGACAACAGGAGAGAGAGAAAGAGAATGGGGGTGGGATGGTACACAAAGATGACACATGGTTCTTATTACATTCATGGACAATAGTTATAACTTTAACATGTGTATATTCAAAGCCCACAGGAACATCATGAGTTATCAATCACCATGTTCATCCTAAGATTTTCTCTCAGCACAGAAGTTCAACAGTGCAGGCTGCAAGCATACAGATTTTGATTTCTTTCACAGCATCATTTCTAATACTTGTTTCACATGCTTGCATTTTCCATCTCAGATGTACATGCATTTGCCTTGAGTGCAGGGATGGCAAGAATTTTGTCTAGACCTATCAGTTATCCAACCAAAACCATTTATCAAGTGTCCAACCAAAACCATTTGTCTAGGAACATGGTCCTGTGCAGTACCATGGCATGTATACATGCACATGCATTAACATCATCAAACTTCAGCTGCCAATTTCAAACAGACCTGTACCCAATTTTACATATAATTTGCGCATACTGTCATGACAGTATGTAGCCTATGTACTGCACGTCATTTAAACAAACACTTTTAATTTTGTGCATACACAGATCTGGTGGTTACCTAAGAGATTGCCAGCAGTACTGAGACACATGAATGTACAACTTCAGCAGAACACATACTGCAAAGTAATGAAACACCTTAAAGGTACCTTCAATGTCAAAATCTCTGTGTCTTAAAGAAAAGGTGAAATGATTAAAACTGACATAGTCCTAACTGCTTTCATAAATAGTAAAATACATTACAGTGTATAATTAATATACTGTAATATTTTTTAAAAACCACTGCTGTACATTTCGTCTGAAAATAGAGAAACCAACATTTTCTGTCCTTTCCACTTCTGCTTGGTTTGGCATCCCACAGGAACATGCAGCTTTACCCATCACTGACAGATATCTACAAATGCTCTTCTTCTTTTGAAAGTGCACGCCAGCATATTGTAACTGTCTTACTTGACATCATATCTGCTTCATTCAATATGACATGAGGAATGTCATCCCATCACAAAAATGTTTTATAGCAACACTCCCAAAGATTTTGTTTTTTAACGAATCCTAGGTTATATGGATATAACAGTGTTACTCATCGTAAATCCTTTTCAATGATTCTGAGTTTTCTTCCAAAGCATCTTCTCCAAATCATTTTCATATTTCTACCCAGTTTCTAAAGGAACCAGAGAAGAACTTCATCATTGTTTCTAATATTAAATAAAAAACTGATGTGAAGGTCATGAATTTTGTAATTTGCAATAATAAATGTACATGCACAGATGCAATCAATAATGGAGCGCCCCTCTCATACTGGATTTAACACGTACCCAATACCTGAGGTCAATACATTATAAATTTGATTTTGGAGACAAAATAACATTGGCTAGATTGGCCAGTTTCAGGGCTATACAAAAAGTATATTGTCATCAGTCAACACAGCATGATGCCTTCAGAATACGCTTGAATAAACGCCTTGTAAAAATGTGAAAAGGTTGAGGTATTACAGTAGGCCTCAGAGGCTAACTTAAGGATATTAGGTCACACTAGAATTAAGCTGAAAGGGCTGAAACGCCCTTGATTTTCCATATCTTTGCCATGCTACAAACGTAGGTGTAGCAGAAACATGAAGTCTTCAATAGACAATTTTCATATTAAAAGATACATTGTCCTATACATGGATAGAAGGCAACGGGGCTATAGAGGACCAGCTCTACTTCATGAACGAGAATTAAGGACCTCCAAACTTCTGCCACAGCTAAATGCACATGTAGAAATTCCTGTACCATGAACAGAGAGACAATACTTTGCATTTCTGCTCTATCTGTCAATGGTGAAGAATCGTTGAAAAAATTCCTGCACCTTAGGTCGATTCCTAAAAGCAATTTTTGACTCAAGTCTAAAATTTTTAAACTTAATTTTATAGTTTATTTGATACTTACTGGTTTTGAAAGTTGTGTCACTTACTATGGCATAATTTACATGCACCATCCATGTCTTTATTTTAGAATTCCAAGAATGCTTAACATTAGTTCATTTAAAAACATTTTACTCAAGTACAAAATTCCTTTGTGGAATTGGTGCCTGGATCACAATTAAAATATGAAGGATTTGTCCACAGGCAACCTGTACATAAAATTTCATACAAACCCCTACATAACTTTTTCTTAAAATATAAAGTGGTTGACAGACAAATAGACTGGCAGACAACTGAACGCCAGCAGAAATATAAGGAAGTCGCAATACCCTGAGTCCTGGAGGTACATCTCTCCCTTGTTTATCCCCGATGTTATCCACGCTAATGAGCTTCACACGGAATGGCACTGAGGCCCACTCGCGTTTCTTGGCAATTTTTTCACCACTTGCAGCAAACTGTCGGCTGAGGGCAGGAGGAAGGCTCAGGTGTGCACGGTAAGCCACTCGCAGTCGCTCCCAGTGGGGTAGTGTTGGCGGCAACTCACGAGCACTGCCCTCAGTCACCTCAACATCCCGAGTTACCACAAGATGTGGCAGTGTCGTTGAGGCAGCCATGTCTGTTGCCTGGGAGTAATCAGTTTCTGAACAACTTTCACATCTAGAACTTAGCTCACTGTCATATAGAACATGTGGAATGCATGAGAACAACACTACTGCATAAATTCCACATAAAACTCAACTGAGTTCACAAGCTGACTCATAAAGTGCCATATACACATGTTCCTTGTACATGTACACAACAGCAAATCCTCTATGTGCTTTACAAGCCTGCACACAGTTACCATGGTCTTGAAAACAGATGAATAGAGGCATGCAAAAATGATATTGTTAACATAGACTGTACAATATTCCACCTTCGGGTCACTGACTACTGTCTTCAAAGGCATTGTCAGACATGAATGACAAAGTTGGTCTGGGTAAACCATAACCTTCTTGTTAACGTGCAATAAAATGACCCATGCAGGTAATAATGAACTGGAATCCCCTGAATGACCGTCTTATTCTCACAGAAAATCAGCAGATGGTATACCTGTCCACTTAGGATACATGCACATGAAGACAAATATATGGTAATTAATGTTTAACATCTTATTCTATGATGAGCCAGTTGGTTTATAGCCTAGTTGGCAGTCCATATACATGTATAACCGCGAGGCTTTATTCTTCTTCAGTGCCATCGCTGATGAATTAAACACAGCTTCAAAGAGGTGTTCTGAAGTGATTAGTAGCCCACTGTTAATAGTTATGCCCATGTTGTGGTCACTGAACACTGGGCTCTGTTCCAGTGGTATCCTGGTATTTTGTCACAGGTGCGTTTTCTCAGAGGCCCACATGCAAGTTGTCTGAGGCAAGCTTACCTCACAAGTCTCCAATAGCTCGGGCCACACATTCTTTCACCGCTGAGCAGCCACATTAGCTTACTCCCTTCAGAGGTGCCATCTGCATTGGCCTGCTACACACAGGTGTAGCGTACCATCATCAGGCTAACTGTATTGATTACAGCAGCATCAATCAAACATCACAAGAGACAACATCCAGGTAAATGTGAGAAAGTGCCCCAGCCAGGGTACCTCAAAACTAACATAAACCTCACAGGTGAGATAACCCACTAGTCCCGTCTGGTCTACATTTAGCTGCTGGAGAAGAACCTACAGGCTGAAGCTGACAAAGCTTGATCAGATTACGGGCTCATGGGACGTCAGCCTAAGCTGCCTGTAAGTGATACTGGATTAGTGATCAATAAGGACAGTCTTGGTGTAATATGCAAACAGAAGCATACTCCAACATATACCCAAGGTCTATATATTGACAGCTGGGTGTTCATTTATATAAAGGATACATGTACAAGTACACACACACACCCATGACAGGGCTTACATGTTGCAAAAACTTTAATCACCACAAAAATGCAGTCCATATCAGAAAAGAGACTGTACGATTTAGTGGAGCATGCACACACTCAGGTATGTACACGTACACATCTCCGTGAAGGAGACATTAGGTAGAGTGGATCATTCATTAATCACATTCTGCCCCACGATACTGGTCTGCCAACCTGGTGTCTTGCTGATGAAATTATACTCAGAGGACTACAATAATCCTTGCCAGGTTTCCATGACAACACCACCTCCCAGTGAATCAGGCTTAAAACACTCCACCATCCTATGCAGGAGGAGACATGTTAGTGTAACTGTACTGTAATCCCTCCACAGCTTCACTCCCATTGAAAATTAAACAGAAGGCCATGGAAATTTATTCATTTATTTATATGATTGTTGTTTCACGTCATACTCAAGACTATTTCACTTATACGACGGCGGCCAGCATTATGATGGGAGGAAACTGCGCAGAGCCCGGGGGAAACTAATGACCATTCCCACACACGGGCCATGGAAATTATACGGAATTATGGTAATCAAAACACATGTTAAGCTGAGTGTGGATATCCATTTCCATTTGATACTGTCCTTTTTTCTTTGGATTCACACAGAAACAGAAAGTTGAACAAATTAATAACACATAAACAGAACATAAAAAAGGGCATTCATGCATTTATAATAATTAAAATATACCCTAAGCTAAGAGTGCATACCCTTTTTCATTTGATACTGACCTTTGTTTTTGGATTCCAAGAGAAATGGAATATTGAATAACTTAATAACATACAAACAGAACATAAAAATGGGCATTCCTGTAAAAATCTCCATAAAAATGGAAGCTGTAGCGTAATGAGATCCGCAGGCACATAGGTTTATGTCCCACATGTGCATGTTGCCTTTACATGCAGAAGAATAGTACCACGGAGGCCCAAACACTACTGATTTAACAATTCTGAAAACATTTAACCTTCTTTCACCTCTTCAAACCACACATAAATCTCACTGCAGATGTATACAGCGTACACTCAAGTCATATTTCTGTAACAGTATTGATTCTTCATTAACTGCAATAACACATAAATATTCATGACCATTTCTGCACAGGCAGGTCTGGTTACATGTGTTTGCTAACAACCTCAAGTGTTATGACAACAGCTAGCATACAGGTAAATTATGCTTCCAACGAAGATTTAGGACAAAAATATAACACGATAAAGCCTGTGAAGGTGACTGAAATCCTGAGTAGCTTAAACCGACACATCAAGAGCTGGATTTCTGTCACAAGTATTTTTCCATCAGTATCAGGTATATATATCCTGTATTCTGTTCATGTATGTCTCATGTGGGAAAGTTTGTGCGTGAAGTGCAAAGAGTCAGTGGTTTACCCCGCAGAACTGGTTTCCTCAAACCATATGTTATGCATACATGGAAAATCCTTAAGTAAGGTATTTAGAAGCAAATAAATAAAAACAAATAAATATGTGAGGAAAAAAAAACATGAAAAAAAAAAAAACACACACAAAAAAAACAGACAGATGGCTAAATTAAAATGATGGCTGAATTAACTAGAGTGTAACGTAATATCCTTTAATAAAATGTCAGTGATATCCAAAATGAGATCAGAACAGATAGTTGTTTGTAGCCCGTTGGTTCTTATGGGATATATTACGCAGATTATAAAGGCACGACACCATGACATTTTTGGATCAGTAAACTTCAAATAGATACAATATATGTACCACTCAAACAACTCTATGGGTTTCACTACCATAAATACAAATGCAATTAGCTTTATAATAGTTCTGGGTTTGTAGCTGTAACTTTTGACACACAGTCGTATAATGTAGACTGCAGGACTGCATGCTTAGTTGACTGTATGGTGCACATAAACACACTACCTGCTTGAGCTTGTTTGTCCATGTGT
This sequence comes from Acanthopleura granulata, assembly GCA_016165875.1. Taxonomy (NCBI): domain Eukaryota; kingdom Metazoa; phylum Mollusca; class Polyplacophora; order Chitonida; family Chitonidae; genus Acanthopleura; species Acanthopleura granulata. The sequence goes on along the minus strand of JABBOT010000080.1, from coordinate 45,098,725 downwards.
GTGGAGCTATTTATACCATTATGTTTTATAAGGTACTTAACCAGTTTTATTTGATACATGAAGAGCGCTTGCTGTCGCCACATCTAACTTTTATGACAACTACCCCTGCTATGTCTGGCTTAGCACATTTGCAAACAGGTGTAATATAACATCAGGCTGTAAAACTGTCTCCCTACACATAATTCATGTCAGTCTTTTTTTAACTAAATAATATTTAAACAAATTGTGAACTCTTTAAATTTTTGTTCATGTGAATTTTTCACTACACACTACATCATGCAACCTGGCATTGAAGTGTAGTAGAGTAGAGCCAGTGTAGGTATACATTACTATGTAGATACAGTGTGTGTGTTAGGGGGCTAACTTGAGAAAATTGAGAATTACTAACCTTTGTATTCATTTGTGTAATACGCATTTAGTATCAGTAGATTTGTCTAGTTTTGTAGTTTTATTTAGAAACAATTAAATGTAGGAAGTTGTTGTGATATAATGTAAAATAGCAAAAATGCTAAAAATTTTTATCTTCTGTAGCAGAAATTTCGCATTGAAAGACTTAAAACTTAAAGTACCATTTGCTGTATAAAATTCATCTTTCACAGAGGAATGTACCAATATGAATTCTAAATGATGCTGTTAAATTGATTGAGATGTCATGTTTAGGGAAAGAAATATTTAAAGAGATTATGTATGTAGAAAACACAGCTAGGCTCTGGTTGGCATGCAAATCTGGAATGGTCATTAGGACAGGGCCTGTCCTCTGTGAGATCCTCCCTGAGGCTATAAAAGACACCCAGAGTCAACCCAGGGAGATCTATGTATCAGCTTACTACATGTACTATGTAACACAGCCAGATGGTGTTCAATATGGATGACAGCCTTCTACCATGTTGTTGTGGTTTTTACTCTACCAAGCTAGTCTCCCCAGATGACAACTAACCAGACAGCCCCTCCGGCTTGGTTAGAGAAGCCTTGCCAGCCACACGGTAAAGCCCCATGCCCACTGAGGGCGACAAGTACAACTACATGCCGTCCCCACTGCCACTGACATGAAAATAGTCCCCGAAAAAGTAGAACCAGTTGTATTTTCGCTCGACGACATGGATGTTGTCCTGATGTCATTGCGACATGACGTTGGGAGTGGAGACGACACCACAGATGAAAAAAATGCTCTATCTTTTTGACGTTGTAGTTGTGGTTGCAGTTGTACTTGTCACCCACACAATCTCTTAAGAGAACAACAGCAAATGCGGAATATCACAGTCTGTTACATGTACATTTGTTGTCTTTTTATGAAACAGAAGGAAAACACTACTGACTTGACACTGTGATTGGCATTCCGACTGCAAAAATGCTACAAACAAAGGGAAGTCAAATTAAAATGAACTAAGTCCTTCTCTATAAATGTCAATGGGAGAAAGTTTTCAACACAATATACTTCAGAAAAATCCTACATAAGGTATTTATGTACGTTTTCATTGCTGTTGTTACTTAGAATATCCACTGCACACTTTCCACTTTCTAAATTCACTCTCAAGAGCTAACTGTATTGTTACAACATATGGTTTTGGATGTAAATTCTTTCAAAACAATTACAACTAGTATTTCCAGGCATATATGTATGTGATTGCATTTGTGTTAATTTATGAGATCACCTCAAGTATTCCCTATACTGTTTCCATGGCTGATGTGCTATGGCTATGATTCTACTATCCTGTCAATCCACCCCTGCAAAAAACCCTTTGTCAAGTGTGTCAAAAGTGACTCTTATTCCATTCACTCTGTGTTTTGCATGTTAAATAATCATAATCATAAACACAGTAAATATCATGAAATCAGATAATACACATTAATAAACAGTGGAACAACAATCCTCAAGGCTTTCACATATATATGTGCACCACACAAGGTTATTTCCCTTGTTTATCGTCTCAGGAAAATATGAAAAAGAACTTTTAAGTGACCCACTTTTAGTTCTAAAATTCTGAAAAGTCAATTTACATGAAGTCCTACAAGTATATTTCCTGCAAAACCTAAAACTTATGAAAATGAATTAATCAAGAAATTCTTATGAAATATAAGTTTTTTTAGAAAGGATACATTCTCAGTTCCACAGGCATGAAAATGTTGCTTTAAGGCACTTAACTAAAAAAAAACACATTATTTTTCATTCTTATATACTCTGTGTGTTTCCATGTACTAGTTTCCAGTCATCAATACAGACCCGAATTTTCAACTGGCTAAGTGCTATAGTATCACACTACACTTTCTCAGCCTCACCACGTTATATGGTTATCGAAGAATTATCACCATCAAACTTCTTAACCTCATCATAATCTGAGATCTTAATCTCCATCTTGGCTCTAAACCTCATGATTAAATCCCATGGGAGGTTAAACAACCCCAGAAACAAAAGCCTCACAACTCATCATCCACATTGGATTAAATACATGATGCATGTACATGTATCGTGTTACCAAGAGTGGTAGGCAGTGCTCTACAGTGCTATTCACAGATGTATGAACAATATCCCTAGTGAAATGCACATGTGTGTGTTACCTCCCTTGAATGGCTCATCTGCTTCACTAAAGTACTCGGAGCTGTCAGCTGGTAAAACATGTATCTACTTATGTGATAGGTGCTCTGTTCATAAGATCTATGGTATTATGCGACTGTCATGTGGATATGTTTATGGGTGAATTAAAATACTTGCTGAGGGATACCATACTAGCACCTTAACTGACAAAAGTATGGTCAAATATCTTGACTTGATTTGATTGTTTGATTTGTTTGCTTGTTTGTCTGAGTTTAAAGTCTCTTTCAACATTACGTCGGTCAATCATATCTCGATAGTGTCACCTCGCAGCAGGGGCATAGTGCTGCAAGAATGTGCATTTGACCAATCATGATCAATATTGTTGCAAGTAGGTCAACCGGATATCGTACACACTGATTACAAATGTTCAATCTTTCTGTGACGTCATGACGACACAATTGCATTCACCGGTAATGGAATGAAAAGTAACGTTTTCATGAGAAAGGGTTGTGGTGGATCTATCTATTCCATTTTGAGGACATCAGACCCGTCTCCTCAGCAGAAAGCGCCTGCTTGTGAGAATGACTGACTAATTACCATATGGCTATTTTTTCTGGTAATCAAGAGCTCATAAAGTTAGAGGATACATATATATGACAATACCTCACTAAATGCTGCAAGTGACAGGCGAAAGAAACATACCATAGGGCTTTTCAACGTTTATTTCAAAATTCTGACATTCAGGCAACATCATAGCCTCTGAGTATCTAAAAAATCGCAGGAGATTTCTGAAATTTAAGTCGATGGAAACAACAGGCACTCCAAATCATCTTTATGGGTAATTTCCAAGCAACGAATGAACATGTAGGTCAAAACAAAAAAAAAGGTCAATAAGTTTTGTTGAAAATCTTGACGTTTCGTTTGGTAAATCAGTTGTCATCCAACAAGTATGGACAGGGTCCGTAGTTGGCACCTTGCGCAGACGCGCGAAAAACACTGATATTCAACTGTAACCTTCTCAAACTGAACCTTACCTTGTTTTCTATGGCATCAACTGCCCGTAAGCTCACAGCAAATGGAGAACTGACTTCAAAGGCCTTATTCTGACGGTCAAAAGCAGGAGGACAGCGAACATTTTTGGCTAGGAATTTCCTCCAAAGGCACTGCTCTCTGCCAACGGCAGCCATGATGTAAACTAAGAGTACATTTCCGCTTGACTCCCAGATACTCGTTTAAATTTGTTCCGGGTGAAAAATTATATTCAAAATTTTCGGGAGTAATTATGGCTGATTTATTCTGAATCGAATGGTGGAGGTGTAAAAAGATTTAATAATAGATCTACTGAAACCTCCATGGCTGAACATGAATCAATTGATAGACTTTTTATATGGAATCTTCAGAAGATATTCCTGAAAAATATTATTATGGGATCAAACACGTTACACGTTAGCCGTACATTAAGCTGGTGAAGAGTTTACATTCATCAAGTCTACCTCCTTCTCATTCCACACGAAAGTCATACAATCAGGCTTGTATATCGGAAGGATTAAAAGGACAGCCCGTAACCACATCACTAAATAAAACAAAATTGTAGCAATTCATTGACAAGTAGCTTGATGAACTAGACGTTTGTATTAAACGCCTAGTTCAATACACCATTACACTCTACGCTCACTGACAAGCAATTATTGCAATCCGTGGCAAAATTACAAAATTTTGCTATAAAAAATTATATAGGTACGTAAAAAACTTGTGACATGTGGCTTGGCTTTTCAGGCTACTTAGTGAAAACTCTCAAACCCCGAAAATATATGTATTTTCTCTGCTTCATTATGTTTCATATGCTTTATTTCATTCCCTCACCGAATAAAATAGTTTGAAGATTGAAGGTTTCAAGAAGTGTTGTGTCATTAAGTAACGTTATAGGCCTATAGCAATCGACGGGTAGCATAATTCCACGGACTCTTTCACATCAGCAGCATATAAGGTAGGGTAATATTTACATAGATATTTCTGGGTCGGGCCCTGACATGCCCGTCGCTTGAAACTCACATGTGGTTTTCTAAGAAAGTTTCGTTTTCGCTTTGCAGCAAGTCGGTGTCGCGTGTAGACAACCGTCCTTTAGGATTAAGGTTAAAGACACGTTCTTCAAGAATTTCTAACCATTTATTTCTGTTGATTTTAACCTCAGGCATACTTCCCTGATGAGCAAAGTTAGATTGTCAGACAACAACAACAACGTATTAGTAGACATAGCCAGCATGTAGGATGGCGGGCCTGGATCATCATGGAAAAGTGAAACCCACCAGACAGGGTCTTTAGGCACACTGGACAAGCCTTTCATATGTATATACAACTTCTTGGTTTATTAACTCGACGGTTCGATGAAGATACTATCATCGTTATGAAGTTATCATTGATAACGATAGTATCTGCATCGAAACGTCGTGTAAATAAGCCAAGAAGTTGAATATCCATAAGGAAGGCCTGTCTAGTGTTCTTCCATCCCAACTTCTAAGTGCCACTCAAACAAGTTAAGGGTCTTCAAACCTATGAAAGCAGATCCATTGTTTCCCACCATAATATTTTAAAGCTCTTTCGCGCTGCAAACAATTTTCTTTTTTCATTGTAATTATTTGGCTAGATTTTATAATATTTTCAGCTTTTGTAACAATTTCTGACTAACAAAAAATAAAATATGGAGCTGTGATGCAGGAGTAAAATTATTTAAAGGCCGTGACAGGAAAAATGAAAGCAAGTTCAAATCACCTTATGTTAATTGAAGGTATCTGGATGGTATTATGCTTTGTCGACAGCACTCTTTACTTTTTTGTATGCTACACTAATACAGTTACTCTCTAGCCTTTAAATATCTTACTTTCTTGCGTGAGAAAATTTCTCTCAGGCATGTCTGAAGTATAAAGCCATGCAGCCTGTGGAGGTGGCGTAAAAAATGGATTAAGAGAAATGAAAACTGTCACGTGGGATTTATTCATTTCTGAACAGCATACTAAGGACTTTGCACGGAATTGTCCACAACCAGGACTCTAAACTTCCAGAATTATTTTACGAACTGTATATGCCTGTGTTTGAATCCAAAATCATGTCAAACTTTTGCCATTCCTCTCGCAGGTTTAGTCTTCTGCGGGTCACTGTCTGTACCATACCATATCACACCCATGCTGTCTACAACCACGGGTTGTTAATTCATAGACTATTTTAAAGAAGGAAATGAGTTTAGGGTTACTCAGAGGCTTATTTGGAGCCCAGTGACATGCCGGAACATTCACCATCCCCAACTCCTGAGAGAGCCATATATGGATTTGTCCTCTATCTAGGTGCTTACCTTGGACTTCGTGAGTTGTCATGTTTTTTGTATTTCTTTTGAAACTTTTTCCATAACGTTTTGTTCATCCTTAAACACACGGAGAACACAAATCATGCACCTAAAATATGAAAGGATCAATACTCCTGCTGCTACTTCCCATATTAATGAATGGGAAGCTCCTTGGTGGAGTGATCTTCTGTGAGTCCATTCTCTGGGACTACCAGCTCGTTAAAACTCATGTTGTTTGAATCCAGCTATTGTTACATTATTGCATGATACCATAAGGTTGATCACATATTTGATGATTGGGGCCTTCACTGACAGTGCCAACCAATCATTTCCACTGAAAGTCAACTAACTCTTGACCAGTGAGGTTTCAAGTTCAAATCCTGCACCTGTTGATAAGGCTTTGGCTTCAGTTCAGGGTGGCTCTTCAGTACCTGGTATGGGGCCTCCGTGGCTCAGTCGGTTAGCGCGCTAACACAGCGCAATGACCCGAAGCCTCCCACCAATGCTGTCACTGTGAGTTCAAGTCCAGCTCATGCCGGCTTCCTCTCCAGCCGTATGTGGGAAGGTCTGCCAGCAACCTGGGAATGATCGTGGGTTTCCTCCGGTCTCTGCCCAGTTTCCGCCCACCATAATGCTGGCCACCGTCGTATAAGTGAAATATTCTTGTGTACGGCATAAAGCACCAATCAAACAGGTAAATAAATTAATCAGTACCTGGTAAGGGCAACAGTTCACCCAAGACTCAGGCTTCTTCCACCCATTGACCTAACCACTGTGTAACATATATGTACATGTAAGTGAAGTCGTATTGTGTATTGCATGAAACCCTGGGAAAACATAGTGTCATGTGATGATTTAATCAGCTTTTTACTTACATAAGGCCAGAACCTCCAGAAAACCTTTGGTTTTTAATAAAATACTAAACCTACTTGAGTCCCAAATTTAAGATTTTGTGTGATATTTCAGTGGTGTATCTTGTCTGGGCCTATGTACCAGATAGCTGGCTTCATGCAGTGGGACTGACGTACTGGCCTCAGAAGTAAGTATGCTAGATTGTCATGTGTAGTTTATGTGTTACCATTTAAAGAATACAAATATCCCACATAAATGCGTACATAAATTCAGTTATTTATTTATATAACCCACAACCATCCGCGGGTTGCTTGCACGGCTTTCCTCGTATGTCTAGAGAGGAATCCAGCTTGAGATGGATTTGAACCCCATGTTTTTAAACTTTTGACAGATTGACCAATCAGAGAGCTAGTAGGTACCAGGTCTTTATAAGCTGTGACATAAATTTCTGAGCTAACTGTAAGTATAACATTTACAAACATAGGGACAGGGCTCTGTTTTAATGTTATGTTTTAATTGTGTTGTGGCAGGAGTAAGTTCTTGATCATTTCATGTTTACATAAATTGACATATATACTTAAGTTTCAAACACAACCCTCAGCTAGCAGCTTACTACAGTCTAAGGTGACAAGAGTGTTCCGTGCTTCGAAGAATTAAGTCACATCCAACACAGAATGGCTGCATTTCATGCTAGTTGATGGAGCACTGTTAAATGTCAGCTTGTGCTATTGTAGTACATGTAAATGTTAAAAAAAATGCTTTGTCCAACCTTTTTTGGCAAACTTATCTTAAAACATGGACTGTCTGGCTTTGAGGATAGTCAATTCGTCAGAGGTACATGTATAACCCAGGATGTATTTGTGATATTTCTTGAGAATCCTTCCCGACAGCCAATCCAGAAGTTTTTGTCAGATGCCAGTGAGACTGTGGTATACTGCTGTACATCTACTTGCCTGTTTGTTTAAGGACTGATGGTTATTATCTGCTGCTGTGTTATCTGCCAGATACTGGTCTGTGGCTGTTCCAGTCTACTGTTGTGTGCTGATTCTGCTGATCTTTGGCCTCTACCTCGGAGTGACTTTCTTATCAACTCCTGATCTCACCTCCTCTAGCACCTTCACAGGTAAGCAAGGTATACTGTCAGCTCTTTATGGGAGTCCATGGTTGTATTTCTAAGTAAACTGAGGTAATGACGTATGTTCTTTCACTATGCACAACCTGATAGTGAACGTGTGTGCAGGTCGAATGCATTACCATGGTATGTCTGTGTGCAGCATGAGCACTGAGTGGGTTTAGACTGTTTCGTTAAAGTCTTTTTCCTCTTCACATGTATTTAAGCTTTTTGCTCAGCTTTTTTGCTTTATTTGTCATAAAGAAGGAATTCAGATTTTTCATTCATTAATAACAAAATAATCTTAAACCCAGTACAGATAATCCTTTGCATGTACACGTAATGGATCTTTAACATCAGAGTGCCTTTTTCTGGGTTAACCTGCCAGTATCTCATACTTTGTTTATTTATTTGCCTCAATTTGCATGTTTCACAGATAAATTTGCAGAACATCAAAGTGACCAAAGAGTTATACAGGGCAGTGTGCCCCCACTGCGGGACATGTGCCTGTCTGAAGTCAGTGAACAACTCTATGGGACGAGTAGAGATCCCAGCTGAACACCGTGTTCATATGAAGGCACTAACAGTGTGACAGGGAACTTAACAGATGAACAGTGGGTTCATACCAGGGCACTATCAGTGTGACAGGGAGCTGCACAACCGTGAAGGAGCACTGCACATCCTGGTGGAACTATGTGTTCACACAAGGGCACTAACTGTGTGACGCAGAGCTGAATAGTTGTATGTGAGCACCACAGCTCAGAGCGGAACACTACATGTATGTTCCAACAAAGGCACTAATAGTATGACAGGAAGCTGAACAGTTACCTGTGAGCACTGCAGCTCCCAGCGGAAAACTCTGTTCAAATAAAGGCACTAACATTATAACAGGAAGCTGAACAGCTGTGTGGAACCATCACAGATCCTGGCTGAACACTTATGTTCACACAAGGGCACTAACTGTGTGAAAGGGAGCTGAAGAGCTGTGTGGGAGCGCCACAGATCTCAACTGAACGCTTATGTTCAAAGAAGAGCACTAACAGTATGACTGAGCTGAACAACTATCTGGGAACACCACAGATCCCAGCTGAACACTTATGTTCAAACAAGGGCTCTAACTGTGTGACGGGGACCTGGACACCACAGACCGGCACCACAGGCCCCAACTGAATGCTGTTCACACGGGGACACTAACAGTGATAGAGAGCTGAACAGCTTTAGTGGAGCATCACAGACCCTAGGTGAACACAGTGTTCATACTGTGTTCATAGGGCACTAACAGTTTGACAGGGAGCTGAATAGCTGTGTGGGAACCACCACAGATCCCTGCTGAAGTTCTTCAGAAAAAAACTCCTTGCAAGAGTGTTGTTACGTATTTTTTTTAGATGCATTTAATTTACTATGTTTTTTTGGCTGACTTGTATCAGGTGTGTTTGTGGGTTGTCCAAAGGCCCTGCTCGCTTGCCTCCTATCATAATGCTGGCTACCATCGTATAAGTGAAATGTTCTTGAGTATGGTGTACAACACCTATTAAGTAAGTAGATATAAATGTCTGCTGCACCTCAACAGTCTCATCAGCATCATACCTCCAGCTTGGACCCTGTCCCTCATTACAACACGCTTCATTACAGTACATGATAGGATGCAACACGTTCATTAATATTACACCCAAATTTTCATAAAGCTGTTGTTTCACAAATCTCTGCATACTTTCAAAAGCTTCAGTGAAGGTCACTTTCCAATTGTTTATCTTCTTTTGCACTCAGAAGCTTGGTTATCATGTTATTAATCAATGAAAGGGCAATGGACTTATACATATTACACATAAATTTGTCTCAGCAACATTAGAATGAAAAAGGGGTGTAATTCTGAAAGTGATCAAATGATGATCTGACAGATGTTGTATGAAATAACTTTGTCAGAGCTAAAGGCCTGTTTTTGTGTTACAACCATGACCTTTTATTCAACAAGAATGTTACAGAATTTTTTCTGTATTGTAATATTTCATTGTATTTGTATTGTGATGAATAAATGATGTTCTATACAGACAACCAAGCTTGTGTACATCTGAGGACCCTCATGTAACTTTGAATATTCCTGATGTAGCCATGAATAAAAACTGTCCTTGGGCAGAACTGTAATGTTGCTTAGAGCATCTGAAAGTGCTCCATGTAAGTGTGCAAACTGGTGTAAGAGCATCTGAAAGTGCTCCATGGAAGTGTGCAAACTGGTGTAAGAGTGTCTGAAAGTGCTCCATGGAAGTGTGCAAACTGGTGTAAGAGTGTCTGAAAGTGCTCCATGGAAGTGTGCAAACTGGTGTAAGAGTGTCTGAAAGTGCTCCATGGAAGTGTGCAAACTGGTGTAAGAGTGTCTGAAAGTGCTCCATGTAAGTGTGCAAACTGGTGTAAGAGTGTCTGAAAGTGCTCCATGTAAGTGTGCAAACTGGTGTAAGAGTGTCTGAAAGTGCTCCATGTAAGTGTGCAAACTGGTGTAAGAGTGTCTGAAATGGCTCCATGTAAGTTTGCAAACTGGTGTAAGAGTGTCTGAAATGGCTCCATGTAAGTGTAGAAACTGGTGTAAGAGTGTCTGAATGCTCCACATTGGTTACAGTGTCTGAAATGACTCCACATTGCCCACATGGTTACAATGCCTGAAATGGCTCCACATTGACCAAGTGGTTACATGTCTGAAATGGCTCCACACTGACCAAGTGGTTACAGTGTCTGAAATGGCTCCACATTGACCAAGTGGTTACAGTGTCTGAAATGGCTCCACATTGACCAAGTGGTTACAGTGTCTGAAATGGCTCAACACTGACGAAGTGGTTACAGTGTCTGAAATGGCTCCACATTGACCAAGTGGTTTCAGTGTCTGAAATGGCTCCACATTGACCAAGTGGTTTCAGTGTCTGAAATGGCTCCACATTGACCAAGTGGTTACAGTGTCTGAAATGGCTCCACAATGACCAAGTGGTTACAATGTCTGAAATGGCTCCACATTGACCAAGTGGTTACAGTGTCTGAAATGGCTCCACATTGACCAAGTGGTTACAATGTCTGAAATGGCTCCACATTGACCAAGTGGTTACAATGTCTGAAATGGCTCCACATTGACCAAGTGGTTACAATGTCTGAAATGGCTCCACATTGACCAAGTGGTTACAATGTCTGAAATGGCTCCACATTGACCAAGTGGTTACAGTGTCTGAAATGGCTCCACATTGCCCAAGTGGGTAGAGTGTCTGAAACTGCTCTTCAATGGTCAAGTGATTAGAGTGTCTGTAACAACCCCTGAGTAAACAAATTGTGTATTCAATAGCTGATTGATTGCTTGACTGATTGATCAATTGATTAGTTTTTAGTGAATTTTTCTTGCTGAAAAGACAGCATCTTGTCAAGCTGTATGTCAATAAAAAAGAAAGGTGATGTCCTCTATATATTTGCTGACCAAACTGTGAAGGTCAAGTGGGTGGAGTGTTTGCTACAGAAGCGATGGATGTACTGTGTGACTTAGTACAAGTCAGGGATTTGGTTGTTTCAAAACATCGGTTTGACACAGCAGTCTTTCATCTTGACGAAAGAAAAGGCTACAGTGATGGATTCCATGACTATTCCGCTTTACACCAGCATCAAATTTATGAATGTTTGGGCAATGTACAGGGTGCATGCTGTTCTTGAGAGGTAGGTAGATTTAGTCCAACCACCGACATTGCAATATGACTCTGTCAACCAAGAACTATGAAACACAGTCATATGGTATAGGACTAGTATATAAGCAGCATCCATATCGCACTACAAACACTGTCATCCATGTCACACCACACACACTGTGTCATCCATGTCACAGTGATTAAACTGCTCTGATATATGTATTTATTTAACTGTCAAGGATATAAATGTACAACATATTTCAGTTTGCTCAGTCGGTTAGCGCGCTAGTGCAGTGCAATGACCTAGAAGCCTCCCACCAATGTGGTTGCTGTGAGTTCAAGCCCAGCTCATGCTGGCTTCCTCTCTGGCCGTACATGGGAAGGTCTGCCAGCAGATGGTCATGGGTTTCCCACAGGCTGGTTTCCTCTCACCATAATGCTGGCCGCCGTCATGTAAGTGAAATATCCTTGAGTACAGCGTATAACACCAATCAAATAAATAAATAAATAAATATTTCAGTTTGCATCCTAAAACTAATGCTGCTAGTGCTGAAGTAAGATAAAAACAAGCAATATTCATTGGAGCTTTGGAGAAATAAATGAGGTGGAGAATAATATAAAGCTAATTTATCAGCACTGCAAATTTCTTCAGTGTCTCTTTCCAAAATTTAAACAAGTGTCATAACTCCATGCAGTCATACATGATACACAATTGACAGCAAGATGAGCATACGTGTACTAAGAGATGACCACCATTTTGCTAACTACTCTGTGAAGATTAAGTCACACAGTAATGGGCATATTAGCCTAATGCAATAGACATATTCTACATTGTATGGGTAACATATGTCTACCGCATTAGCCTTGGGACATATATTCATTTTTCTTCATTTCTTTTTTTCTTTCTTTTTTTTTTTCCCCTGCTACCAACCCGTTTTGTATATAATCATTTTTCATACTGTCCCTGTTCCACTGGCTTACTTTCGGCCCCACTTCCACACCCCTCACAGTAGTTGCACCATCCAGATAATGTTGGGGAATATCACTTGTATATGTATTGCGTACCTAATTATGGTATTATATAAGTTGGCAAAAAATGTGTTCTCATTATAATCGTTGAATACTGCTCACTTTGTTAAACCCTTGTTGTTCTCGACGTGGCAGGTTAATGCAGGCCTATTTATGGGTGTACAACACGGAAGCTCCTGACTGAGCCAAGCCAGCTGTCACACAAACTATATCACCCTTTGATTACGCGGTTGCTGATGTAAACAAAACCACGTGTAGGGGATTTCCAAGGTGTTGCCGCTCCCAGAATCCATTGCCCAAGGGTCCGCGCATGCGTATAGGCTGGGTTGAACAGGATATACAACGCATCAGTTTGACAACGGAGTTTTAACCCGTGTGCTTTTGTCTGCTGGAAAGATATTTTAATTTCTTTCAGGCAAAATGCAGCTTACAGTCACAACCCTGTCAGACCAAATGTTTTCTCTGGATGTCAGTGATGACTTGGAATTAGAAAATTTCAAAGCTCTGTGTGAATTTGAAACCGAGATTCCGTCCTCAGAAATTGCTATTCTGTGGAATGGCCGTCCACTGCATGACAACAAACGAACTTTAAAAGACTACGGTATTAAAAACGGAGATGTTTTGCTGCTTCAACAAATAACCGGAAATCAGGGACAACAGCAACAACAGCAGCAAGGTGTGATGTGGGCTGTGAATGCTCTTTAGAACTGTCAAACACGATAGCAGACGTGGTCATTGTCACTCTGTGCTCATAAATTCAATGTTAGTGTTAGTCCACAGTGACAGTTTAATTTTATTCTCTGGGTATTGTTGGAGTCAAGGCTCAAATTAGGTGTTGTTGTATGTTATAAGACGCTTTAGCCATTTCAATTAGTATATCACCGTTTGATTCTAAAGTTGTGTGGCGTAACATATACAGCAGCTACAGTACAGTCGGATCGTATAACCTTATATCCTCCACCAGTCATAGCGGGACTGTCGGCGTATAGTCCACTGACCATATACCGACCATACACTGACCGTAGGCCGATGGTGAGCAAATCTGCCATCACTATCGGCATATTATGCAGATAATGGTGAGATTGTGGTGACACAATCCACCTATGTTTTTGTGACACTACCCATCATCATGTCAGTATTCTAGCTTTAGTTTAAAGTTACATATTTATTTTACTGTGGTGTAAAACTGATCACTGTGTGAAAAGCTTTCCCATTCCAATAAATCGGCACTACTTAAGTCCCAAAGCCTTCCACGGACAAAATCCATAATCAGCTTTTGTAAATCTGTCATGACTGTTACAAAATACCTTAACTTGGGGCAGTTTTGCATGAGGGAGGTCTGTATGGTCACATTGGTGTCTTCAGTCTTCTGCTCATGTATCGATTACAGTGTTTCTCGAAAATAAGAGGCAACGACCTTACAATCCTCCTCAGCTGATCTCAAATTGGCACCGTTTTGCATGTCAGGGGTTGGTAAGGTCACAGCATTATGTTCATCACATCTGCTCTATGCAATCACTGCAAAATTTAGCTTGTCGAAAATGGGACCTCACATCTCAAGTTGAAAATGACGAACATCACGCTTGAACTTTCCAGTCTACGGAATGGAGTAAATAGTGATGTCAAAAAAAAACATCAGCTGGAAACACAGACCGAGTGCTGGATACAGTAGCCCTGTATGTCCCACTGGGGGCTCATCATGGCCTGACAGTGACAAAAAGTCATCAGATAAGTTCAATTTATGTTTACATGGCTGGAGTAAGTACAACTGAATGATCTGTCTGCCGAAAATCGATACCTTGTAATGACAATAAACTCGGATCAAGATGTGATGACCATTCAGCCATCATCCGCTTATGATGGCCAGACATCCTGGATGATTGCATCAAAATCGGTGTAGGAAGGGGAACATGATCTGCACATGGTTGATGGGCTGGCCTTCCGCGTATGCTCGGGCTACGATGGGTGTAAGATTTAAGGCTAGGATCCAACTGTTCTGTATGTAGGTGCAACTGCTTTGATGGTTACTGAACTACCCTGGAAGTTGACCACACTTTTCTGTGTAGCGCAGGTATCACAACAGCTGTGCTCTGCGTCAAGCAGGAACACTAGGGAAGACCTCTCCCTAAACATATTTTTCCTAGACTCAATACGTCTCTGTGGCTTGACCCTATCACTTTACTATCATCCTGTCTGGTCTCTCCACATATGTTATAATGATGACCGTATAGTATATATATATATATGTAATGGAGAGACCACACAAGAGGAGTAGATGAGGATTCCTAGCTGTGAGAGACACAACTTGCTTAACTCAGATGATGCATACTTTTTCGCTCTAATTCAAGCCCAATTAGCACATCCTTCCTGCTTTCAAACAAAACAGATTTTACACAGCTGTATTAATGCATGGTCTGAGGTGAGTGAGTGGGAGACATTTTATCCTAGTGAGTCACATGTGGGAAAAACATAATTATGGAGAGGGCTTCACTAGTGTTTCTACTTGATAGGGAGGGCAATTTTGGCAACACCAAGGCTGAATTGACAGGTATGGTATCAACATGTAATATAAAAATGTGGGTTTATGACAAAGATTCCAGTAAAGATTACAGGATGTCGTAATTGGGATCTGCTTCTTTACTATGTTTATGATATCGTGTAATCCAACCCAAAACATGGTCTAGTTTATTGAGCGTTTACATGTTCATTGTTTGATGATGTGCATGGTGAAATCTGCGATTGTGGAGATGAAAGTATTGTATTGCACATTTAAGTTAAGTAATTCAAACAGGTCAGGGGTAAAAAGTATGAAGCCTGGCCAGCACAGGTGTTTACACGTCAAATTTAAACCTCTTGTTTCTTAAGTTGTTATATTTACAGGCTTGGTCTGTTAGTTTGGTAGCTGTTTATGTATTTGTGTTAAACTTGGTATTGTCATGAAGTGATAAGATTGTTTCCCAACATCAACTAAATAAATAACATGGATCATTCTGAAACTGAAAAATTCTGATACTTTTTTATCCAACAGGTGGTGGCCCACTTAACATTGACTTTGGCAGCATAGCAATCCCTGGTAGCTCAGGGGCACCTCCGGGATTAGGCAGAAGTCAACCTCCACGCTCGCCTCAAGAAGCCATGGAGGACCCGAAATCTGTACGGGACATTCTCTTAGCCAGCCCTCATGAACTCTCCATCTTAAAGGAAAGAAACCCAGAATTAGCAGAAGCCCTCCTCAGCGGCAGTTTAGGTATAAATCAACTCATTTATTTGAGATTTTAAACACATGAAATATCTTATGTAGAAATAAGAACGGTAAAAGTGATAATGAAAATACATGTACACATAAAGGCTTTTTACAAGATGCTTAAATTTTAAATGTGGAATCACTTTCAGATGTTTGTAAATATCACATCTCCAATATAATTCCTGCAGTCAACTGACAAGGTGTGAAAGCTTAAATGTGACAATGTGTGGTGTTAAAATGATCTGGAAGTAGTGTAGAGATACAGTCATTAACAGCTGTGGTGCAAACACTTTTGAAGTGAAAGAAAGTCCCAGTTTGTTTATAGCAGTAGTTGGTTAACATGTTTGTATGATGAAGTTTGGAACCCGCTTGTTACCAGACCTGATGGTTGTAAGATGATTGTCATGAATGTATACCTCTTCTTTTAAAAGAAGCCTTAAACTGGGATGGAGATGTTGAAAGCTTACCCAATCAAGTACAAGATGGATCCTCATCTTTATATACTTTAGTGTGTTATGTTCACACCCTTGTCACAATGCCAAACCATCTGAAACCGTGACATACATTAACCCCTTTAACATACTGATTGGCTCAGACATACCATGATGTCTTAGCCTGTATTAAGATTGACCCAGTTGTTTTTTATTTTTGTAAATTTTCTGTAGATTTACTGCAAAACTTTGAAGCAAAAGAATTTTCATTTAAAGATATAATACATTAATTAATTTGTTTGACACTTTCAGAACGGTTTACACAAGTTTTTCGCCGACAACAGAAAGAAAGACATGACAAAGAACGAGAGAGAATGAAACTTTTGTCAGCTAATCCATTCGACCCTGAAGTACAAAAACTGATTGCAGAGGAAATCAGGTATAACTCGAATACAGTGTGATATAGAGACTACTGTACAGTAGTATGTCTGTTTTTGTAAACCCTGTATCGAGTTTTGCAAAGATGATCATTGTGACCCTTATATATACCTTTTGGCCTTTTCAAATCTATGCTTACATTAATTTGCGTATTAATCAGCTTGCTTTACATAACTGTTGTATGACAATATCCGGGACCTGTTGTATGACAATATCCCGGGACCTGTTGTATGACAATATCTCAGGACCAGTTGTATGACAATATTTCAGGACCTGTTGTATGAAAATATCCCTGGATCTGTTGTATGACAATATCTCAGGACCTGTTGTATGACAATATCCCAGGACCTGTTGTATGACAATATCTTGGGATCTGTTGTATGACAATATCCCAGGACCTGTTGTATGACAATATCTTGGGACCTGTCGTATGACAATATCCCAGGACCTATTGTATGACAATATCCCGGGACCTGTCGTATGACAATATCCCAGGACCTGTTGTATGACAATATCTTGGGACCTATTGTATGACAATATCTCACGACCTGTTGTATGACAATATCTCAGGAACTGTTGTATGACAATCTCCCAGGACCTATTGTATGACAATATCTCAGGACTTGTTGTGTGACAATATCTTGGGACCTGTTGTATGACAATATCTTGGGACCTGTTGTATGACAATATCCTGGGACCTGTTGTATGACAATGTCCTGGGACCTGTTGTATGACAATATCTTGGGACCTGTTGCATGACAATATCCCAGGACCTGTTGTATGACAATATCCCGGGACCATTGTATGACAATATCCCGGGACCGTTGTATGACAATATCTTGGGACCTGTTGTATGACAATATCCCGGGACCTGTTGAAAGGAAATTGAGTAAGTTTTGCTGATGTCATTTAAAGCTGCATGTAGGACTGCATTGACGCTGCTGTCTTTGGTTCTTTATCCTTAATAGGACAGCCTAAAAATTCTAAAACAAAACAGTCGGAATTGAAAAGTGTACTCTGAATAAACATGGCAAAACATGATTAGAGGTGATATTGTACCTGGGATGGTTTGCCAGCAAATCTGCGATGGTCATGGGTGTCCCCCAGGGTCTGCTTTGCGCTGACAGTCGTGCTGGATTCTGTCGTATAAGTGATATGTTCTTGAGTAAGGTGTTGAAACACCAACAAATAAATAAATAAATGAATTGAGATGATATTAGAGCACTTCACCACCTGTCACAAATACATTTGTTGATACGACTTTCTCTTGATGATTTTTCAGATCTTGTTTGATGTGGAGAGGTTGTCTTGTTCTGTTACAGGTTAAAAAATGTGGAGTCTAACATGGAAACAGCCATGGAATTTGCTCCGGAGAGTTTTGGTCAAGTTGTTATGCTATACATCGACTGTTATGTAAATGGGCATAATGTCAAGGCTTTTGTAGATTCAGGTAAGCTGGAATTTTCTGTTGTAGCTTTAAAGTGAAATACAAGTTAAAAAATGAAATTGTGATGAGTGAAAAGAATAAAAAAATTTGTACCAGAAAATACCTTCACTGCTGTTTCACTGATTCTCTTTAGCAGGTAAACAGCCTCGAATTGTTATATGTTTCCATTCTGTATGAGTATACCTGTAGCCTTACAGCTGTATCTGTACTTAATGTGGAAATATAATAAGCATGTTCAGTATGGTTCAGAAAATCACAATCAAAACATTTGACTGCTTTTAATTTGGCGGAAAAGAGTTTTCAAAAATCGTTGAAGGTATTTTCAGATACAGTTTTCTTTATGCCCTTTTCACTCAGCACAACTTCATTTTACGTGGTCTCTCACTTTACGCGAGGAAGTTTACAGTCAGATACCTGGCAAAGCCATTGGTAGTCCATGGATAGACTTTGTTTCTGATGCCCATAAACCTGAGGGTTTTCATATAAGTGATATGTGCATGAATACAGTACTAAATCCTTCAAATCGTTACACAAACAAGTACCTTTGATGAGTTCATAGATACTGCAGGTGTGTACTTCCTTTTTTATGTGCTCTATATGAATGCAAAGCAATGTCTTATATAGGCAAGAAAATTTCCCAACTCTTAGACTGGAAGGTGTTGACCAAAGTACAACCAATAAGAAAATAGTTCTAAAGATGATGCAAAGATTTAATGTTTCTGCTGTTCAGTTTTGCCTCATGTTCTGTCTAGAAAGTATTATAGTGAGGAGATGTGAAGTAACAATTCAGTAAAATGAATTTAACGTTTGAAAATGTCATGTTTTCTCCTCCGCATGCAGAAATATTTCGCTGTTTTTATGAGGGTCAGTAGGGTTACAACGCTAGAGCTGACAGTTTGTGAGAGACAAATAATTCAGAGGACAAATCATTTGTCAGTATAAATAAAAATAATTCTTAAGTAAGTTCGCATCATTTTGACAGTTTTGACAATGTTAGAGGTGTGATTGTTTTGGTTTTGTTTTGTGGTTCTTTTGATGTTCATGCCCCACGTACAGAGCTCAATTGTTGGCTACCATCTTTGATCATCATCTCTTGATGCTATCATGTGTACCATGCAATATGATAACTCAGTAAATATTTACTTCACTCTTGACATATTTGATTTATATCACTGAACAGAGAAAGTCAGTAGCAGTCAATCTGTAGATGTTTTGGGTTGATACCTGTTGCTATTTTGCTGGAACACCCAGACAAGATCTGAGATCAGTAAAGCGGAAACACAGACTTATAGGCCAGCCCTTCTCAGTGCCAGTGTTTATATTATGTGATTCTTACCTCAGGTTTCAAGGAATTTGAATGCAGATGTCATATTCTAGAATGGTACAGATACATACTCATGTGTACCTGCCATAAAAAATGCAAATCTAAAAGGTTAGAGTTCGACTTGTTTTAGACATGTCAGAAGTCACATTTCGGTAATAATGAAAATTGGACATTGTATACATCATATTTCATAGTTGAAGGTAGTCCAACATATGATGTAGACCATGTGAAGAGAAAATTTATAAAGCTCAGCCTGTCTTATTGCAGTGTGGGTCTCTGTGGCTCAGTTGGTTAGCACGCTAACGTAATGACCTGGAAGCCTTCTATCAAAGCAGTCTCTGCTGAGTTCAAGTCCAGCTCATGCTGACTTTCTCTCAGGCCATAGGTGGGAAGGTCTGCCAGGAAGGTATGCCAGGAAGGTCTGCCATCAACCTGCGAATGGTCGTGGGTTTCCCATGGGCTCTGCCCTGTTCCTCGCACCATACTGCTGGCTGCCGTCATACTGGTGAAAAATTCTTGAGTAGGCTTACGGCGTAAAACACCAATCAAATAGATAAATAAATGTCTTATTACATGATTTTAAGAGGTGATCTGAGGTGAAATGGGGTGTTTCTTATACAGACTTTATCTTACTGGGAAAAAATATTTTTCGTAACTTTCTTTCATGGAACTGATTTTATGTCTCTTGTTGGTTCCCATGAACGTGAAACACAGAATCGAAGAATTTTTGTCGTTTAGGCCAGTATGGGTGAAATCCCCAACCTGCAGACAATAATTTGAATGTTTAACTCTAATTGGTGGTTGTGGGTTTCCCCCAGGCTCTGCCCGGTTCCCACCCACCATAATGCTGGCTGCCGTCCTATCAGTGAAATATTCTTGAGTACGGCGTAAAACACCAATCAAATAAATAAATATCACTAATCACTAATTGGCGTAAATCTTGCTTTCCTCATAAAGCGATTCTCAAATCTCTTACCTTGCACAACATACAGTTGATGGATAAAAGTGGGAAATTATGATAGATATTTCGGAGACTGTAGGCTCTAGTTTAAATATAGAGCAGAAAGCACCATCAAGAGCTCTGCTAGAGTTAAAATGTTCATTTATGATATGGAAATCTGATGTTAATATTTAAATGGTGTCAGAAACATGTTTTGTCCTTTGCTAGGTGCTCAGATGACGATCATGAGCCAGTCTTGTGCAGAGAGATGTAACATCATGAGATTAGTGGACACCAGGTGGGCTGGCATCGCTAAGGGCGTCGGCACCCAGAAAATTATAGGCAGGGTTCATTTAGGTAGGTGATCCTTGTAATGAATCGACATCATTGTGCAACCGTACATTACAGTGTGACTTTGGAGCAGGGTAACAGTTTAAACATGACGACACTAATTCCATAGTTTGTCCGAGTACACAAGATGCATTATTAGACATGTTTTGATGCAGCAGAGTTTCTACACACTTTGAGTTTAATTTATGTAGCATGAGTTAATAAATTGTGACAAGTTGTCCAAAAGTTCAGATCTTGATTTGTCTTCTCAAAAAAGTCTTCATTGAATTTCTGTATTAGTAAATCAGCTTTTTACCTTGATTAAAAGCAGTGGCCGCACAGTGAAAGTTTTCTTTCCTGTGCGACTCTTCTTCTGGTGGGCCTGATTTTTAGAGGTGACGGATTGCAGGATTCCATTATTTTCTGGCCTGAAGTCATAATCATTCTCTCCATTTATATTTAAACGGCATCCTTGGTAAAAGACTTGACTAAGAAATTCATCAGTATCTAAGTATTAAATCTTTGTCTGGGTGAAAAATAGTATAATATCTGTTCCTCACTGCTATTTCCTGTAGGCCAGATCAAGATAGGAAAGGATTTTTTACAGTCCTCCTTTTCCATATTGGAAGACCAACCCATGGACATGTTGCTAGGCTTAGATATGCTCAAACGTCACCAGGTAATGTGGGATTTGCACTATTGTAGCGCATTTATATTGCATCCCCCAAGTCACTTCGAATGTGATGTTCAAAGTATAACCTTGACAGTGGAATATAAAATGTAGGTGCATAGTACAAATGTTTTAGTCCTGTGTTTTTACACAGCCAGTTTTCAGCACATCCTCAGAGGAATTATTTGGAAGCTAATGTTAACATTTTGTAAAATGTACTGAGAAAAATTTAGTTTGGAAATGCTTTAATTAAATGAGAAATGAGTCGTGGGATGCATGATGTTAGTGATAGACTGTTTTGTTGACCAGTGTTCAATAGACCTCAAACATAACAAGCTGGTTATTGGCACAACGGGTACGGAGACCCCATTTCTGAGTGAAGGAGACCTCCCGGAGCACGCTCGCCTCAACGGAGCTTCAGGGACCACGCCGAGTCGCAGTGAAACGGAGAAAGAGGACCAGCAGTTAGCTCAGGCATTGGCCAAGTCAGCAAAGGAAGCAGGTGAGGCGCGAGGTGTACATGGAATTTGTCTTTGTATGCTCTGTTTGACCTGAAAGTTCGCCCTTTACCGAGTTCATTTTGCTTGGTCCTGCAAGTTATTTTGACCGTTGAAAGGTGTTTTGACAGTTATTTAGAAGGTGGAATAATAAGTAATATTTTCTGACTTTATGGCACACTGTTATTTCAGGTACATTGACACTGTCAGTGCTAGAAAGTTATGGGGTCAGTATCACTCCAAAAAAGATTTTGAGAATGCCCGCAAGTGGCGTAATAAAGCCAACTATTTGCTTGATAAAACGAAGAAAAATGTCTTTGAAGAACTGATCAAAGAAAACAACAAGCATCCGAAGAATATATGGAAAATGTTAAGAGAAATGGATCCTAAGAACATCAACAATCAAGTCCCAGAAAAGCTTAAAATATCTTTTAATCCAAACTATGATCACAACATCGCTGACAACTTATGTCAGATGAAATGAACACTTTCTTGACTAACATTATGTCTCGACTAACCAAACCTAAAATTCCAAACAGTTTTAAACCACTTACACACCCTCATGAAAATGTAAGACTGTTTATACATATAGATGAAAAAATCCCACAAGGCACAAAATTCACTTTACCAAAGATAGACATAGAATCTGTGTATAAACACATAATTGTGAACTGGAAGTCAAAAACAGCACAGGACCTGACCTGACTGGCCGTTTCTTCAAATGAAGGCTGCTGTAATTGCAGATATTATAGTAAATATTATAAATAAATGTCTGGGAACAGGGGAGTTCCCTCAAGCATGGAAAGTAGCTAAAGTATTGCCCATATACATATCAGGAGAGACCGAACAGTGCAAAAACTGTCGTCCAATTTCTATCCTATCTACCTTATCAAAAATTATCGAAAGACACAAGCATGATCACCTGTACAATTATCTGACCACTTTCAACCTACTTTGCGAAGGACAGTCAGGGTTCCGAGCACAGCACTCCTGTCAAAATGCATTGACAAGAATTGTAGAATTATGGCCAGGTTCAATTGATCAAGAACGTTTTGTAGCTTGTGCCAAGCTTGATTTTCAAACAGCCTTTGAAATGATAAATTGTGATAGCATCTTACAAAAACTTTAAAAAAACTTGAGAGTACTGCTCTGAAACTCATGAAAACATACCTTTTTGTCCGAAAACAGTTCGTTTACCTTGATGGTCACATGTCCGATCTTCTGCCTGTAGAATCTGGTTTAACCCAAGGATCTATTCTAGGCCCGCTATTATTTTATAATTTATGTAAATGACCTGTTGTTATGCCCAACCAGGAGTACAATTGACTTGTATGCTGATGACACCACTGTATATAACCATTGTGCAAATCTAACAGAATTAGAGGCTGATATGAATCAGGACATAGAACAAATCGAGAGATGGTGTCACTACAATGAAATGTTTCTTAACACTAACAAGTCAGCCATTTTATTATCAGGCACTGAACATAAATTACGTAAACCAGCCACTCGTGTTAACATTACAGCATGCAACTCAAATATTAAATGTGTAAAATCTGACAAAAGTCTTGGTCTTCATATTAATCAAAGCCTTAGCTGGAATTCCCACACTGATTCTGTCTGTGATCACAACCAAACTTGTTGTATTGTACAGCAACAAACATATACTGGGAAAAAATGCCAAAATGCTGTATTATAATATCGACTACTGTTGCACGATCTGGAGATATGCCCACAAGTACCAGATAGAGAGGATCTCAAAACTTCAAAAATAGCAGCCAGACTAATCTTAAATGCCCCTTATTTAACACTAACTTCCAAACTTTTCAAGGAACTCAACTGGCTCTGCGTCCAAGACAAAATTTCCCAGCAAACAGAAGTCTACATGTATAAGATACTAAACGGAAAGTGCCGAACATACTTGAATGCACTATTTAAACCTGTCAACTCTGCAACTGCAAAACATCACCGATCAACTACGAATGGTAATCTCCAAGTGCCATTCCCCTCCTCCAAGTACGTCAAACAAGGCCTTTCAAACAATGATCCAAAACTATGGAACTCATTAGAAAGGGATTAAAAGAGTCAAAATCTCCGAAAGCCTTCTGCAAAAAGTTTCATTTGACCATGATTGAACAACCAAATGTAAATGCTTAAAAACCCATTTTATTTGATTGGTGTTTTACGCCGTTCTCAAGAATATTTCACTTATATGACGGCGGCCAGCATTACGGTGGGAGGAAAGCGGGCAGAGCCCGGCAGAAGCCCACCACCATCCGCAGGTTGCTGGCAGACCTTCCCACGTACGGCCAGGGAGGAAGCCAGCATGAGCTAGTCTTGAACTCACAGCGACCGCATTGGTGGGAGGCTTGGGGTCATTGTGCTGTGATAGCAGGCTAACCGACCGAGCCACGGAGGCCCCCAAAAACCCATTTGCAGTATATACTCAGTTAATATTTTGATTGAAATATGTATGAAATACGTTTCTGTTGCTTCTCTGTTTCAGCCCAGTTTGGTGCTGGTCCCTCAGGGGCTGTATTGGGGAGTTTGTCCACCCCCTCGGGGGCCTCATCCTCGGCCAGTCCGTTCCCTGAAGCTGTGATTAGCCGGCTGATGGCCAGTGGCTTCTCCAGAGAGCAGGTGGTGGAGGAATTGAGGGCACAGAATGGGAACCCAGAGGCTGCGCTAGGGGTTCTCCTTGCCAAGTCCTTAAAGTTCCCCTGACCACAGTTCTTATATCCACTCACTGGACATTACTTTCAGCCAACCACTGTATTACATAGCAAAAACAAACTTGCCAAGCTTGGCATTACTACAGGAAAAAATGATAGCTACATGCAGAAGATTTAATATGAAAAGCAATGAGTCAATAGATTTTGCTCCTTTTTTTTCCCAGGCTTACATGTATGTTCTTATGTGTACATATTAAGTTCCTTTTATGGTCAAACTTCTTTTTTAATCACAAAAGGCTCTTTAAACTTAGCACCTAACAGTTGGAGATGTCCGGAAAACATGTTCCCCTGAGCCTTGCTGTTTATACAGTGATATAGAAACAACTCACATCTGTTGTGATGGGATTTGGATTGATTTCTGGCAAGATGGAGTTCCTTGTCCTGTAGTAGGACTGTCAGAAAAAACATGCTAGCACAGTTTCTCCTATCTTTGAATGATCCTATTTAAATGAAGTTATGTTGAGGTAAGAAGACCAATTAAACTGTGTCTGAAGATACCGTCACTAGTTCTTAAGACTTTGTTCAGCAAATTAAATGCAGTCAAATGCTTTGATTGTATGGTGGGTTTTATGGACCATGTTGATAATTCGTGTCGCTGTTGACATTAGAGGGCATGACTGGTGCTAAGGTTTAACTCGCCTGAACAAAGCTAACATGATTACACACATGCACAATACAGTAGACATATGGGGCTAAGGGAACATTGTGCAACAGGGACTTGCTTCCTAAATATATACATCGGGAGAGATTTGAAGTATGTGACACAAATAGCTTATCTGGTAAATGGTAGTCGTTCTATTCTGTTGACAGTGTTGATCTTTACGTAATTATCCTTTATAATATTTTCATATTGTGCATATGTAATTTGGGCCATGGTAAAATTCAATATTCATAGTTCTTATTTATTGAGTAAAATGTTGATGATACCACCTGTCTGATTTCATGCGTTAAGCTGCAATGGCTGTGGTTATAGTTTATGTATTGGATAATGGTGACGTTATGATAAGTAGCCCAGTAACATTTGGACGTACATGTATGTGGTCATCGTCACCTCACATGAAAACTTGCATTTACTTTTATCATAGACAGAGTGCATTTACACCTAATGTTATGGAAACCTACATGTAGTAGGTAACCTATACTTACTGTTGGTGATCATAGACTGGGTTAAATGTCCAGTATTTGTTGCCTGAACATGACCCCAGCAATAGCTCTAATCCCGGTACAGAAATTTTAAATACATTTTCTAAATTTTGTATGTGTGTTTGTGTATCTGATGATGTCAGTGTAGAAAGATAAGACAGGAAACCTCTACTGAATTTGAGAATTCCACCAGATTTTCTGCTGACTGACGCACCATCTTGATGAGGAAAGACTCGTGTGCTCCAGTGTTCTAATCTCACCACATTAATTTTTTCTCAAGAGAAGCAATGGTTATTTACTGTACAGTTTGTGTGTTGTTGTGATAGAGCATTAAAAACATATTGTTTGTTATTTCGTTAGGTTGTCCGTTAGACAAAATGTTAGCCTATTCCTCATGTGAAGCTGGTGGCAAATGTATTTGTCTTGTGCTCACAGGTCCAAGGTTATCCAAGCAAAGTCAGACAGGCTCCATATGGGAATTCATTTCTCTCTTTTAGTTTTATTTTAATTATCTTTTATGATGCAAACATTTACACTCAATGCCTAATTCATTGTTGTACGCCCGCCCCTACTCAGACCACATAATGGTATAACGATTTTGTCAATTTGTCAATCTGTATTTGTGTTCCGGCTACATCTCAAATTGTTTCCCATGTGCGGTATTAATTTTTTGTGGATTCATAGTAACATATATACAAATGAAATGATGTGTGTCAACTCACATTTGTCCATTTCACTTGTTACTTTGGTAACCAGTCACCATTTCCCTGATATATACTGTATAAATACATGACCTTGTGCCCATGCCACAACTAATTCTCAGTGGATACTTAGATATGGAGGTGGTGATGTGTTCCAACTCGCCCATGATGATTTTCACTGTTGCTATGGTAACCAGATTGCCATTATCCGTACATATACTTTATAAATGTGTATGGTTTCGTGTCGGAACTACGACTCCAGTTGTTTTCCATGTACAGTGTTAAATCTTCAGCTCATACATAGATACAGTGGTGACAATGTGCTGCAACTCAAATTTAACCATTTCTAATTTTGGGCCGACAAATAGATACAGAGGTGACAATGGACATTTGTGTATATTTCCATGGCTACCGTGATTATTAGTGCACCCACCACAAAACCTCATAAACAGGACGAGAACTGTAAATCACATATATGTATTTTTGAAAGACATTTCTTTCCAAACTCATTGTTTTATGTATACTTTTAAGTTTAATGTTTAATGCAAGAACATGCCATCAAAACCGATGAAGTACTTTTCCTTACAGATTATATTGGACACACTGCTGCTGGTATTCTTTTATACATTTCAGACGAATGTATTTGTTCGTGCATATGCTGTGTTCACCTGAATTATTGTTCATACTTGTATTTTGATCCTGGCTGTAATTTTAGGTTTTTTACACTGGACTACTGAAAAGCATATCTTTCATGAGTCAGTTATTTTCAGTGGAATGTACAGGTTGATGATTATACCCGACCATGTAGCATTTACTGTGGTTGTGGGAAATGATGTCGCGGATGAGGACTTACATGTCCTCTGAGTATTGTCTGTGTGAAATGTGATGTTGCCTAATCAGGGGATTATACAGCCTGGTAGTCTGGGTGTATGTGTGTTCAAAACTGAGCAGATCTGAAGTGTTCATGAATGCCCGCCGTGCTCCATTGATGTACGTATAGGTATGCGAGATGAAGTGGTGGTAAGCTACGTTTATCCTATTCATTCACACATACACATACTTGTAATAGGCACGAGCTTCACATCTTAATCATGTAGATGTAGGTTATCAGTTGGTGCCTTGGATACTGCAGAAGGTATGTTGGGACTTGATTAAACTGAGCTAACAAACAGTGGCGTGAGGTATGCGGAAGCCTTCATATATGCTTGGACTAATGCGTATACGTATGTTCCAGGATTATGGGTGATCTCAATCAGTAGGCCTCTGGCTGTACCAAACCTAGACATTGTGTCAGATGTTATGTCAGCATACTGTAGGTTTATCTGTATCCAGAGCTCTGTGGTTTAAATGTCCAGTGCCTGCTCCACAAGGCAGGTGAACACTCTGATTGTAGCTAACATGGCTGCCATCATGGGTATACTGGCATGTGTTGTATGGCAATTACAGTCAAGTGGGCCAACAGTAACCTTATGGAAAAGGGCTAAGGACTGCAGACTTGGGGGCGTAACTGCTCTCCCCAGGTTTGATGTACATACAAAAGCCTATCATGTTACATTGTATACACATACACATTTGATTTCATTACATTTTAATATGGTATCATTAACTGGAAAGTTTCTTTGAGGTTGATGAGGTGTAATGATAAGCAGGTACATGCAAGTGTTGCTGTGGAGAACACAGTTATTTAGTGCAATCCACATTGTATCCTTTTCTTACAGTTCATTGGCTTACAGATATGTGAAATTCTCTTAAAAGACGGTTCATTTCTTTCTAGTGAAACTATTTCTTCTTTTGATTAGCTTGTTGTAATATACACCCATTACTCAATAATTTTTAGGCAGTCCATGTGGCCCATGTAAACGTACCTACTGTGTATGACTTATAATAATGACTAGTTATCTTATCCGATAAGCTGACACTTGTGGTCAGTTTACAAGATCTGACTTTGACTTTAAGTCAAAATATAAACATGTATTCTTAGCAGCATTAATATTATTAAATCTTTGTTATTGAAATAGGGAGCACACAAGAACTTGAAGACAAATCTGTCACAAATTTAAAAGTTTCCCAAAAAATAAGCATTGTAGTTACATGTATGTCACATTTATGTTTATGTTTATCATTTACAGCCCTTTCAACTATTGAAAGTTTCTCTTTGTATGGCAACGTTTAAATAATATAATTCCCACATGCAATTAAATCGGATCTAGATGTCGGCATTTAATAGGACTGTACTCTTAAGTTAAGTTAAGTTAGTTACCTTTAGTCAGTTTTTCTCCATTCAACTGTACATGCACATTGATTATGATACGGAATAAATAATTGTCAAAAGAACTATTTTGTGTAATAAAATGTTTCCAAGCAGAATTACCATGTGAAAGAGATCATTTATTGAGGTGTTGGACATAAACTGTCAATATAGATACCTTTCTGCTGTTGAAGAGACTTTTTAAATACATGTTCTCACATTACTCTGTAGTGTTTACTTTTCCTGGAACGTCCAAATTACCACCTGATTAATGTTCCGGCTAGCCTGTTACTGTTATCAGTAGCTTGTCCTAACCAAATGATTAGAATACAAGTCCTTTCTTTGCCAAGACACATAAGGTGTTGGCTCAATTCAAATCTTTTGAGATATGCCTTCACTGTTCTCAGACATTGGTGGCAGTAAGCAAATCTATGGACTCAGTGGTAGATATCACTTGGCCTCCACCACTGTTGAAAATTACTTGGCCTCCACCGCTGTTAGATATTACTTGATCTTGTCTTCCACCATTGTTGAGAGATCACTTGCCTTCCACCACTGTTAGAGAGCACTTGCTCTCCACAACTGTTGGAGATCACATACCAGCCACCACTACTGGAGATCACTTACCCTCCATCACTGTTCGAGATCACTTGTCCTCCACCACTGTTGGGGATCACTTGCTCTCCACCGCTGTTGGTCATCACTTGCCCTGACCAATGATGGCCATCACTTGCCCTCTACCACTGTTGGTCATCACTTGCCCTCCACCACTGATTGTCATCACTTGCCCTCCACCACTGATTGTCATCACTTGCCCTCCACCACTGATGGCCGTCTCTTGCCCTCCACCACTGGATGGCCACTGATTTACTCCAGTGTCATACACCCATAAAACTCACCACTGACATGTATTAGTTAAAAATTTTTGAAATTTTAGCATTCGACTACCATAATGGCAGGGTAATTTCTGAATGAAGTTAACATGAGAAACTTCCCCATATGTATGACACACTACCACAGACAGATACATGACACAGTGAAGTTGTTTTTCAACATCATTTTCCACATTATTTTGTGGCTTGTGGTTCCACATTATTTCATCACATTTATGGTGGGAGGAAACTGCACAGAGCACGAGAGAAACCATCGACCTTCCAAAGCGTGTTGGCACACCTGTCTAAGTAGGAGCGGAGATGAGGCCACAGAAAAACTGGGATTAAACACAAATGGATTTTTTAAAAAGTTATAATCATTACAGTGATTTGTAAATGCTTTATTTAATACCTTGAGGAAAATTCATGCATGTGTAGGCACTGAATGTAACCAATACCATGCAACAGCCAATGTACAAGAGACCAGACTGTGATAGTTGCCTGTTCAAACGGTCACCATTCAGTGTGCTGCTAATACACAAAATTCCTACCATGAATAAATCAACAAGTAATGTTTTACCTGTAAATTAATTAATCAAGCAGTACCTACATTTCTGTAGCTCAAAGGTGAAGCCATGTCTGTATTAAGATATGATGACTCTACACACATTCAGTTGATATGACCTCAATATACCGTATTTCTTTTCTGGCAGTTATTCATGTATATGTCCTTGTATAGGGCTAATGACATATATGCCTGTATTAATCCAGGAGTTAATCCACACCAACCATTGCATATACGGTGATAACCTGGTGTAAGCTGACATTAATCCAAGTCCTTCTCAGTGCCTTTATCACCCAATCCTGATATAAACTCCTTGGCTTCCTCCAGAACTCGGCCAGCGTTCTTACACTCCAAACTTTGCGGGTGAGTGATTTCCGCTGAGGACTGTAACTGACACAGCTGATTCTGGGTGTCCTTCAGGCGTAAAATGCTGTATGATTTGGACGTTTTCATTTCCAGCAGGATTTCCTCCTGCCTCTTGATCTGAACAGCCTCTTTCTCAGTTTCCTTCATTTTGGCGAGTCGCTCTTCCGTGTGGGTGACGTTTTTGTCGTGTTTGCCGACCTCAATCATACAACGGCGCAGTCGTTCCGTGCACTGTTGCAGCTGTTTCAGGGTGGGGTCTGCCAGTATTTACAAAGGAGAACTGTTTACTCACATTGCCACATGTAGAGTTATTATTAACACTTTCTCAAAGAAACTGTCGTGTAATTAATCTACCAACTGGAAAGTTTTTGCTGGTTAATGTACTTAATTACAGCAATTCAAATTTGCAAACTGTAGGCAATATATTTTCATGTAAATCTGTTTTAAGTGAATATCATTTGGAATAAAACTTTGTCGAGGATGTGGTTGAATAAATTTGTTATACTCCATAGGGTGTGCTTAAAATGAAGTTACTCATTTGGTTGGTGCGGCTAGTGCAGCGTAATGACTCAGAAGCCTCCCACCAATGCATTCGCTGTGAGTAAGTACAGCTTATGCTGGCTTCCTTTCCGGCCATACGTGGGAACTTCTGCCAGCAATCTGCAGATGGTCGCGTGTTTTCCCTGGGCTCTGCCTGGTTTCCTCCCACCATAATGCTGGCAGGAGTCGTATAAATGAAATATTCTTGAGTACGGCGTAAAATACCAACCAAATAAATAAATAAAACAAATTTGCTGTGATTTTCACAACTGTCAAATGTAAGATGCCTCCAAACTAACTACTCATAACCAAGTCATAGGGGCCTAAAGTTGCATAGTGTGAGAGAGGAAGCCTATTTCTATACTAAGTAGGTTCAAGTACATGTATAGGCCCCAACTACTACAGGTTGTTAGTAATGCTCCTGACCATCCCTCGTCATAACACGCCTCATTACAACATGTGATTTAGTTAAGTATAACACGGTCACAGAAGTGCCCCTAAAAACCTTTTCTCAAACTTGTTTCTGCACACATCTGTAAGTTTCAGATTGTGAAAAGCTTTACATTTTGTTCAATCTTTGTCCTCAGAAGCTTGATCAGTGAGTAATTATTAAATAAAAACCAAGATATGCTGCTTTGATTTACACTTAACAAACAGCATATCAACATCACTGTCCGTTTCTGTAAGTTTATACGCTACTGATAGCCAGTGTCATATAACATGATGCTTGCTTCCTTTCCTGCCGTACGTGGGAAGGTCTGCCAGCAACCTGCGGTTGGTCGTGGGTTCCCTCGGTCTTTGCCCGGTTTCCTCCCACTATAATGCTAGTCGTCGTCGTAAAATTGAAATATTCTTGAGCACGGCGTAAAAACACCAATCAAATAATTACATCATGTAACATGGCAGGGAGAGTTGTCCCCAATCAAGAGTGTTGTAATGAGGGAAGGGGGCAGTCTGTGAACATAATGGTTTTTTAACTGTTTGATCAGCAATCTAACAGACAATGTACTTCTCTACATGTACCTGTTCCGCAAAGTCATCTATCTTGAGTGTGAAAGTTGATGTTAAAGCGTGGATTACACATGCTAAATCTAGATCCAGGGAATGCCTTCATCTCAGTTAACAATTACAGGCATGTTAACTTATGGATTTAAACTGCGAAAACATCACCTAAGTTACAGGAAGCATCTCACAGTACACTTGTATACTGGGGCAAACACAAACCAGGTCTCACTTTTCAGACTTAACTATTTCACTCACATTCGGAATAATCCTACCCAGGTGAAATGTCTGAATATGCTATAAGAATTTAAATTTTAGCTGTTCACTTACACAGAGATGGTCATATCAACACACTTCTGACTTAATTTTCGTACAAGACACACACTGCTTCAAATTTCAATACAACCACTACACAACCCTGATGAATGAAAGTCAATTTTTATTCACTTTTATAGTGAAACAAACAAGAATATGCATTTTTGATACATATAATGTGGTTTTCTTCCTTTGTAAGGAGATCAAAAGACAGTGAAACTGATCATGGAAATCAAGGAAAACAACAAATGATATCATGATATTTACAAAAGGCTAGGGTTCCATGCTGAACTCTTTTAACACAGCAGGTACAGTTTAGAAAATACAGGAGTAGGAAATCCTTCAATGATGCAATTCTTCAAACCCCCCCGCCAAAACCCCTGTAAATGCTGCTGTATTTCAATAACTTGCATCATTTGCCAGAATGGTATTACACAGTCACTTCAAAAAGATTTGAAGGATTTTGGCTCGGAAAGCAATATTGCAGGACAACTGTATATGTATTAGTTATGAAATATCTAAGTCTAGGATAATAACCATAAATATACTCTGGATGAGATTCTACATTGTACAAAGCAATACTACAATTAAATAAATATATTAAAATTTCATACACAGAGATGTGAACTGTTGTTTATGTACACAAATTAATGTTCTACTTAA
Source organism: Acanthopleura granulata (assembly GCA_016165875.1). Classification (NCBI taxonomy): domain Eukaryota; kingdom Metazoa; phylum Mollusca; class Polyplacophora; order Chitonida; family Chitonidae; genus Acanthopleura; species Acanthopleura granulata. The sequence goes on along the minus strand of JABBOT010000080.1, from coordinate 45,065,745 downwards.
TAATAAAGACATAACATAAATGTATGTTCTTGGAAACCAACAGCAATTATGGGACAAGGAAGAAATGGATAGAGCAGGTCTTATTATATACATCTTAGATCACTGTATACATGTAGGCTGAGAAAAAAAATATTTTCAAAGGTGATGGTTTCAATATCATTTTCGTACACGTATAAAAATGCATCTGACAAATGGGGATCATAACCGGCTTGTAACAAGCCAGACCAAGTTGTGGGTGGGAATCCTGTCTTGTTTTCTGTAATGAGTCATTTCTGTGTAGTTGTGATCGTAAGGCACAGCGCAGCTCCACGTAGCTCCGAAGCTCTTGCATTCATTACGTCGAAGTCGAAGCTACATCAAATGCCTTTGCAAAATCGTGTAGTGAGTCCAGAATTCTTCCGTGCTCCCTCCTTGGTACACATAGCACACATGTAAAGACAGTCCAGACCCCCGGCAAGTAGAAAACCACAAACGCCGTGGTTTTACCTTCGCCCTTTGCCCTCCAGCCGCCCTCAAAGTGCTACGCCCCATGTTAAAACATCCAAATCAGAATACCCATTTCGTCACAACACACAATATCCCAGCACGGCTGTAGTGACTAGTGTAACAGCCATGGCGACAGATTTAGAAGTTTTAACATGGGGCTTTGTACTTTGAGGCTGGCTCTTGGGCAAAAGAAGAAGGTAAGACCACCGCCCATGTGGTTTTCTACTTGCCATGGATCTGAACTGTCGCTAAATGCCTGCTATGTGTATCGATAAGGCAGTGCGCAAGAACTCTGGACTTACTACATGGAGCTATCAACGTAATGAGTGCAAGAGCTTCGGAGCTACCTGTAGCTAGGCACAGAGGTAGTTCACTGGCACAGCAGTGTATCAGCAGGAAATGTTTTCACACAGCTTGGACCTGACTCGATTAGGTGAGAAATGTCCCCTGAACATTTGACAGACTAGACATGTAGAGGCATTCCTGACTTATTTCCAATAAAAATGGTTTCAAGCTAGACTTTTATCTATGCTATGATGGTCATAGCTGCCATGAAAAGTTTCACCTGTGCAACACTGAAGCATATATACTGAAATCAAACAAGACTTTCACTCATTTCTCCACTTGCTAAATAGCAGGAATATACACCATGAATACCTACTCACCAAGGGATGCACAACCAATGCATAATTCAGTTATGGAACCAACACATTAAATCAAGAATGTAGTCTCCATTTCTGGAGAACTACGTACATTTATAAATGTCTGCCCTAAGTCATTTGCTCACAAAATGTTCACTTTATGAGAAGAATCAAAGCTGAAAGGCAACACTGACTAATTTATTATTAAACTTACAGTATTAATGTTGACTAGTTCAGTTACTGGCATCAAGTTATTAAGATATATGTCATAAACTGTGAGAATAGGAAATATTTGGCCTTATCTGTGAACAGCCCAAACCTTGCCCTTTTGAGCCAGTTTATTTTTCACTCTGATAAAATATTAGTCCTTGGATTTCAAATCTGTTTTCAACAGATTTAATTTACTTCAGTTTCAAATTAAACAATAACTTTCATTTTGTCATGAATGTTCAACACAACTCTTGGTATTCATATAAAAAAAACTCTTAATTCACAATCTTAGGGCAGTAAACTTTTGAAGCTAACACTAAGTCTGCCATGCCCAAGATACATTCCTGACACTGAGGACTGGAACATTCACCCAACAGCTTACTGAACATTCAGAAAACACAATGTACATGCAATATACTCCGGCGTTTTTACACTACATTTGAGCCAATCTGTGCAACACTAGACAACACTAGTAAGCAACTAAATGGATACATGTATCCGCACAAGCATATACACCTAGATAAATAAACTGATGTACACATGTACACTTGTACAGTTAGGGAGCCACATATGTCTCAGCAATACATGCAGTTGTGTCTACATGAACAATTCCTCATTACATATGCTGGTCACTAAATACAAGGCCATCTTGATCCACCAGTCAAAAAGCAGGGAATTAACTCTGAGGGTATATGTAGTGGCACTACTTGTGTAGTCATGGTTGTTAAGAGGAGTTAGGGCCCCTTGCTGCAGCCCTTGTTACGCAGTTATCTCTACGGTTGAGCACTACAGCACAGCATTATCTGCCTCCTGACTTGCCCTTACCCAGGGCCGACGGTTTGGGAATTCCTGATCGCCCTTTGGGTTTCGTAGGTCCCCCTGCATTTGATTTACCTGTCAACAACAAACAGAGCACAATGTTAACCTAACAAGTATGTGTTTATTTTTTGATACATTAACTGCTCTGGATAACCTATTGGAGTAAGTCCCAATTTACAGGTTCAAGTGAACTTAATATGAATACAAATGACTAGGTTAAAAACTGTACTGGCAGTATTTCAGAGGTACTGATTCATGACGCCAAGGTACCCAAGTCACATCCCATTAGAATCCATTGCTGTAATATCCTGGGGGCTACGTGTGAATCTTGTCATACTGACAGAATGATTTCAAGTTCTGGATAGTTCCTGATATATACATCCCCATCCATCTGTGAAGATCTCAACCCGTCACTCTTCTTGGAAAACTGACCAATATAGTACATGCATGCAGTGCCCTACATCAAACAGTAAGACTTGTGCCCAGGGCATTTGCTTTATTTTATGGGGCCGACTCATTCATACATTCAAATTATTCCATGAAGGACATTAATCTAACAGTATGTCCACAAACATGTATGACTTCCAAATACTTCAGCCAAACCCATAACTTGGCTTCTGAGGGACAGCGCAGAGAACAGGAAATTGCATACACTGTATCTTGATATGGGAAGAAAGTCAATATCACAACTGAGCCGTAGTCATACTTGTGTTCATGTAGTATTTAAGTTTTAATACTTCTACAACCATACAAATGATGAATCAAATCAGAGAGTTAGACGAAATAATATACTTTGTGTGAATTGGAATACATTTATCACTTGAAGCATAACACGCTGACTTGGGTTAAGTTAAAATGTTTCTGGAGACTCACCTTGAGCGGGCTTGTTCAGTGCGAGCAGCCTGCGAGGATTTTGTTTACAGCCATCCTTCTCCATCAGATGACTTTTCCAGCCTTCCTCACCCGCAGGAATGTTCTCATGACACAGGGGACAGTGGTTCATGTTGGGTTTGGTAGCTGGAAACACAAGGAAGATTGAGTGTAATAACAATGAATTGAGAGACAGTGACTGGATATAACAATACTGACAGTAGGAAAGTTCTCATGACAGCGGTTCATGTTGGGTTTGGTACATGGAAACACAAGGAAGTCGGGGTGTAACATCACCGACTCAACATAACATCATGGTGAGGATCATAACATCACTGACAGACAGGATAAAACACCACTGAAAGACAGGATACAACATCACTGACAGACAGGATATAACACCACTGAAAGACAGAATACAGCATCACAGACAGACAGGACATAACATCACTATAACACCACTGAAAGACAGGGCACAACATCACAGATAGACAGGACATAACATCTCTGACAGACAGGATATAACATCACTGGCAGACAGGATACAACATCACAGATAGACAGGACATAACATCACTGACAGACAGGATATAACACCACTGAAAGACAGGATACAACATCACAGATAGACAGGACATAACATCACTGACAGACAGGATATAACACCACTGAAAGACAGGGCACAACATCACAGACAGACAGGACATAACATCACTGACAGACAGGATATAACATCACTGGCAGAAAGGACATAACATCACAGACAGACAGGACATAACACCACTGAAAGACAGGATACAACATCACAGACAGACAGGACATAACATCATTGACAGTTAAAATCACGATATATGGCATCGTTTAGCAGCAGAAAGAGTACAAAAAATGACAGGCCTTCTGGTAGGGTAAGTAGTCAAGTAGTTTTGAAGATATCACAAAAACACATGTGGAGTAGATGATCATAGGCTTTGTGACAGAACCAAAATGTCAGGCTAACCGTTGCAACTTTTGTCTGCCACATGTTGGTCATACTCTGACTTGGGGATGGCCTCCGAGCACCTGGCATCACGCACAAAGTTCTTCTTCGCATCACACTCCTGCAGAAGGTGGTCTGTGTAGCCAGCAATCTCTACCACCTGCACAATCGAAATCATTTACAATTTCATCATATCTGGAACGACTACAATCTGTTATAATTGTCCCAGATCATATACAGGTCACACACCAACAGCTAAATAACTCAAAAGTTAGGATATCCATGTTAAAAAGAAGGATGTCAAAATATTTGACCAACCATACCACAAATAGCACTGCTTGGTTGCAGCTAGAAACATTTAAGTGACTGATTACTGATATCACTTTGTGAAATTATAACAATCTGAACATTTGTGAGACAAATTGTGCCTTGTTGTGCTGTTGGAGCATTATTTAACAAACTGAAGACCGATTAAGGTTACCTCTGAGTCAACTTAATGGAGAAAGATGTATGCCCAATTAATGATAATCTTCACTAGTCAGAAAAGGATAGAATAATTCTAATTTCTTCAGGTTGTTTTCAGGATAGGAAACATTCCCATTTATTCTGCAAAACAGATAAATCTCACATGAATTCAGGGCTTTCTAATCAAAGATTAATATCTGAAAACATGGTCATTTTCTCAGAACTCCTCAGAACAACTCACAAAGCGCCAGTAAACAGATGACCACTTTGCAGGCTGACAGCTGTACTATTCCTTACATACATGTCCATGTACACACCTGCTTGCAGTTGGCACATCTCTTCAGCATAGGACAGCTTTTCCAGTAATGGACATCCAGCCCCTCCTCCGTGAAACCATCATTTCTCTCCCCACAGAAAATACATGTACTGGAAAAACAGATCAACTACGTGTTGCAATATCGGCCCCAACTAAAGAGAAACCCACCACACTGATTGCAGGTGGACGTTCCAACGTACGGTCGGAGAGGAAGCTAGCATGAGCTGAACATGAACTCACAACAATCGCATTGGTGGGAGGTGCCTGGGCCTTTGACTCTACAGACATGTAACCTATAAGGCGCATTTGTAATACAGGCATGTGTAGATCTTGTTTATGGGAACTTACAAGATGGATAACATTTAACATGAGACTACATGTACTTTCTCATTGGTCGCAACATCTCAGTTTACACCACGACAAATTTTCTGGCTGAATTCTTGTCCACAATCCATATGAAAGTATTCCCTTGATTAATATGTCTGTTGATGGCAGTAAAAATAACCATTCAGATCACTGCAAATCAACAGGGTTCTTCCTAATGTAAGTTCGGTGAGCATGGGTTGAACAGGGACAAACAGCTGGACAGATGGGTAAACAGTAGGCAGTGGACCATTGAAATTAAATAGGATTCCTCTAGATGCATATTTCATGTTACTTTAATAAACTTTGGACACAAATTAAAAAAAAAAAAAAAAAAAAAACATTCATGCTAACAAGCCTTTCAAAATATTAATTTTTAAGGACCCAAACAATCTTGAAAAAAAAAACAACACAAACATGATATTAAAATTTGTTGAAAATAGGGTTCTTCCCAGTGGCTAATAGTGTAGATGTAGCATTTCAAGTGTTAAACAAGATCTAAGAGCGGTAATGGACTCAATAGTTCAAAAAGTTTAATGGGAAATGGATGCATGGGCAGGGGCAATTAATAGGACAAGGTCACTGAAAATCAGTAAGGTTCTTTCTCATGACAAAGTGTGTGGTATAGATTTCGTAAACTGAAGTCAGCCTGTTCAAGGCATACAATATACGTTGTTCACCATGGAAATGACCAGACAGACAAACATACACACAGTAAGATGGAATACGGATCAGTCATGGAACACTGAAATTAAATAGGGTTCATCCACATGCCTAGGTTTACATATTTTGTATGTTTAGTAAACTTAGTTACAAATTTCAACCCGTCATGTTAACAACCCTTTCATAACATTCAACTTTAACAACCCCAATGACCTAAACAAAGGGACCACCAGGCAAATACTGGCCGAGGGGTAAAAACTGTGAAGACTCTTGTTTTGCACATACATGTAAGGCAACATATGTAGAGGGGAGGGAGAACTGTGGTCATTATGTGTGAGATATTAATAAAATTGTACACACAACACATTTATGGTTTTACTTTTTTGAACATTTAAAGAAAGACGTGCAAGGTGTTCAAAAAGGTGAAGTGTGAAAGCACTGGTCTGTAATCAGGTTATCATGGTGAAACCTCAAATGATTTTTCTGCCACTGTATACACTCAAATAACATTTTAACCAGTCTAATATTAACAATTTTGTATTACTGGTCATGTGTTCAGAGACTTAACACGTATGCACGAAATTTACTTGACATTTGCTTTCTCATTATTACTATTTACACATCTATCCATATAAATATTGAAAAGGTGCAGTAATTTCAATGCAGAACATCACAACAATTTAGGCAGAAAATGGTGTGGCAAACAATATAGAAAATGACTGTAGTGTACCAATGAATGGGTTCTATAAGGTTGAGATGGTGTTCACACAGGAAGCAGTGATTTGTACAAAAATTTATTCGTGAGTAAATCTGGAAATACAACACACAGGGATATAATTCCATCATTACTTACTTTTCAGATGACTCACTGCAGCATGAAATAACGTGTACGAACAAATGAAAAACTGTCTACATAAATATGTATAAGTAAAGAAAGGATTGATCTAAATTCTACTAACTAACGATGGATTGCTTACTGGATACAATGGGTGGAGAAATGAAGAAGATGATAATATATATCTACACATCCACAACAACATTCTTAAACATATAAGCCCTGAAACCCCTGCTGAATTGACAGCGACAAATCACAGGACTCAACTTTACATTTACAGGTACAATGATTACCTTTGCAAATCTCAAGACTTACCTACATATGCAGTGACTACCTCAACATGATATGTGCTATGGTTACTATAACAAATATGATGATGTACCTACATGAGCAGTGATTACCTTAACATATATCATGATGTGTACCTACATGGGCAGTGATTACCTCAGCAAATATCAGGACGTACCGATATGTGTAGTGATTGCCTTCACAGCAAATATGATGTATACCTACATACATGTAAGCAGGGTTTAATCACATGATTTACAAGGGGAGTTGAATGTGATTTTAAAACAACTTATGCCATAGATTTGCATTGTAGAATGTCGCTATAGATACGACAAAGGACTATTAAATTCTGTCTCGTGTATTTCAAAAGCAGAAACTGAACTTACTTATCAATATTAAATATAGTGGACGTATCATCATCAGCATCAACAGGTGGTTTACTGGCTTTAGGTTTAGGTTGGTTTGTTGGTTGCACTCTCTTAGCGGTCTCCTTTAAAACAAGAATGATCAGCACTTTAATAATAAAAACAAAACTGAACAGTCAAAAAAACAAAACAAGGCACTGCTGGCATTACTTGAATAATGCAAAGTTTTAATTGCAGCTATCGGGTGCTTAAGAAAGAGAAAATATTTGCCTCCGTCTCGAAACAACAACAAACTTATTTACGTTTGAGATGATCAACGTCATAGGGCAGCGGAAAACCAGGGAAGGTTATGCACTTATCTAGAAACTGCTCTCCAGCACTCTTATACAATATATACAAACAGGCATACCAATAACTAAAGCCTAGAAATGTACCATTCTGACTATCTGCTTACAATTCCCTATGGATATCAGTCCATTACCATTGTTTTCACGGTTACATGTGAGGGGGAGATCATTAAAACCTAGAGAGGACACAGTTCCAATTCTATATAATTCTCACGAAATTAAAATGTTCCTTGCATCTTGATACACCAATCCAAATACTTAATGTGTAAAAGACATGCTCAATTCAAATGGTAAAGATAAATTACAAAAATATAAATTGTGGAAGGGCCAACAAAACAATAAAACTTAGCTGCCAACAAAACAATACATTCTAAACCCTAACAAACAAGATATTGGAAGGTGGAACAAAAGCCATTTTGGAAAGATCAAAGCAACTATTTACCTTCATCATACGTTTGACTTTAGACAACGTTACAAGACTGAGTTTCCCAGAGAGAGGAATCTATTGGTGAGGAGGCAGAACACATATTACACAAATGATCAAACTACACGCTATTCCATATTTAAGCCCTTGGTACATGTTGTCACAGATTCTTACACGCAGCTGGTTGCAGCCTCAATCTCATGCAATTTCTATTTAAAGTTTCAATTCATACCAGGTGCCTATTCATATATATTTTTTTTCTTCCACTTACAAGAGAAATCATTATTAAAAGCAAAACATAATGTAAATACTGATGTCAATGCAATGCAAACCTCAGAGGAAAGAAAAAGTAAAATACAGAGAAGAACAGTTACATACACATTATTCATCTAAGCTGCCCTAATCATTTCATCCACTAAGTGAGAGTGCTGTAAGGTTTTAAAAGGCACAGTATGAATCCCTGTAGCTCATCTTGAGTGCTTGTTGTCACATCACATCACCGAGTCAAAGCACTGCAACAGTGATTCTTCCACATATTGCTATGTATGTACATGGCTACAGCTGACACATCCAGCAGATAAACTGTTATAAAACGTGGTTAAACAGTGGTAATATACAAACCTTCTTTTTCTTGTCATCTTTCAACACGTCTTGATTGATAGGCTAAAACGAATAAAAACAGAAAGAGAGAGAGAGATTAGCAGTAATGGAGAAAATGTACATGTTTGAAATTGCACCACCATTATTCTGAACATTTCAGGACGTAACATGATCATGGCATTATAACTGTGATGGAGGGCAGAACTACTTCGGTCATGGGGCCTCCGTGGCTCAGTTGGTTGGCGCGCCAGTGCAGCATAATGACCTTGAAGCCTGCCACCAATGCTGTCGTTGTGAGTTTAAGTCCAGCTCATGCCAGCTTCCTCTCCGGCTGTACGTGGGAAGGTCTACCAGTAACCTGCAGATAGTCGTGGGTTTCCTGCCAATATCATGCTGGCTTCTGTCAGATAAGTGTAATATTCTCGAGTGAATCGTAAAACACCAATCAACTAAATAAATAAATAAATACTCCAGCCACTGGGTTCACCCAAGGATAACTGTGAGTTACTGGGCTGCATGTAGGAGTTATCTCCAGAATACAGCCATACTTGCATGTACATGTCTCTGCCCTTCAGTGAGACACTGTAGAAACAAATTTTCAGAACTAAAATTCTCACATTATGAACTAAAATTTCCAGATTATGAGCTGAAATTCATGATATTTGAAAAAAAAATTTGACAAAATCAGCTGAAATTAGTTGGGGGTCTAGGAGATGCCCTGGCAAGTCGCATTTGGCGATGAAATCTGCCAACTTTTCCACTACTTCCTCAATGTTTTCTCTACTTTCGCTCAAGGAGTCACAGATCTTTTGTCAAGCCCATCGCAATTTGTTTTTCACACTGCTGTCGACCTCCTTTACTCGGGCCTTGTTTTCCCCATTCTGAAATTTGACCATTTTTACGCAGATCTTTTAATGCTAAACAGAATTTTGTACTGCTGCATGAATTAGTCATGCAAATTCTGATTGGATAATGAGCATTTCTCAACCAATCACGTGACTAAGCAACATTAGGCCTGAAAAGCGACTTTAGAGAGGCTTCCAAAAGGCTACGAATATGATAACTAACCTTTCGCTTTCGCACACAAAGAAACTGCTCTTTTGCGGTTTCCGTCATAGTTCTTCAAGGTCATATATGCTACACATGCCTGATTTGATTTTTTTTATGTAAATTCTGTTTTACTGCTTGTTTTTCAATGAAAACTTGTATTTTTACTCACAAAAATGTAAGCAATCGTGTGTAAATAGTGCCCTATTTGATGGCAGAATAAAGTAAAAACTATAAGATATTGTATGTGTAATGATATATGTGTAATAACGTATGATGGCCGAGATCCATTGCACATACATGGGAATGACACCTGCCAACGGACGACTACACTAAGTGATGAGGAATCAGTACCCTTAAGTGTACACGTGATGGTGTAAAGCCTCTCTAATATGTAGCCGACACTTACTGCTTTGCCAGAGGCCATGTCCTTGAGTTTCTGCAACTGAGCCTGAAGTTCCTCAATCTCTGCCTGCTTCTTAGCCTCTATCTCAGCCTTAGACTTCTGGAAAGACAAAATACATGCAATACAGCACATTAACTCTGACAATAAAAAGCACACCTCATTGCTTTCGAAAATACAGTCCACTTTTATGTTCCTTGTATATTTAGTTGTTGTAGTTCTTAAGTTTTTCGATTTTATACTTATAGAGCGGTGGTCAGTTTTACAGGTGGAGGAAACCACAGGAATTCATTAATTTTTCACACAAACGGCGTACAGCTACATGTATGTATGCCGTATTGGTGAAAGACAAGTGTTCTTCAATGAATGTTAGATTGTGCAGTGTCACCAAGGCACCGTGAACAGTGAGAGCCAAGGATTGAACTAATTCCCTGTCAAAGCTCTGAGCAGTGCACCTATCACTGAAAGCCCCTTTAACTGCTCCGCCACGACCTCTCACAAAATACAGTCCGAAGTCTGGCCGACACATAGCATGGATCTAAACACGTCTGTCCACAACTATTGACAATTAACAAAGTTCAAAGTATTCCGCTGCTAAACAAAACAGCAGGAAGAGAAAAAAGCACATTTTTCTTAATACTGTCACTCCAAGTCAACATACTGGAAGAAGCAAGAGTTCAGATATAAAATAATGACTACACCCATCTACTGGGGCCATACCTTAAAGTCACTTTTTGAGGGTTTCCCATCCACTTTGTCAAAGTACTCAAACAGCATTCTGTAGAGCGTATTTTTGCGGGTCTTCTCGTCATCAGGGGGGAGATAATCCTTGATTGGTGCGCCGACTTCCTGGTACAGCTTCTTGATGATCCGCTCTGCGACCTCGCGGACCTCCCCACTGTTATGTTGTAAAGCCTGCACCGTGAACCTCATGATACTGTCCACTGTCAGGCTGCTGTCAATTCACAGTAAATCGTAACTGATTTAACTTGGACAACATTTACAGCAAACTTAAAATACCACAAATGGAAAAGCAAAGGTAAACTATGAGGAGCGAAAACATTCCAGCACGACAAAGAACATAGTAGAAAAATCAGACACCACTTACAGTAAAATAAATGCTATAACAGCAGATAAATGATGATAGAAAAGCATTTACACCTAGAATGTTCAAAATTTTGCATTTTTACTTATCTTTAAACAGATTTTAAATTTACTTATTTATTTGATTGGTGTTTTACACTGCACTCAAGAATATTTCACTTATACAATGGCCAGCATTATGGTAGAAGGAAACTGGGCAGAGTCTGTGGGAAATCCATGACCATAAGCAGGTTGATGGCAGACCTTCCCATGTACAGCCGGAGAGGAAGCCAGCATGAGCTGGAATTGAACTCACAGTGAAAGCATTGGTGGAAAACTTCTGGGTCATTAGCTAGCGTGCTAACCAATTGAGCAGACTTTAAAATGTGACAAATGTGACGCCTGTTTTATCAGGCAACCACTGACTGACTGTTAGTATGTGGAGCACATCAACAGCCCACCTGTCCTGTAATCCATGCTCCTGATACAGCTGTTCTACAATTTCTGTGCGACTCAAAGCCAGGCGGGGTCCTGTGTTCAGCTTGAAGGGTTTGACACACTCAACAGGCACCACATGGGTTGGCTGAACAATCAGAATAAATAGGATGAATAAAATATACCTGCATTATCATGCAGAAATTATATATTACATTAACTGCTGGTGTGCTACAGAGGTCATATTAACTGAGACTTGTGTTTCACATGTGTTTCTAGCAAGAGAAAATGTGTGCACCTTAAAAAGTTAGATGTCTTGCAATCAGCATAAGCTAATGTTAGGAACAGGGTTGCTTTTCACAATTTATAAAAGGTCAGAGCTGTTACTTTATAATACAGTGTCAAGTGATTCTTTATTTACAACTACTTGAGAATAAAAATGCTAGATCTAAACCCCTACTTAAAGCCATGAAATGAGGCCAATTTAGGGATTCTACCAGTGCTAAGACGTAAAACAAACTGAGAGAAAAGCATGCGGAAGTCACTTAGCTCTTTGTGCCAGGGAGAAATTTATATACATGTACTTAATTATGGTTTATCGCTTCATAATGTGTCACATTCACCACCAGAGCAGCCTACTCCTGGGCTGAGGAAGCTGGAGTGATCTGAGTAGGCGGCTACCCTTTGGGCAAGTAACTTATTTCTAACGTAAGTTATCTACAACTTACCGTATACCACATGCTCTTACCAAGGCCCACAGATCAATAGAAGAAGGACAAATATTTCTGAGGTTGGAATTGAACCATTACCCCAAGTGTCCTAGCCACAGCAAGACAAGCAGCTGAACCAGTAGACCCCAAACTGCTTCCCCCTACAGAGGAGTGCAGTGCAGGTATTGAGAACATTACTCCATTTAAATATTTAATGGTCACACTGTTAATACCTTCACTTCCTTGTATTTGGATATCTCAATGATGAAGTCTTTAGCAGCTTCTCTGTTTCTCAAAGCCTACAAAATCAAAGAGGAACATTGTCTTATCATCTTACATACGACTGTCATTCCACAGTGCAGAATTAAATGGCATACATATGCCCAAAATGTGAATCTATGGTATACTGTTTCAAGGTGTTTTTCTATACATTTTCTTGGCAGACTTACGCTCAAATTATTTATACAAGGCCTCATATTCAGCTTATTGTGTAATTTCACATGATCATTATTGTACACTGCACTCCAGGACATTAACTGGTTTACCTTCTCCTCAATCAATGATTAAAGTCATTAAAATTCCTTAGCTCTCTGGACACAACTCTGACACTTTTGAACCACTGCATCTTTGCATCTTCATAAATGAAATATAGAAGACAAGTATCTTTGATTCACGCAAGAATCTTGTACTGAAAACTAGTGAACATTTATGAGACTAGAGCCCAAGGGCTGTGAAATGGGTATACTGCTCTTATTCTCATTTTATTTTTCTTGTAACCAGTGATCAGTTGTCTTCCAGTATAATTTGTCAGTCTTCTCCATGCAAAAGTGCCTATCCGATATTGTGTCAGTATTGGAGGACCCGGTAGCAGCACTATGTACCATTTTATGTCGATCGATCCTTCCACTGCTCATGATATTAGTTTAATGAGAATGCACTGCACTAGAACGATAGATTGTGATATACCGCAAGACTGAAGACATTTCTTCTCACAAAATTTTGCAACTAAGTCCTTACCATTTCTGTTTCTTTAGTAAGTGTGAACACCAACTTAGTCCAAAATATCCTCATTATTTGTACCACTGCTCTATGTGGTAACAGTCAAGGCAACACATCATAATACAATGTTTATTATAAACTGTTGTCAAGCTTGTATTGGGGAAAAATTTCAGCCTGATGCTGGCTACAGGCTTTGGGCCCTTCAAATATATGCCTATAACTGGTGAGGAGCATCAGCTCAATGTAGTTTGTCAACTAAACCCTGGCACCGCTTGATTGTGGTGTCAAGATTGTCAGCTGACTTGAGACCTTGCACAGAATCACTCAACTGCTAACTCCAATGAAATGAAATAAAATTTTCTAAGAAGTTAACATATTCATCATTCAACATGAGAGCTAACAGTTACTTTTTATGCAAAAATTGCTAATTTGAATCACACGTGATTTGTGAGGATGGGGAAGGGGCATTTTCAGGAAGCATATACACGTAAACTAAACCAAAAATCCAGCAACCTGCGGGATGGTCGCGGGTTTGCCCCGGGCTCTGTCTGCTTTCCTCCTACTGGCCACCATCATATAAGTGAAATATTCTTGAGTACAGCATGTAACGCCAATGAAATAAATAAATAAATGAACCGAAGATCACATATTTCTGTAACACTCAACATTTAAAATCATCTGAAGCTGGGCACCACATTTCTTTCAATACTGAATTAAGTCTGTCCACAAAGCTGCAAACATTTCAGGGTATTTGTTTTATAGTGTGCTCATTAAAATTTTATCACAGCAAACAAATGCCTGCAGGTGCTCATGTGCACAGAGAAACTATTAAAGTTACCCTGAAATGAAAGGCAAAGTGGATGAAAGGCCAAAAATTGCATTTGAGCTTTGCTAGGAAACCAATATGTTCTTATCTTATAATAATTATCCCATTAATTCTGCTTATGAAGCCAATTTTTGATGGGATTGCTTAGTAACAAAAGTTTATATATCAGGGTGTTCATTAGTAGCCAGCAGGAGACCATTTTCGGTGGTTGTGGGTGGCAAAACCACCATCTACCAAAGCTGATTAAAAAATAAAAAGTAATGGTGGGGTTGTTGTTTCGCTCTTGTGAAAGACAACACTTGTGCCTTTGAGATTGCCACTGTAAAAGCCTGATTTTCACAAACTTTTGCCTCTACGCTATATCTTGTGTTCATCATTTCGATGACAATATTTATTTTGTGTGACAAATTTGATTATTTAATCTTCTTGACTTACAAAACTTGCATGTTTTCCAACCGTGAGCGACACTTCCTGTGTGACTTGTACATTGCCTTTAAATCTGCACAGACTGTATTCTTGAGCAGTAACCCATGGGGTAAAGGTCAAATGCGAACACGGACCTCATCGAAAGCAGATTTATCGACTATGAGTTCAGATATCTGCGGCGAATTCTTGGAGTATGGGTGATTGACTCAGGGTTGCGATGAATATCCGAATTTTAAAATAACACCCTGAGCTCATCTAGGTGGACTAACATCCCCTCTATTGGGGTTTTCACTCAAATCCAGTCTGTTATTTTCGGGCCGTAACTGACTGAGTCACATCAAATGGCATGACTGCCGTGTGATAATTAATTTCCATGTTATTCCTTATTTCCACCATTTTCGTGACTACCCAAATGCTTGATTGATGCAAGGAAGGCCTAAATACAATTAGGAACTGTTAAATACATCCATGTAGGCTATCTTACACGATGTAAATCTTTTTGCTACATACACTACCACAGGCAGTCAAGGTATGAACTGGTATGTGACACTTACTGTTACCATCCTCAAAATAGCATTAAATGTGCATTAAATGACCTTTCCAGACATAAAACTAAATGGATAATAAATGAGAGCACCACTCCAGACAAAATTAAAAGTTCTATTCAATGCATAATCATTGAAAACAACTAACAACAAAACAATGAAGAAAACATCACAAAAGGAAGCTAATATTGGGCCTAACACACAACACACTGATGCTGAGTACTTCAGTGAAACTACTTCCAGAAATTTCTCCACATTTTTTCATGCCTCTATAATGGGTCTCTCGCGATTCTCACCAACAGACCCACAAAAAGTACTACCTTTCCTAAAATACAGACATCAGAAAATTTCACTATGAAATATTTTTCTTACCATGTCACTGGATTTATGCAACAAATTAACAAGTGTTTTCTCCACAGCATACATCACATCATGACGTGGAATTCTGAAAACACCAAACATAAATGAACAGATAACCATAAAAAAGTCCACAAACATATGCTTGTGAATGGGAATATAAATGAATAATTTACTTCGTTACAAACTTTTCTGTGTACGCTCAAAATAGTTTAACCCCTGACTCACTTGCATGAGTTCTTCACGAACTCTGGCAGGATAACTGCTAATCACCTACTACAAGCAGACTTACTTGTGAACACCAACATACTCTGTCAACAGCATTCGCTCCAGGTTTAAGGCTGCCTTGTACACCTGTTGGCAAGACGAATGGTGTAAATTTGTGATTCCTCAATTTATCTGCGATGTAAGGGTAGAGCATGTCGAAGGAGATACAGTATTCTTACGTCTAACAGACATCAAAAGGTTATGGTATTGCCAGGCATCTGATGCATAATAAAGATTAGAAAATCTTATTTTTCAGACAGTCAGATTTAACTGTTGATAGTGATAAATTATTCACTTCTGAGATAGACCACCGCCCTCTGCCAAATTACTGATGAACTTTCCCACATGTGACACGCTTATATGCACATAATACATAATAAAGACAAGTGATCTTTCGACGAATTTAAGACTGCACAATCACATGAGCAATGTTGACCTATTCTTGACAGAACAAGGCTTCAGAAGCAGGGAATGCAGGGGAAGCTGCAATAATATAAGACTACTTCTGTTTATTGTGACAATTTTCTGACATACATCTATGGTTGTCTGAGTAAAATGCACCTAGTTTTTCAAGAGTTTCTACAGGCTTGAAAATGCCAGACTATGCAATTTTTTACGACAGAAAGAAACAAACTTACTGCAAACACTTTGTCATCTATTGCCCTTTTGATAAGGAAAATGGCTGCTCGAAACGCAGCCTTTGCATCTTCTTTAGGGGTAGAAGCAGGATACTCCTTCAGTTCCTTGTAAAGGGCCAGCAAAGCATCCTCACGAAAAGACCAGACCTTAGAGTAGGCTTTTGAAACCTAAAATACAAGTAGGTTTTCACAATAATTCACTCAAATATCAATACATGTACTTACAAGGCTAAACACATCTATTTAATTAGTCCATCATTATCCGGCAAATAATTGCGAGTTAGGAAGTTTTGATTCATTTACTTATTTATTTATTTGACAGGTGTTTTATAGCACTCAAATATTTCACTTGTACAATGGCGGCCAGCAGTATGGTGGGAGAAAACTGGGCAGAGCCTAGGGAAATACCCACAAACATGGACAGGTTGCTAGCAGACCTGGAAAGTTTCAAATTAATACATCAACACGGTGCTAAATATGAAATTCCTCAAAAGATGATAACACAAACTCTAACCTGAGGTAAATTACATGAACAAATGGTTGCTAATTCATCAAATAAATCATGGGCACTGTCCCTTGGGGAAGACCTACAACACGTGTAAATTCTGCTGTCCATCTAGGCTATGAAAATTTGAGTTCTTCAGGTAAACTCACCAGCGGTTTTCCAAAGACATCAATAGCAGATGACGCATCCCTTAGGTCCTTCTCCGACATAGGCTCAGGTTCTGTGGGGCCTCCCCCTGGATCTACCACAGAACACAACAGTCAGCAATAAGCCCTGGCTACACAGAATGTCTGAATCCATGTAATACTTGGCTTAAATCTACACTGGTTAATGCAGGTGCCTTCTCATCTGAGAGCTAAATGGTGTCAGAACAAGCAATATGGTTTATACATTAAGGGTAAAATATAGCAACACGTACTAAGCTTCAAGTCTGGCAATCCAGTTTCAGAAGAGGAAACCCTTCTATGTTTTTTTTCTGAATGTGAGCAGGATTTCACTTCTTGTTAAGAGGTTTTACCTGCTGGGCTGTCATCTTCAGTGTCAGGTTCTGGAAGAACAAAAGCCTCTGGTTCTGGCTCAGGTTCTACCATCGGTGCTCTGAAAAAAACACAGCTGAGTTTGTGGAGGCTAACAGGAGAAGAATAGGCCTGGAAGTTGACCGAGTCTGGAAGGATTGGGTTCATTCATACAGGCATACAGATGTTCACTAAGGCATGTTCACACACACACACACACATGAGGGCCCCAACTTGACTGCCCCAAAAACATTTACAGGGCAAAGTTCAGCAGTACTAATAACAAATCAAGGTGTCACAAGCTTAGTAAAGTGCAATAAGTCCGTTTTACATTTTAACAGGTGCTGTAATCCATTAGGGTTGAGTACATGTAGGTAAACCTACAAACACTTCTCTGACATTGCAAAGATTACCAAGGTAAACCAGGCATACGTGTACTCTGTGCCCATTCACCATATTACCTGTAGAGTCAAGAAATCATGAGTTCTTTGTTTTAAAAACTTAAGATTTGGAAGCGTGGCCCAAAGAGATCCTCTGCAGGAGACACATGAATGCAAAACTTCAGCTCAATAGATGAAGAGCTACTTTAACATTTACCTGAACACGAATTCTAATACACAAAAGAGATGTGAAGGCGATAATCTTGGGGGTAATTAATAACTCAGAACTCAACATGCCAGGTTTCAATAATGACAAAAAGCAAAGCAAAGATAAAGAATAGAATATTAAATGAAAATTAGTGCATATTGAGAGAAAACATAACCATTGAAATCAAAGACAAAAAGCAGGAAAATATTTTAACAGACTGTAGACAGATATCTCTACTTACTCGGTTACAGGGGCGGAGATTTTCCTCTCCTCTTTGGCTGTTGGGGGAGAAATGTCCTTCAGCGAGTCTTTGCTGGAGGAGGAAATGAGACCCAAGCCAGTGGTTAATACAGAGAGGTGCATGCCAAGACAAAAAGAGAGTGCAGCTAGCAAGTACCTAAACACCGCAGCCATTGGGACAGTCGCAAACTGGTATGTAATGGGAACTATACAATGCTAAAGGAAATGTTAAATAGAATCTTCATCAATATGGCTTAATTGTTAGTTGGATACTTAGAACTTAGAGATGTCTGATGTTTCATAAAATAAAAAAAAATTGCCTGTCTGAGTTCAATTCAACTCACACATGTAATACATGTAACTTCACTCAGGTTCACATTGCAATCAAATAAAGGTATGCTGGAATGTACATACAGTGCGTCACACTGTTCATTTTACACTACTTTGTATCTCATGCTTTGTCTTTTCATCAGCACACTACCTTATGTATAGTGCTTTATTATGTTTTCTCTCTACACTGAAAATCATCTTATATTGTGTGCATAAAGTACAGTAATCACTGACGAATTCTGAAAATGAATATTCTCCTTCTAGATAGTTATGGTATCTAGTATTTCATTATGTTTTCATTTTTTTGTGATAATATTAGGGAAATAACAGACATATTTCCATGCGTGAAAATGTTGGAAACAGGCAAGGGTTAAGGTACTTGATTAGTTCACTAACAGGCACATACTTTTTTAGAGCTGGGAGTGGCCTGTCGTCATAGGGGGTCCTCGGGGTATTGTGCTGTGAGGGAGGAGACTGTCCCGGCAGTTCCATCAGACGGGGTGGGGTGTTCTGCCGTGGCGAGTCCATGGGTTTCACAGGACGAGACTGTAATCAGAATATGCTGTAGATTACATTCCAACACTTGAGAATCTGCCATAACGAAGTTTCTATATGGATGTGTTGATGAACATGTGATACATTACAATCTCCAGCTGAGACAGTTGTCGTAGAGCTACCCAGGAATAAAACATGGAAGAATTTTGTAATGTTCAGAACACATCTTTACCACTCATAAATGCTATGACTGTCCCAATATTGTTCATTACCAGGAATATACAAGGATTACACTATTTAGTATGGACTGTAATTTCAATGTGTTTGTATACATTGTCATCGCTTCTAACAATACAATTGAACTGCAATGTCCATGAACTTTGTCAGCCAAATTAGGCAGGAATGACCTTCACCGAAAGCCTGGTTTTGCCAAACAATGTAATTTGTTGAAAACTCCAAAAATAAGATTTTGCTAAACTATGTAATGCAATACTACAGTCAACTTCACACCAGTTGATGACTGAATGTTTTGGCTTATTTAAGCATTGATCTAAATTACACATTTGTATGTTAGCCTGGGGCTTTAGGAAACAAGGCAAAGATAGACAAGACCCCAAGCTTCAACTGAAAAGGGGCAAGGTGGCCATAGTATTTTGAAAGAGCAACTTTCATACAGGAGGGTCAAAGTTGTGCGACGCAATTCTCAAAAGTGGCAATAATACAATGCCACATATCGTACCCCGCCAATAATACAATGCCACATATCGTACCCCGCCAATAATACAATGCCACATATCGTACCCCGCCAATAATACAATGCCACATATCGTACCCCGCCAATAATACAATGCCACATATCGTACCCCGCCAATATTTTGTTCAATTTCCAGAAGTGATAACACAGGTACTCATCAAGAAAAGACATTTATTATTATAGTATTTTGTATGTATAGAAACATGAGGTCGGTAAATTCAGTTTTATTCCTAGCTCACATCAACATTATCAACATTATCCAGTGATACTGATATGATAGCTGTTAGCCCGAGACCATGGTCTAAGAGTGGCTTATGTATTCTTAGCTTGAGGGGTATGTGGTTTTATTTAGGTATAAATAAAGACCTAATCTTGTTTAAATTTTGGTATAAAGGTCTGATTTAGGTATAAAACTTGTGAAGAGATACCTCCTTGTTCAATTCCACTGCATGTGCCTTAGATGCTTCCTGAATACACATAAAGCATGGCAATTCTGAAAGCTGAAATATTTCCGCACATTTTAAAATTGCTCCTTGCCTTTACATCACCATTCTTCTGTAAATCTTAGTCGAAGTCAAAAATTGGGTCATATTTAGCAAGTCACCACACGCTGCCATGTTCTTAAAATCTTTGCCAGCGAGGCACACATGTACACAAGAGGTTTCAGTTCAGTGTTCTACAATGATATATCCGTATCACATGTATTTAGTTTTGCTGACATTAGAGCAGTTTTCTGCGTTGCCAACCACCATGGTGTACATCAAGATAGCAAGTTGCCAGATATTGTTTCCCTATGGTCATTGTGGTGCGAGGTTACGTGGTACAACATGGTTTACCGTATTCGCATGTGTAAATCGGGCATTCATGTAAGTGAGTGGCACACCCATAACTAATGAGATAAATTCCAGGAAAAAATCCATGTACCTTTAAAAGTTTTGCAGGATTATCTACAGGAATTAGCTGTCTTTGTACCCAGCTAGTTGTCGCCGGACACCCACTGTGACTGGCAACAGAGGTTTAAAAGCCATACAGTAGTCAGCCGCATGCAATGGGCAACCTAGGAAATACATGTAGTCCGACTTCCTGTGTTCATCTATGAATGGCTTCCTTTGACAATTTATCTGGTTTCTTGGCCACTGTCTTTGGCAAAACCTCGACTTGTGCCTAGGTCTATAGGCCTAGTTCTCAGTGTAAGACCTTGATTAAAATTCACATACCCATGTAACTGGCGCGGGCAATGCTTGAAAATATTGGTAAAAAAAGTGCGCCAGTCACATGTGCCAATAGAGTGACCTGACATCCCTACAGATGTATGATGAAGTGACTCTAAACATGCTTCGATTACGGGAGTTTGTTGACTCCTAGTGTGCTCACCAGTCAAAACACTGATGCAAACTTAAGCTCAGCTTCGTAGTCTGGCTCATTCTATGTTCAATTTCAATCTTTCGTCTTTTGGAGTGCGGTATTTTAAAACGGCAAGTCGACATCCGAGGTCGTTTATTGAATCAAAGAGGGCACTTTGATGACAAAATCCGAAATATTCACAAACCACTTCAATAGGCTCGCCCAGTAAAGGTGCACGTGCATGTGCACAAGGAAGACAAGCGGTATTCCATGTAAACACGTTGTTTTTTTCCGTATTGGGTTAATTTGTGTTTCCAGCAATTTTGATAGTGTCGAGGCAAGGTGGAAATTGATTGGTTTTTAAAGGGACAGGGCATTAATAGTTAGGCATTCAAAGGGGCAGTGCGTCTTTGTCAAACAGTGAAGCTTGGGCCAGGATTATTTCTGATATCCATCGATATCGTTTCCATGTCACAGACTTGTCCCAGCACTATGAGTGCATACAATCATAATGTTACAATAATTACTTTGGGGTACATAGAGAGCTGACCAGGCTTACTTCAAGCAGGGCGTTGATCTGAAGCTCCTGGTAAACCTGCAGTCTGTACTCATCCATCTGAACCTTCTTCAACTTGGCCTTGTCATAGTCCTCATTCTCTACAGCCTGTCGCTTCTCTATCTCCATCTTCCCTAGCTTCTCACCCACCTGAACAACAACAACAACAACAATCACTACATGAGCAAAGCCATTATTCTGTTCAGTAAAGCATATCTGTCATCAGTTCAACACGATCTGCGTCACTTTGTGTATTTAATCTACCAAAAGGAATCACATACAGATGTCAGGCCGAAAACTTCAGTATTTGTAGTGATCGATGTCTAGCGACCCGTGATCCCTTTGTCCCTGGGATACTCCCTACATTCTATTGCCTACATCTCCTAAACCAAAGATCCTATTGACATGACACTGACATGGCTGTATTCCTTGATAATTTACCTTCACACGTGTATAATGTACCCACAGATGGTCAAGCGTTGATACTTCAAAACGGTTACAAATCTCTTTTTCACTTCTCGTGCCTCTGTCAGCACTGATAGCCAGGGCATTACCCACTTCCCAAATCTCTTTTACAATGCATGCAAATCAAAATGTGACGTGTGGGGTCAATGGCATGACCTATTTACAGTGGTTGTTTTCAGGGCAAGCTAGCAATAAAAACTGCTTGCCCATGCTAAATATCCCTTGCCATGCCACTACACAACAACAGTGTTTTAAAATTTTTTGTATTCATGTATATTAAAATTTGAATGAATTAAAAGCCACATTGTTTGAATCAACATTCATGCATTTTTACTTTAATTACACATTACCCCAGTGAAGAAAAAAGTCATAATATCATACCTGTGTTCTGTCATTTACTCGTGTCCTTTGTTAAATTATTATCCATAGTCCACTCAAATATTAATTTATGAGTGTATTTTTAAGTGACGTTAAATAGATGATTTCCAAAGAGGATGATCCATAAATATATGGTTTATTATTGATGTCCAGTTCACTTGGGCTATCTTCAAGTTTCATGTTCACTGTATACTGGGGAAAGGAGCAAACTTATGGATCCTGTAAATCCACGGATGGATAACACATCCTACAATAAGCTGCAGTGCTACACACAATGCTATACATATATAAGTATGCAAACAAAGGCGCACGCTGTGAATGGCACCCAGTCTTCCAGCCTAGCTGGTGAACGTAACCAATCAGTGATGACTGCCCTGGTTGGGCTGGCTGGTATGGGGTACAACTCCTAATAGTTCGCAACCGAATGGCTTTGCAAATTAACTTGTCTTCAAAGTCTGACACCAGCATTCTTGCTATACCAGAGGTCATCCCTATTCTCTGGTAGCAAAGCAAAAGAGAAATCCTTGGCATTGTGAAGGCGGCATCACTCCAGAGGTATCACTCAGCTACTCATACTCCTGGCCTACATGGCCTAAGAATAGAAGTGGAACATTTGACTTGTTGAACTATCTGTGTATGTGTGGTCACTGTCAAATTACTGACTGGTATAAAGAAAAAGCATCAGTGACACATTATCCTTTTCTATCAAATTTTAAAAAAGCTAATACTATTCTTCAACAAAACTGTATTTTGCCATTTAGAAATTTTCTGCTTTATTCAACAATGGCATCTCTAGTTTGCCATCTTTCTACACGATGGTCATACTGCATGCTTTATAAGTTGAGTCAACACTATGTATTGGGGATTAAACCCTCAATCTACTTCCAGCCACTATAAATCGCACCCTGTAAATGTATCATTTGAAGAAAAAAGTGTGGTACATGTAAGTATCAGTGACTTGGGTTTCCTTTTTTTCATTGTCACGTCCCAGCTCTCGGCTGTCATGGATTGCAGCTGTTTTGGAGCCTGGCACTATGTAAAAACCATAACCTAAACTGGACCAGACTGCACATCCTGAAAACCGAAATGAACTCAATCATGTGTTTTATGTTGGAGAGTAACATAAACACACACAGACCGACAGATAATGGCAAAGAAAGTACAGCATTGCAGAAAGCACTTCAAACGCCTCAACAGTTCCAGTTGTGATTGAAAATGCAATCATTCTGTGTCAGTTTTTTATTGTCCCCATTGTCAAGTCCGATGTTTCTATTGACCGGAAGTGAAACCTCAAACACAGCATTCCACTATTCTGCCACTCTGAATGATGACAAAGAGGCAACTTGGCCAGAGTGCAATAAGGTTGCGGTTTTGCAGAAATACTTAAGACCTGCAGACAAAAGATTAAAATAGTGAAGAATTTTTGACATGTGCAATTCTGATCATGGATTATTTTTTGTTTTTATGCCCATGCAAACACACTTGCACTGCTGGGCAAGCCAAAAACAGGATTTACTTGCCCTATGCCAATATCACTTGCATTTTACAAGCAGGCAAGCGTTTTGTTAAATCACTGTATTAGCCTCTGACATAAACACTGATCAAAGCTGCCAGTATTCTCAACAAGTGCAATTTACCTTCAAACTATGGAGAAAGAGGCCAGACAGCAAATGAAATTTTGCATAAAACTGATTTTATGAACATTAAACTGAAGTAATTTGAATTTGCTCAATACTGAAACAGTTCGATGCTTTTAAAGTATTTTTAACTGGATACCGCGCCCACCCACCCTTCCATTATCATCGGACTTGATATAGCTTTGATCCTGTGCATCACATTGGCTAGTCTCGTGTCCTATACAAGAAAAAATACTGTGCAATGAGCTCAAAATCCCTTGGCATTAAGCACATATACAATGTAACAAACAGATACAAATTCCAACAGATATTATGTATAATACAAGCCATTCATAAAATTGTGCAGGTGTGTTATAAATTTCGTGAACTTTGGACAAACTGTTCAAGAGAACGAGCTTTTACAAGCCTTTTATAAAATTGAATTCACATATCCCCAATGGCTTTGAAGAAAACAGTCAAGATAACTGAAAATCAATTGAGTTCTTCCTCAAGCTGTGGAAGTGTGGCGTAAGTTTGGTGAACATTGAATAAACTGTTCTAGCGATAGAGTGTTTACAAGGAATAAGGACAGATCGACGGACGGATGGATTCCGCTACAACAATACCCCTTGGTTATCCATGTTGAGAAGTGAAAAAGAGATCTATGGCCATTTCGGAGTATCAAACCTTGACCATCTATGCATGTATTATAAACCAGTGTGAAGGCAAATTTTCAAGGAAAACAGGCACGTCAATGTTATGTGAAAAGGACCTGTGGTCTGACGTCTATGCAATACCTGTCAGTATATTAAATACGCATACAGATGCAGATCATGTCTGACTAATTTGTCACGGTTATATAATTTATCACAGTTTTAGGCACTGACAGATGAGGTTACACACCAGGAGTGTAACTGAGACATAAAAATAACAAACCTAGGCAGGAAAGTTAATCATGGCAAGGCAATACAAGATTAATGACACAAAATGAAACAATTATGACAAGAACACAAATCTCACCTTCTGAAGGCCAGCAATTGCCTCTTTCAGTCGCTTTGCGTAGTCATATCTTTCTTCTGAAATAACACCAAGACATTTATGAAATAGACACAGCTGCTTAAGCTGATAATCAGAGAGATTACGGTTTTCTGAATTCAAAATGGCCAGCAAGTACTTATTGTGATTGTCACATTATACATAGATTTTCAAATTGTAATCAAGAATTTTTCACTTAGATAGGAGAGGTCAGATTCATAGATGCACCTGAGAAAGCTACAGTGCCTGCAGTAACAATTCTACATGTAACTAAAAGGAACATTGGGGACAAAGAGTTTACTCTACACGCTATCAGTGCAAAACTTCTGTTAATTTCAAAAGCTCAGTTTACAGTACCTTTCACCCAAAACTTGTGCCACTTCCAGTTTGGAAGGAAGTTTCATTTCTTGTTCTAATAGAGTGCATTTCACTTGATGTTTGTCATTCGATACACTGATTCTCATAATACTCACGTAATACAGCTTCTTGCTTTTTGCGGTCCAGTTTTTTAATAATTTGCCCCACCTCCGGATCCTGGTACATGTCAAATGCCAAGTCATCCAAGGGGCTGATGTAGTCAGGCCTATAAATAGACATATGTGAATATGTGTTATTTTTTTCTTTGTGTTGTTTCCCAAACATTTCAATCTTTTATGACACACAAAAAAAAAAACTTATGCAACATTTTACTTTGTACATAGAAAGGGTAATCCATTTACTCAAGTTTAGCACATATGTAAATTAACTGAACAGTACAAAGACAGTACACTAAAGCAGTATGAAAAAGTGAAAAAAAACTTTACACACCAATACTGATCAAAATCAGATGAAGAAGAACATTTCCCACTTCTAAAAGAAAACACATAAAATCCCCTGTCTGATGGTAATACATGTAGTAAATACAATTCATTTGCGGTCACTGGGTGCTTTACTTGGGGAAAATTTGTTAGATAAATAGTTAAAGCAGTAGTAGGCCCACTGCGAAAGGAAAATAAGATCTGTCACTTAATTTTGTCATTTTTGATGTTCCATTGTGCAATCTTTTGGAATCAAAAATTATTCAGATTTCTTTTGTACCATACTAAGCAAACTCAGTTAATACAACATGTATGTTTCATACAACCCAAACATGTCCAAGACTTTATAACAATTACCTGGAATAGGAGCCTTCCAATAACCTGTCTGACAAAAGTTGCTCCCCTTCGCTGTACAGATCCTGTCCAAGTCAAAACAGGCATGCATACAGTACATACCACGTGCATTTATAACTGCATCTGATTTCTCAGCGGACGCTGTACATGTATGACACATGTCAAGTTCGTGGTTCTGCAAAATGCCCACTTGGCCTTACAAGATCAGATCACACAGAATTATAACATTCCAACCCTTCGCCTCACAAGTGTCTGTGCACAGTGCAGCCTCTGTCCTTTCACAATTACAGTTTGATAAAATTAGTTTCGACTACTGAATTAACAATATGTAAAGATTTCCATACATGCAAAAATGCTTTCCTATTAATTTCAAATTCTCTTTTCTTAAGAAAGAATGTAGTGTAACAATGTAACGCTGTGACCTTGCAGAAATTGTGTGCTGTTTACCTGACTTATAATTTATTTTTTTATTTTACTGGTGTTTACTGCTTACTCAAGAATATTTCACTTCTACGACTGCGGCCACCATTATGGTGGGAGGAAACCAAGGCCGAGCCGGGTGGAAATCCACGACCAAAGCCGCAGGTTGCTGACAGACCTTCCCACATCCAGCCGGAGAGGAAGTACGCATGACCTGACTTTTAAGGTAGCATACATACTGTAACACATCCATGCCAGACAAAACTTTCCGTTTCAGAATTTAACACTTTTATTTATGGTTTTGACTCCTGTTTACACGCCACTCTCAAGAATTTTTCACTATACGACACCAATCAGGCTACATACATGTGCGTAAGTGAAGACACAGAATGCCTTGGATGATCCACCACGCTTTCTCAGGAAACTGACAAACCTACTGACCTACAGCCACAGCCATAACAGAGAGAGTGGAATTCACGAGTATAATTTGGACAGTGACTGTGTCATCGTCTGTTGTGATAAAAACACTTAAGTTGCATGAAACCGACTGAGCCCTGATTCCACTCATTATAATTTCCATGAATGAGGAACAAACAAGGAAAGTAAAACGAAACTTACAGTGTCTGAGAAGTTCCTGGGACTGTCTAAAGGATCCCCAATGACATTGACTGCAACAATTCCAACCTGGAGGCAAATTAGTTGAATAAACAGATACAAATATCAATACAAAGATTACCTTAGTTCCTCCTTAATATGGGACACTTTTTGGGCAACTGTATAGCATGATGCCTTGCAAGGGCTGTTGTCTTAAGTGATAAACACTCAGTGGGGAGTACAGGTGGATTTTGCAATGTTTATAGAATTCAGGCTTGGATATACTTGTGCAAAAATCAAATTTTGCTGTGAATACACTAACTTTAGGAAGAACATGAAGTATATTTTTTGTACCATGACAGTTTCGGGTTTGATTTATTTATTTGATAGGTGTTTTACGTTGGAGGCCAGCATCATGGTGGCAGGAAAACAAGCAGGGGGAAACCCATAGCCATCCACAGGTTGCTGGCAGACCTTCCCACACAGCAGAAGAGGAAGCCAGCATGACCTGAACTTGAACTCATAATGACCACATCGGTGGGAGGCAAACATACGGACACACACGCAATTGCAAAATTTTATGCTCATAGTGACAGAATAATTATTAAATAGCAATGAATTATCACTCTTGAGATCTTCACTTTGCGTACATGTACATGCACCAACTGGTAAGTGTCACTTTCATGTGAACTGTAAGCAGAGAAAAGTCAGTCGAAGCTACTTGGATCACTATCGACAAAATTATGACTGTCTACAACAAAAACAATTACAGCTCCCAATATCGACGTTCAGCTGGATTATCCCGATGTCGGCCTGTTATAATATCATGTAAATTTATAAATTTGACAAATGGATCAAGGTTAATGCACTGCCAGTGTAATTTACTTAAGGTCTATTGGTAAATTTAACAAGCTTGAAGGTGGAAACCATTGCACTTACTGTGAAATAGGAGCCCATTTGAACACCAAATTGGGCCTGAAATTGTGTGCCACTACTGTGTTGATGTGGTGTTCAATTTTCATTGGACTATTTTTTTTTTTTCATCTTTTTAGCATATTGCACACTGACTATAACTTGCCTGGGTAGACTGGGCTGTTGTGCAGGCCGATGTATATAGCCTTGCTGGAATGCCAATAACACCCCCTGTGGGTGGTTGCGGGGTGTCTTAATAATAGAACGTCCCATTTTATGGAGAAATGACGGTATCTTATTACATGTAGACCAAGCCTTCATGTACACATACATTAGCTATGAGAGCGCTTATCTTCCACATTAACCACCCTCATTTGTTTCATTCACTAACCCACATCTTGGTCCTGTCCTCAAAGTGTCAAGGCTGTCTGACGCACAAAAGTCTTCCTACTATGTATGTAATTGTAGTTTTGTATAACTTGATCATTAGAGAACAATGAAGACTCTTCTGCACAAGTACAAATGCATGTATCCATTTGGACAGCACCCGAATTTCACAATTTCTATTCACATGACTCCTTTGCTGAGGGGTACCTAAAACATTTTCCCCAAATGAACATTTTTTTCCTTTTTTTGCTTCATAGTTACTGTTAGTGGTTTCTGTTCATTATTAAACAAGAGTTAATGATAAGTATTCCCAACATGTTGTCTATCGCCCTTTTAATGGTGCGCATCTTCATGGTTTAAATCTAAAGTTACACCACTATCTTATTCCGTATGTGGCCCCAATGATTCCAAAATGGCAGTCAGCCAAGAACAGCTGGCTGTTGATGCTCGAGTCATATTCAAATAAATGACTTTATGGTCTTCAGTTTTCCAAGGGTACTAATTAATATGAAGTCACTTTAGGATTAAAGGAAACCTATTTTTGTAGCTTGCAGCTTTGCCATGTTGAGGTCAGCACACACGAGGAGAGATCCAGGTTAGTGAA
Organism: Acanthopleura granulata; assembly: GCA_016165875.1. Lineage (NCBI taxonomy): Eukaryota > Metazoa > Mollusca > Polyplacophora > Chitonida > Chitonidae > Acanthopleura > Acanthopleura granulata. The sequence continues at coordinate 45,036,452 of JABBOT010000080.1, read as the reverse complement.
TGCTCATGTAAGCGTATAGATCTGCATTTCTGAGAGCTCAGTGGAGAAGAATGCCACAGATCTCAGATCTACACATACATGTACTTCCTAAACATGACGCTTGTGTTTAAAGAACAGATTCTCATTTATACACATTTAAACACATACATGTCACTTTTGTTAATGGAACAACTTCCAAGGGATGAATACAAACTCGGAGAGTGAACTGGAAAATTTTTAATCGAGTAGGCAAACACAGTCAGGCTGACAGCAGATAAGTGCACTTGGAACATGTTTACATGTGGCTATCATGGGAACAGCAAACTGGGGTATGCTCCACAAAACTTCTTGGTGCTGCGTATCATGCGACAATATAAAAACCAAACAAAGTCCCCACAAATGTGAGATCTAATGGAAACTGACCTGGTTGTAAAGGTTGTACTTGTTGATGTGGTTTTTGTGGATGACAAGTTTGAGGAACACTCCTACAGCATCCACGTGGACGGACTTCAGCTCCCGAGCCTTAAACCCAGTCTTCTCATTGTCAGACAGCGAAACATACCTGCAGAACAAACAGCAATTTTCCATTTTTCTTTGGCAAAACGTCAACCAACTCAAACTTTTATTTTTTTTTAGAATAGCCCAAATAATTACCTTTCAGAAAATACCAGCACTTGATCTTGTTTGTGTTACTGTTCAAAATTGGTACATGAAATAAAGTTTCTAAAATTCATAACGTGGGTTACTTCACAATGTTTTCAAATTTCAAAATCATATTCATATGTTTATTTCATTAAATTTATTTTACTCATTTGGTATTTTACATTGTACTCTAGAATATTTTGGTTACACAATGGCAGGCAGCATTAAGGTAGACCGAATTATACTAACTGTATAAATATTACACAGGTAAGAGTTTAATGTTTTCTGAAAGACAATAATTTGAGCAATACTTGGACGAGGGAAACTTTCATTTTCATTTTTCATTTCATTTTTATTTCATTTTTATTTTCGGCCAAAAATCCTCTCAGACAGCCTGTTTAAAGCAACAAGGTCCTCAACCACCTATGTAATTACATGTACACTGTACCAAGTAAGAAAAGCAAAGCATTTAATATTCTCTGTGACAATCTTCACTGGTGGCAAAAAGCTGCTCCATTAAAGCATGTTATGGAGCAAAAAATCTTGTGTGAAGAAATGGCTCCATCTTGCCATATACACGTGCCTTACACAGTCCCTGATACAAACATAATCAGGCCAAAATCATCGGTGAGCTGCATTCAGATAAGTGTAACACCTCTTTGCTCAGTAGACTGAGAGTTACACTCTTTACTTTAATCTAAGACTTTACTTACCCTAATCTGGTATATCTGGCATTTTGTAGAGAGACTGGAGTATCATCAGGAACATCTCCGACATAAAACTCTATCTTTGTGGCTGAAAACATTATGAATAACATGTGTTTTAGTATTCAGAAAGTAGATATAATAAAACAGAAACGACATCTGAAAAAGAAAGAAAAGAAAATGAAATCATAGTGTCAGCATAAATTAATTTAGCATGGTTTTGTTTTCTTCATGAAAGATTAGCTATTATGAAGCTCAGGAAAACACAGACATTACATGCATGTGCCTGTACAAAAACACCTACTCACCCACTAAAAACTGGTGAGACAAAATCTGGATTTTCCTCAAGCGACATCGCTTCTCTAAATGCACTACTATATCCTGGGGGTATAGGCAAAACCTGGCGAGGGAAAATGTTTTCATTAATTTATTTGATTGGTGTTTTACGCTGTTCTCAAGAATATTTCAGTTATTACGATGGCGGGCAGCATTATGGTGGTAGGAAAGCGAGCAAAGCTGGAGAGTAACCCATGACCATCCACACGTTGCTGGCGGACATTCTCATGGACGGCCTGAGAGTGTTTTCATTAAATATTTACATTCCGGCCATAATGACTTGGCCTTCTTATGATATATAATTATTGGATGTTCCATGACAAATGATGGTGTTTCACTCCTGAACACTATCTGTAGTACTGAGCAGACTGTCTAGTACAAATACTGAGTAAACATGTGTTGTGACTTTACCTGGTGGACTGCCATCCTTTTGTCAGAGGGCTGTGATGATTTAACTCTGAAGCCTTATAGCCTTCATCTTGGCCAGACACATGAACTACTTTTATTGCCACCTTTTGAGGCATGCTGATAGCATCCTACAGTGAAACCACACTGAACCTGAATTGAAGAACAGAGGGAAATAATAATAAAAAAATAAAAATTAACCAACATGTGAGGGATAACTTTTGACATAAAAGCGAATTAAAACACATGCATATGAAGTTGATTCTAAAGACTTTTAAGACATTTCAAATATATAAGCTTTTACTACTGAGTTTTACTGCAGGCAATTTCACCAAAAAATCAAAATTAAAAACTCCCAAATTTTACCTGACTGTGCAGAAAAAAGGCACAGCTGCTACATGATGCTTTCAAACTTCTCAAGTTTAAGAAGTTCAGATAATCTGATTTCTATAACACATGCATGAAATGCTATTTTCACCTTACTGGTTTAAAACTGATCTATTTTGCTGTTGTTTTGAAATACAGATTCTTAGTTTTTTACATATTTTCAAGTGAGGTTATTTTATGGCTTTCTCAAAATAAAAGGAGAGCAACGTAAGAGCGAGTACCATGAACTGAATAGACCAAACATTAATGGACACACAAAGACTGGATTTCTGAAATGTACTTGTTCTGTTTAAAGAAAAACAACATACTATTAATAATCAGAATTACGATTAGACATAAAACAGTCAACACTTTCTGATTACATTCTGTCATTAGATGTGCAGCGGCGTTTACTTAAAATGTCCAGATTTCCCTGAGCTTTGCTCTTCTGCACTACAGACCACAGTTGAATGGTGTCAAAACAAAATCCTAACCAAACTCCTTCATTTCTTTACTAGACCAACAGTTCTTTTCACCTTTCAAAATTGAACTGTAATTCTTATATAAAAAGATATGATGGTGATTCCTCTTTTGATCTCTTACCTCTTTCTACTCCATTCTCAGGCGCATTGCACCATGGAATGATAATGTGTTATGAATCAAGTTGAATTTGGACAACACAAAGAATAACCAACACAGTCGATTAGCTGTTAGTTTTCAAGCTAGTTTTGACTACCGAAAAAGGATTGTGATTCTACAGAAAAGATGAGATAATATGTAGCCATGCCATGTTGGCTGACCCCTGGGGTGCACAGCAATACACATGCTGTTATGAAGTTCAGTTTTTTAATGTAAATGCCCTGCTCATGTGCAGTTTTAAGATGTTCATGTCTGTCCAGCAGGGAGCGGAATAAACTGTACTATAGACATGCATATATTTTAACTCGCGGAGTACTTTAATCATGCTTGTACAGGCTGACTTTCTTGAACACCTCTCTTTGTGCAGTACAGTGAAACTGAAAATGGTCAGATAGCACTACTCAGATGAATGTAGATGTAGTTACACCCAATAGGCCTATGTAAAAAGCCTTTAAACAATAACAAAGATCTATATGGAATCCTAAACATATACGCAATAACCCAAAAACACATTTACAAATGTTTTTTTGTTTTTTTGTCTACATTATTTGAAAGACAAGATTGATATATACATGTAAGCTGAAGCCATCTTAAACAGTGAGCAGAGGGACAGGCTTATATAATACATGTACCATAAATGAATAGCTAGGACTATGGTTATTTATAAACCTATGTATTCACAGGGTTTGTCAGAAGAAATACAAATTAAAATACACCATTAATTTTGTTTCTTGCCTCCAAAGGCAATGACATTTTATTAAGTTACAATTTATCCAAATAAATGTAGGTCTATACATGTGAAAAACATTGTTTCTTAAATACATATTGGCCTATTTGTATTGGCTTCATAAATACTGAATTTACGCTATAAGTGTATCAGTTTGAGGGAATTAAGAGTTTCAGGACTCATTTACATGCCTGATGTCAATAATCTGAGACATAACTGGATGTTTTTCTAGTTCGTACGCTCACTTTATGAATTGAAGACTGTCCAATAACTCCTTTATCTTTTCCTGTAAATTTGGTTTGTTTTCCTGTATCTGCTCTTTCTTCTCATAAGCGGGGAAATCCTCAAATACCGTATGGTAAATACTCCACCCCATGTTAGAGCCCAGTGTCTTTGTGAGCCTATCAGACCATAACCATGATGTCAGCGATAGCTTGTCATCCTACATGGACAACAAACTGTATTGCTAGGCTTATCAGAGGTCACGTGACTTTTATTGCATGAAACCTATTCAAGTAACCTAACAAGAGTCATGGTCAAGTACTCCTTCAAGGTGATTCAGCATTAGTCTAGCCTTTTTCAATTCATTCTACACTGCTAAAAACACACTCAAAAGGCTTCAATCTTAAAAACCAAATACTGCCTTACAAAGCGGTATCAAAATCTAACAAATCAACCAGACATCCCTCAATTCTTTGATTTATTCACAATCAAAGGCCTTTGGAAATGTCCTCCTTACTGGACAAACTCTTTGCCACACTTCAACCACTTCAACCTTTCCACAGGTTTGACTATAGATTTGGACAATGTTAAAGAAGACAGCCAACACAATAACCTGCAGATGAAGTGAGCTGATTAGAACTGTGGGGAGTACACGATGCATTCCTTGATGAATTCTATGCGCAACATTAGGCATCGCCTGTCGGGGAAGACCTACATGTACAAAGAGGTAAAGCCAGGACATGTCACGTGACATCACACAAGTTTGCGCAGTTATGCTGAATACAAACAAGACTTCTGTACCACAGAGATGAAGATCCTGGCAAGAAAAAGATATATTGACTGGGAACTGCAAAACGCAAGACTAAGAGATTTTCAAATACTTTTGATCTTATCGTAGACATATAAATGTACCAGGGCAGGCCAGTTCTTGTCATTTATAATTTTTGTAAGCTTTTTGGCAGGAAGCGAGATTCCTTGCTGCCAACACTGTTGATTTCCTACCAGGGGTGGGGGACGTTGACCGGCTCAGTACATTAGTACATTGTTAAATCAGGGTGTCAGCTTCACTCATGGAGCTACACTGCATCCAGTCTGTCAATTTGCCTCAAACGTAATGCTACCGGGCTGGCGTGCCATTTAGTCCTGTAGAATATGACTCTGTGTTCTGACTTTGAGTCAATTGACGTTGTCTTGTATGAATGGGAAAGGCATATCTACCTCTCAACAACAACATGCGCCCAGGATATTGTAAAAGCCATCATAAATTTGGTGCTGGAGTAAGGCCAACTACAGCATCAAATTTATGATGGTCTGGGAGATATCCTGGGTGTATGCTGTCATTGTTTAGAGGGAGGTATTCCTTGCCCAGCTATCGTAGACAAGGATATATGACTCATACATATTCTGCAGGCCTGGCATGTCATTACCGAGTGGAATCCACGTGAATTGTTGTGTGCCTGGCCGAACTGAAGAGTAAGAGCCACAGATGACACCTGTTTTACACATCTTCTAAAAAGAACTTATTGGACTCGTGAAACGGTGTACTGTTACTAGTGTTATCTGTAAATGTGCCTCAACATTAAAAATAAAGTTTTCTCTTTATTTTCTTTCCAGTTACACTGTCACACTGCAGAAAACTTGACAATCGACAATGTTCAATGTCTAGGATGAAATACTTTTAATGAAAACAACCAATAGAACCTATTCTGATTCCGCTTATTTTAATTATGAATTAACACGAAAGAATCTGACGCCGAGTTACACTGACAGGTTTGAACATGGCTACGGAGGGTGACGATGAATCGTGGATGACAGCTGATAAAAAAGGGATGAATTCGTCGTAAATAACCGATTCATCGAGAGCAAAATGTATTACTCGAAGAAAACAGCGATCACGACAAGGTCAAGTGCTAAAAAGACAAATTCTTACCTCTTATATCCACGTTTTTAACTTGAAATTTGAAAAGTAAGTATTTACATCTTGACAACGGAAGTAAATGGAAACAGGCGCGCGTTGAATTCACGTGCGCGCGAGAATGTACATCAAGATCCAATACGCACAATGTTTATATACATAGCCAATGTATTATACATTATCTTCACAATAAAGGGCAAAAAAGGACTTATTTGGATATGTATAATTCATTAAAGTATAAAATCATCTAAACATTTTGGGTCCTAGGGTAAGCCATTCAAGAAATGACAGTCACGGTTACCTCCCTTGATTATAAGGTACCAGTACAATCCTGTCCATGTAGTAGGCTATATTAACAGTAGGTGAAGGCAAAACTGTAGAAGTGTAACCATAAGGTAAATAGTTCTAACGAATTTAGAATTTTGAAAAAAGTACATGATCCAACGTTCATTGACATTAAATTCTAAAAAGTTGCTTTCCAGGCCTACCGGTGCAAACCTTTCTGAACTGAAACAATATAGGCTACATTTAGCAAATTGTACTTGTTGGTTGCTGAAATATGAAGTAGGACGTAGCATGACAATTAATTAAATACTTACGTTGGTTATGACATGATAATTTATTCATTTTGTAGAATTTTTAGTTATGCTGCTGTACCGGTATTATAAATCAAAATTCCGAGGCTCCTAATTATCTCCAGGCGGCATTACAAAGGATCGCTGCAGGCCTATAGTAGGCCAATGTAGGCCCAAACATCCTTATAATGAGGTTGGAAAAGATGGCCCTAAATTAAAAGACATACTTTAATTTTTTTTTATTCGCCTTCAGCAATTTAATGAGCAAACAAAATGTGTCTTCATTTAAAGCTGATTGCCCGTGGTTGCGTAGTGGATATATCCTACATGTACGCCTTGTATAGGCTAACCGGTGCGGTAGACCCGAGATTCAGTCCCGAGTTCATTTCAGTCGATTTATGCAGGCCTGTGGCAACACTGGTATTCATGGTACTACCTCGCTTGGTGCACTAAGAAGCACTGCACACCCGGTGTCATACAATATCCCTATGGGCTGTGTGTCGTGTCGAAGTTGTGCGTGTTCCAGTGAAGCAGCAGCACTGTAGGCCTTGAATACATCGGCCTTGGCTCCAGTCTGCTATAAGGTGACATTGTCGGGTCCAGTCTGCTATAAGGTGACATTGTCGGGTCCAGCCTGCTATTAGGTGACATTGTCGGGTTCAGTGTGCTATTAGAAGACATTGTCGGGATACGGCCGAAGTAATGCTGAAAGCGTTAAGCCATAAAGATATACATGGGAATCTAGGCGTCAATGAAGGACTTAGAGAGCACATTAGAACCAGGAAACAGCTGTCTTTATGCATGAGAATTATAACTCACGAAATCTCCGGGCTAATCCCCTCGGCCACGGGTGCCACGGGGTTATACGGCAATCGAGTTCCGCGTAGAGGGCATGGGTCATATTCTCAGCACTGTATGGATACACCACCCAGCAAGATAGATATAACCAGTCTACGGTAAGAGAGGTGTTTGTGGAGAAACTTTTTTCAAGAATGTGGTTTTGTTTCATTTATAATATATAAAAAGCATGCAATCAGTTTTAGTGTGGTGTTTGATAGTCAATGTTATGTATAGGCGCAAATATGATTCACAGTTCGTTCAAAATAATAAAAGTGTATATGCATGCTGTCAAGTTTCAATGACCAAAAGCATTCCAACGCCGGTGTATATGCGTGTATGAGAAGGCCTTAATTAATATATATTCTGATGGGAATTCTCTCCACAATGCATTGCGTGAATTAATAAGGACGATCAGCTGCAGGGGTGAAACGTACAGTGGTAGTTTCTACATGCCTAAAGGGTCTATGTCTCTTTTGAAATTCCTATGCATTTAGTATGTTCCACACAGCAAAGATACTGTGCGTCAGGAATCTTGAGTCTATCACAAGGCGACACTAAATCCATACTAACTTGTCACTGCATTACCGAATGAGCAGGCATACAATACTGATCGGGGCCCGCGTTACAGTGGCCATTTCTAAAGCAATACAATGACATAGCTTGCATGCGTCTCGCAAAGGGCCTGTCTTGTTTGTGTAGGCTTAAATCTGCATGTAAGGGCCCCATCAAATTGAGATTTGTCTGATTATCCATAAGCCGATCTTGACCTTGCATTGTGTGATGTGCTCGAACTGAGCAGCCAACGCTATAAGTGGATCAGTCCCTTTTGGGTGGCTGTTTTCGCCGTCTCAGAATCGTGTTACCATGGGCGACCCTCACTGCAGAAGAACAATACTTGAAGTGAAATGTCGGCACTTCACTTTCTTTTGGATCCCGTAAACACACGATCTGACTTGTTTTCTCCCGGCCAGGTAAGTGTAGGACTTGTTTGTGTCTCTCTGTGGACATTCTTCGCTGAATTCGAGTCAAATGACACAATTTGCCAACATTAAACATGGGATTTCAATATTTATTCATTCATTTATATTCATTTTCGATGTAGCTTTATGCTAGGTTAATTGTCTGGCGACTGGTGGTGGTTTCTGCTTGTTTTTGCCTGGTTTCCTCGTTAGCTCATAATATCTATATTCATGAAAATGAAAAATTCGGCGTTACACAAGAGTTCGATATAATTTTCACCCACAATATTTGCTGCTCTTTCTTATACATTAATATGTGTAGTTATGCAAACATTTCATGCAGCACGTGCCGACAAGCACATGGTCTGCTGATGCGTCAGGTGACTTTCGTTCTGTAACGTACATATTTCCGACATTGCCAACAGCCGATCTGTCAGTATATATAGGCCTTTTGCCAGTCTTTTTTAAAATGGCATTTCCAAAATAATCTTTGAAATGGCTGGGCAATATTTTGGCCAAATAGTGCATGTCCACTGTAACCATTAACGTAAAATTAAGTCCGACACATCTTTTCCAAAATTTAACATAATGATATTCACAGTAAATCTTAAAAAGAACAGCTAATGCACCGTGTGTAATACTAAAATCATGCGGTAGTCAACATTTAAATACATTCAAGTAACCCAGTACTAGCAGACAATAGTGTTGCAAAGTTAGAAGCTTCTCCATGATTCCAAAGGCTTTGTTCATATTACTGATAACGTGGATACCTGCACTCGGTTGGTTTATCTCTGTACGTAGGATTCAACAGTATTTATAATTTACGTTTATTTGGGAAAATCAGTTATATCTGACTAAAACATTTTTATCTGAGGCCATTGCAGTCTTTACAGCGTTGAATGAAAGCATTGGTTATCTTACAAACACACAGAGCTAGTTCTCACATTGCCTCTAGTTTTAAAGTAGAAGTGTCAATATTTTCTTTTTCGAAAACACTGATCGAGTTGCGCAAAAAATTAAAAACATTAAGTTGAGCAAAAATGCATTTTAATTTTTTTCATGGGGCTAGGTTACCACAAATATCCAACCGAAGACATGGAGAATCGTTTACAGCGCACTAGTGATAGTGTTCTATGCATATGCAAAATCGTATTGACCGACAAATAACTTGTATTTCAGCAACAGGAATTCATCCAGGCTCAAATCCAGTTAGGAAGGCTGACGGATTTTAAATTAAAATTTAAAATTATGACACAAGAGGAACGAGAGCATAGCTTTGGAGGGCTTATAAAGGTCGAGAAAGGGATTTACGAGTGCTTTATTAGGTTAGTGGTGTAGAATTTGATAAAGAATTAAAAGGCCTAACACACCGCCGAGAGACTAATATGGCCATTGTAGGCTATCTTCGGCGAAGCTTCAGTGTCTGCCCGGTTTTCACCCAGTGCTTATTCCCATCGATAAATATTCATTATATATCCAGTATTTGCCTGGATACTAGAGTTATTTTATAAATGAATCCAGTTTTATCAGTATATTTACTGTCACATCTTGCACTATACATTTCACTTTATAGGCACGATATCTTTTTCGAAAACGCCCATTCCCTTGTGTTCCACCGACGGCGAGGTAAACAGGCCAAGATCGATGTCCGATGTGCAAATACTGACACTGTTATGATCACACTCCAGGCTATTTATCGTTTGTTGATGTAGGTTAATTGTTCATCTCCGTAAAACGGTAATGCTGTCATTTGTGCGGCTGACTGCGCTCGCGCATATGCTTAAACAACCCATTAACGTTTAGGCCTATATATCATTAGCGTTTATTGCATGTATAACAATACAAGCTTCACCGATTCCGATACCCGTATACATTGGTTGCAACAGGAAGTTCCGTGTGCGTCATACATGTTGTACGCATTCTGCTCGTCTTAATGAATCCATAAACAAGGAGACACATACACAGATTATCCATATCTAGATATTCATTCAAACTCTACAGATGGGACTCCGAGAGTGCCGAATGAGGTCAGAGTTGGCGGATGAACAGTGGATGGATCTCCAACTGACAGGTGATGTCGACCACTACCTGGGCCCCGAGAATAGTGAAAGCAACGGATTCTTAAAGCGAAAACACCCTGTCTAAGCCTGAGACTGAATCAGCCCTTCATGTATCCAGGTGTTTGATCTTGCGCGCGTTACACACGGTTTTTTCTTTGAATTTTTTTTTTTTGCTTTAGTTTTCATGTTTTGTCTTTTCTTTTGTAAAAGTGTTGTTTTGCCTTATTTGCCCATATATTTCGGGTACATAAAAGAGACGCATTCTTTAATACTGGCACTTATTTTTAAGTCGGGCATACTTTATATGTACCATTGTTACAAAAAGCGTGGCAGTGCCACATCTTACCTGCCACGTGACCACGCTATCTGTTGGAGAGCATTAACATGACCTGTATCACGTCAATGCTGTAGTCTATACACAAATGCATGCAACAAGAAGGGTCGGCGCAGGCCTGCGGGTAATATATCTATATGGTTCGTACCATTTAAGAACCCCTGTTTGTTTTTATTGTTAGTTATCTTTGAAGATTTTGTTAATGAGATCAGTCTTAAAGAATTCTCATTTCGAACAAAACAGATCAGTATTACCACATATATCCACATATGTTCAAAATCAGCTGCAGACGGTATAAAAGCCACCTACCCATTCACGAATTCTTGTGTCTATGTAACTCCGGATATTTACATGTATTTTAACAACAAAGGCAAGTCCCCCCCCCCCAAAAAAAGGCAAGGGAGAAAAAAAAGAAAAGTTTTGTGCACTGCACTGTCATCTGCTGTCATCTGCACTTTTGTCCGCTGTCTTTTGTGCTGTAGATAATTATATACCATGCAGTTTATTTTTCTCAGGAAAAGAAACATTTTTGGAGTGTCCACGGTCATTCTCAGCCGTTCCAGTTAGCCTATATATACCTTCTGTCTCTTCTCCGATATATCTTTTTCATCGTCTTATGATATAGAAACTTCGGCCTTTTTCTTAGATAACCTTCAGATAAGGCTGGTGTACATTGTGAACGGTGTAAAGTTATCACGATTTGCTTTCGCTTATTTTCTAGAAAATTATCTATATCCTTCCAGTTTCCCTCTGTTACAGTATGTCTAACTCTACTTACGTACATAGTCGTAAGAGCGATTTTAGCGAATATACAAGCCTTATTTTGCATTTATACAAAGTAATCTACACTTCAGTCTGGGCGCATATATTCTCTATTGTATATCAGTGTTCAGTGTGTCGTTCTGGCCGGCGGTTTTGTGCCCTGTACTGAGCTATGTGTCTCCATCTTCACCAAGCTCCAGCCTGTAAAGTGCACCCAAGTCATTCGGATCGTATACTGTCGCATTTTAAAGACTTTGTGTGCATCCTCCCCGCCCCCCACCCAAGTCCACGATCTTCTACCGTGATCTGTTCTGAGTTGTTATCTTCCAAACTGCTGGGAGGATAAACTTATGACTGACATAACATCATTGGTATAATCTGTACCTTTGTATTTTGCATTTTGGTGTACACCTGACGTTCTGTCCATGTATATTACGCAGCACTCATCATGTTTTGTGCCCCCAGCGTGTTATCCAGAATGGTTTATTATTTAATTGATATTTTGTTAATCATATCTATGTATCACAGCCTGCACATTGGCGATGTATGTTTGCATAGTTTAGCTCATATTTCTACGTACATATTGTTCTGTATATACTAGGCCTGAGGAATAATAATGAAAATTATTGTTGCCAACTTTGCAACTTTGAGAGAAAATATCTGCAACTGATAATTGTATATTACGCGTACACGTTTGCACATATACACTAGCTGTAAGTGTATAATTCCGAGGTGTTAGGGTCTATTGATAAGGGCAAGTCACCAGCAGCATGGACATCTTGCCTGCATGGTGTATGGTCCCCACAGCCTGTATGCATGTCCGGACCATGGGGTGTTCGTTGTCAGGCAAAAATGACTATTGGTTTGAATATTAATCATGAGAAGGAAAAAAAATAATGACACGGTATGTCCATGTTGTATGCAGAAATTTTGTCATTAAATGATGGAAGCCAGCTAGTCTTAATTAGGCGTGAATCAGCGCGAGTCGTGACCGGCTGTCTTAGTCGTGACCGACTTGTCCTGTAAAGGGTAGAACACACGAAACGTTTGGTTCCCGCTTTTCTACTGACTCTCCACTGCAAGATAATGACTAATTGATAGCGTTTGTAGGGCTGTTTAGACGGCCTTTCAGAACGTTGAATAAAAATACTTGCATTATGTCAGAATGAGAACGGATGAAAACATTGCCTGATGTCTGCTAACAACAAAATATTATCCATCAATGACTAGAAAAGGGCGACGTTTTCGTTCTTAACATATTCTGTGCAAGATTAAAACTTTGAATTATCACGTAATATGAAAATCATAAACAAGTCTGCCTTCTGCAGTTTCATGGTATTTGGACCAATACTTGGTAGACCAAGGTACATTGGCGTAGCTCGGTGATTTAGATCTTACAGGCAAATACACGATTGATCAGAACCTTACACTTATAGGAATTAATGTCTTCGTATTTTCTTTCTTTTCATAGCAGAAGCTTAGAGCGGCTATTCGATGGATGTAGCAACCAGAAGTGGCACGCGTGCTGAGTTCATCCTCAAAGCACATGTAGGAGGACTAAGAATCGAGTTCTAAGGGAAACATATATCTGCACAAATGAACAACAGAGAGTGATTACTGTGGAACCGTGTGGATGATTTGGGGCAAAGGGACGCATCAATGACTGCTTAAGAATCCGCGCATGAAGTAAAATATATTGAAGTGAAGACAACACATTTGACTGATTGTTCGATAGCTGTACACGTTCTCACACACACCGCTCCGATAGAGCGAGTGAATCACGTGCGAGAAAAAATGAATTCCTCTTTGATGACGTCACCTGAAGGGGACCTGCCGTTGAGAGATAAAGTTTACATCGGCATTCTGTCAGTAATACTGGTCCTGATCCTGACTCTCAATGGATTTGTCCTTGTGGCTTTTTCCAAACACCAGCCGCTGAGAACAGGAATGAACCTGCCGATCTTGTCCCTGGTTTTAGCCGACATGAGCATCGCGTTATTCGTCATCCCCGGCCAGATTTCTGGGAGGTTTTCCGAGGAATATTTGGGGAACATACTTTGTGTAGGGTGTTCATATGCATCGTTTACCTCAATGGCGGCTGCTGTCTTCTCAATGAGCATTATTTCACTGACCAGACTCAAAACAGTTGCTTATCCACTAAAACCGAAACCCACTCTAAGGCAAGCTGCGATTGTTCTGACATTATCGTGGTTGGCGGCGTTGCTGTACGGCTTGAGAGGTGCACTAACGTTCTCACTTACAGCGATTGTCATGGAAACCGTAGACGGAAGTCTCGCGACTCGCGTGATATGTGGCGTAGGTTCTATGAAACTTATGCAAAATTGGTTACTGGCTGGGCTGGATTTCTTTATTATATTTTTGATTCCAGCTCTGATTGTGTCTGTGTCATACATTGCTCTGCTGTTCTCTCTGTCCAAACACGCCGCACAGACGAATTTGCAAGCAGTGAACACTACCAGCAACAACAGTACCACCAACAACCGCCACCATAACAACAAGACAAACAGGAAGGCAGTGCGCATGTCTATCATCATTATATCAATATTCCTGATTTGTCATCTACCAGAACATGCTATGAGAGTGTACTTGTCACTTGACGCAAACTTGATCCCTGAATCCATCCATTTCATGCTGGCCTTCAACATAATAGTTCTTTTGAATAGTATCCTCAATCCTATATTTTATGGTTTCATGAGCCCAAAAGTTCGCGAAGGTTTCCCAGCAATTTGCGGCTTCTGGAAAGAAAAAACACGCCTTTTAGTTGGAAAGAACTAGTCGATATGCTTCACTGAACTCACAAATTTTGGAACGAACGTTTTCTTACGTTTCACTTACAATTGTGCCTCACATACAGGGTCAAGATGCAATGATACTTTAATGATCACAGTTAGTTCTATGTATGCAGTTGAATGGTCATGTCTGCAGAGAAAGGTGATGATGTGACAGACGATTTACAACTTCATTTCTCACTGCACAAATTGTCATTTCACTCTAAACACCAATGGTCACAAGTGCTTGCCAAACATACACAGGCTTTAGCGGGCATTCGGTTATTTTAACAAACTAGGAGCACGTAAGATAACTGTTGCTCTCTTGTGTGACTTGAATTACAACTTACCCGAGTAACGTGGCTCAATTTTATTGATATTTTACAGCCGCAGTTCGATTGTAGTTCTTTTTTTTTCGGGACTAAGAAGAACATGTACTGAAGAACGCCTTAAATTCTGTGAATTCTTGAAGTCTACTTATGGAAATTTTTGGACGAACTGCATGATAGGTGCCATGATTTTGTGTTTCCGATTAGTAAAAAATAGTAGAATTCCTGCGTAGGCCTCACCTTGTGAAAATTGGTATGCTAAAATCCAACCCAACACTGAAAGAAAAGGAAATGAAATACAACGGGCCTAAAACAGGTCAAGTTATTAGTGATTCAGAATTGATATTCTTTTTCCAGATCGCTAATAAGTGCAGATAAATGTTAAGGTTATTGTTCAGAAGTTGTGCTCCCTGCCTGTACCTGTTATAAAGTTATTGTGCATATCTATTTTCCGATGGCTCGTCTTGGGCGTTTTTGTCGTTTGTTTCCAATTGTTTTACAAGAACCATGCAGCAAAGCTTGGTGCCATAAAGAACCTTGTCAAGCCGCGTTGTCACCCGAGCGCGAGTGTTACCCTGTCGTGATATGAGCAAGGTAATGTTAACAACAATACATCTTCTCCCATAAAGTACCGCATAAATGGTATATGATGGTTACAGGGGATGTAGTGCAATGATGAACTTGACTTGCAGTCATCGATGAATAAGCTTCTATCGCTGATTTTATGATTCCAAACGTTCTCATTGTGTAATTTGGCTGAAAATGACAGCATATTAAATTACCTATCTCATTTTGACCTGAAAAATATTTATGTTGTGAAAATTAACATATGCGTGTTTTTTGGGAACGCAATAGGTATATAATCACAAGTACCATCTATAATGGTTGGTAGCGATATAGTCTGTATCAGTTAAGGCTTCACGCATGACGCTTTTGGAAAGTGAATAAGGATTTGTCACATCTTTGGTAAATGTTGCTCTCTTATTTATTTAGTTATTTATTTCATTGTTCTTTACGCCATGCTCAAGAATGATCACTTATAAGATGGCGTTCATTTCTATAGATGGAGGAATCAGGAGTTCCGGGTTAAACCACCGGCATTTGAGACATTACTACAGAACTGCCAAACTCGTGACGTGCAGATATTTGCACCATATTAGTGGTAGGTAAGTCTTCATCATCTAACGTTGGGCAGCGCAAGGGACCACAGGGGCGTCAAGGACCCTTTTGTTATCCCCAAACCCTTACAAGCAGTGTCTTGTCATAGAAATTCGAGACCGAAAGGCTAAATGTTTGGAAGAGTAACAACAATTTATTTTTTTTAATGACATTTAACGCCGTACGCAAGAATTTCTTTTACTTCACATAGTCTCGTGGTTAAAGAATATCACAAGGGTCCCTTAGCCAGGTTCCTGAAAAATGTTCTGAACAAACAAGAGTTGGATTGGGTCCAGGGTCTCGTTTGTCAGAATCCGAGCCCCTGCGACCACAATCAACCATCTGCTGCGACCTCAATCAACCAACTGAAACGGATAGGCTGCGACCTTATGGGTCAGGGACCCATCGGCTGTGACCTCATTGGTCAGGGACCCCTTGGCTGCGACCTTATGGATCACTGATCTAATGATTGTGACTTCATTTGTCAGAGACCCATCCGTTGCACTTCAAATATAAGCTGCACGGAGGGATAAAAAAGGTAATGTCGCCAACCACTGTACGCACTTTCTTTCAGTGGTTAACGATTAAAAAGTCACTTAAATTTTTTAAAAATCATAATCTCTGTAATAAGTGAGCTATGTTTAATTTAGGCCTCTGGAATTAAAGCGTAGTCGATTTGGGGGGAAATAAAACAAAAATAGATGTGGAAGGGTGTAATAAGGGAGACAACTCGTGAGGCCATACTTGTTCTGATTGTTAGCAAAACCATAATCACGATACACGGCTTTCGATGGCTGAGTGTTCACAACGCGCCGCTCTCTCTCCATACGACATGCTACTTTTACCCTAGACGTCCCGTGTGAGAACCCAGATCTCGTAGGTTGTGCATCGACTCTGCATAAGGAGGTTTGCGCAATTTTCCATCGTCTTCACATCTAAATCTTCGAGGTATGTTAGTGTGGTAACATAACCTTATGAGGAATGGAATAAACAGCGCATTACAGCTAAAGATTGACTGAACTAAGTCATTACGTCAGAATATACAGAATGTGTTGGTTTGCACATAACATCCTTAATCCGAAAATGCAGCACAAAGCGACATTTGTGCGGGTTCCAAGGGAACTTCAGACATGCCCTGACACTGAGGTTAAGAATTACAGGAATGCAATCACTGTTTGTCACTGAAGAGCTACTTCTTGGAGTGTATTAAACAGCAAACATATGTTATCTACAGGGGCCTGTTAATGCCATTCGACATTTTAACAACCTTATTTATTTGTTTATTTATTTATTTGATTGGTGTTTCAAGAATATTTCACATATGCGACGGCGGCCGGCATGATGGTGGGAGGAAACTGGGCAAACCCATGTCCACCCGCAGGTTGCTGGCAGACCAACAACCTTTTTTATGTAATTTTTATGTAATCTGTCGTGATTTGATTCTGGGCGTTTATAGAGATCTTTTTTACTTTGTGAATATTGGAGGAATATGTTTTAACACATTATCTTGCTAGCAACTTTATATAGGCCTATGTACTTTAGTAACGTTGAGCCTATAACGAGTGACAATACAAATTTGTCCAGTCCTGCTTCCGAGCGTTGTTACACCGCGACTTGCAATAATTGTTACAATTTGCAACATCACAGTGACATCGGAAAATTTCATTCATACATGATATTTCCTATATACTGGCTATAATGAAATTATTCAGAATAATGGCGAATACTCGATTTAAAAATATAGTTATAACGCAAATTGCATTACTGCAAATTATATAAATATAAATTTTACAGGGTAGTTCC
The DNA here is from genome assembly GCA_016165875.1 of Acanthopleura granulata. NCBI lineage: Eukaryota > Metazoa > Mollusca > Polyplacophora > Chitonida > Chitonidae > Acanthopleura > Acanthopleura granulata. Next base: position 45,018,908 of record JABBOT010000080.1, on the reverse strand, counting down.
AATTTAGTACAAAACTCCACAGTACCTTTAACCTTATATCACGTAGAGACTTGTCTACATCAATGGTACATATCCGTCTGGTTAAATTATACGGTACCTGGGTTTTAGTGTGCCTTGGGTGACGCACTGTTTGGTGTCTGTCGGTTTGTAGTACATGCCTGTTATTGTTTTACCATCTCTTCTTTTTGGTAAAATGTCAAGAAAAGGCAGTACATTTTCACTAGTTTCCTTGGTAAACTGTATATTATCATCAATTTCACTTAACATTTGATGTAATGATTTTACATCTCCAAGTTTACTATTCCAGAGGATGAAGCAGTCATCTAAATACCGTTTGAATGACTTTCATGGAATATGAAATTTAAGCACTGAATGTTTGTTTATAATTTTTATATAATTTGGTTTCTAAATAGCCTGACACTAATGAGGCAAGTGTAGGGGCAAACTTGGCTCCCATGTATGTGTTTAGTCACTGGCACACTTCCAGTAAAAGTTGCGTTTATACATTCTTACACTGTGACACAAATGTAACACGGTACATTCACGGGGGCTTTCGTTTAGTCTAATGATAGAAGCGTGGGCTGGATACCCAGACATCTCTGGTTCAAAACCCCAGCTACTTAACACGGTAACACTTACTTCACATATGGCGCCTCACTGTAGCTTTAACCCATTGGAAATGCACTTATAGTTGGATAAAAGCAACGGTGACAGAATTATGTTGCTTAATTTGTTCGCTGACCCGTGTGTCTCTTTTCCTTTATTGCACGTCACACAAAGTGGTATTTGGAAGAACCGTATTGGCTTCTGTATTTTCTATTATCACCTCCATGAACGGATAAAGCCGTTTACACGATATTATATTTACGAAAACTAAGCTTAATAAAAGCTGTATAATGATGTGATGTCATGCGTTACCAGTAAAACGCAACCTGGAACACCCCCTATAGTCTGTTCAGTGTGCTTCACAAAGTGTGTATGTATACAGATATACATGTGCTTTTTCTTACGACATGTACAAGGAAGTAGGCCATGTACCTTACTCTCGGTAAGTCTCGGTTTGAGGGCGTTTTGTAGCTGTAGTAGATGTGGTTTGGGGAATTTTTCTTTACTATGGGACCGTGAAGGTACTCAAACTTATCAAAAACATAAAGATACTAACTTCTTTAAACAATTTTTTGTGTTAAACAAAGCTTCCAAAGTGTTTGTTTGTTTATTTTTGGGTGTATGTGTGGTGGAGGGGGGGCGGGGGAGGGACGGGGCGGGAATATACCCCATTGAAATAAATATTAATGCGTGACAGATTAGTTGCGGACAAAAATGTTTGATGGGAGAACAAACCCAAATTATTCTAAACTTAGTATACCGACCAGTTTACCAGACTAAGCGTACTACATGAGCACAAGTGGCTGAAATGTGTTCAGTCAGTATCTGATGCTGCTAGAATAAACTATTTGTGAACATCAGAGTTTGCTGTATTGTCAAATGTACCTGAGATTAGAAATTAGCAGTCGAAGCTAATTGTTGGACATGAAATTCATTATTTGCTTCATGATAAAATTATACAGAGAGTAAAACCTTAGCAGCGACGACGCTGTGATAGTTGGCAATTGGTGGCACACTACCGATGAAATCCGGCCTATTGTCATGTTACCGCAATCAGAGTTTTGTTATAACTGTTCATGCAAGTGTTTAAGGGGTAACAACTCCCCTTATCCCAGCGCGTAGGTTTGTTACGCACAATGTTCTTTTTCCACTCAGGAAGGCAGGCCTTGCTACTTAAGTATTTTGTTTAATATCCAACAATTTATAGGTCGAAGAGCTTGTTAACGACCCCATATTTGTCTCTACTCACTAAAATATGTAAATTAATTAGTGTTATTTAAGTTTAAAAAAATTCTCCCATAAAGCCCTTTCGTTTCCATTCATTTCTGTCACCACATATCTCTGAATGGAGCAATAAAGGGTACATTAGGTAAATGGTAATTTTTATTTAAAATTCTATACACACAAGAGTTAACCCCTTTTGTGTGTATGTGTTGCGCCAACTTTATTTGCTTTAGAGTAGTGAATGCATTCAAATACTTGTGTATATTGTTCGTTTAAAACCGGCGTGTTCCATAAGAGACCCATAATTCACGTCAGATATTATATAATGAGACTTCAAAACAAAGCTTGCAAACTTCTTCAAGAGGAAGTCACAACATGTTGTTCAGTGCTTCTTGTTAAAAATGAGACTCTTTCAATATAGTGACATAGTGACGTCGTGCAACGATATCCTCATTTCCAGGTGTCAAACATACATTTACCACACAACGAACTTTGACTGCCTGGTAAGCTGACACAGTTGCATGTATAAATACTACTGCCAGTCGTCACAGCGGGGAAGTTGTTGCTTCGGTGGATACTATAGGACTACATTATTGGCTCAGAAAACACACTCTGTTGACGCAAATCCTTTAACAGCTTAAATAGTCCGCCAAACAGTTTGGGACAACTGTTTGGCGGACCCATCTCGTTATCCGCTTACCTAGGTCTTGTAGAGGTCTTTTTAACACGAAGTTATCTGATTGTACACACACCACGACTCGCTTTGTGTCAAACCAGGAAGACACGCAAGCTCTACACCACACCCCACACTAATGTAAAAAAACGTGGTCTTTTTGACATACCGTTTTTACATGTGTACTCATGCGACAATCATCCAACACTGTGAGAAGTGTACATTGCCTAACATAGGATAAATGTACCAACTCGACACACTAGCAAAGGTAAGGTTCACCTTTCCCATGCATCGTCAAAGTTTGATTTGGATATCCAGAAGACAGATGGCAAGGTACAACACAAGAACCGGTAATTATACTTAAAATAATGTTATCATCAGTGTATTGATAAAGTATGTTTGGTAGACCTACAGTCATAAGTGTTTACCTGAGCGCCAATGGTTGGGATATAGCTACTGTACTGCCTTCTCACACAGCAGCGTTAACTTACAGGTGTTACGGAACGAGGTTGACGCTGTGCGCAAGACCATACCATATTATAACTGACATCCAGCATTTTTGGTGACCAGTCTTTTTATTTGACTCTGGAAAACACATTAGGCCAAATATCAAGAGTATTTCGTCAATTCCCCTATTTAAACTTGGGTAAAGAAAGAATATCTGGAAGAGTGTGGCAAAATATTCTAAGTTGTTTGAGCGGTATTTAGAAGTTGGGAAGGGAGTACACTGGGCAAGGCTTTTTATGGATACACAATTTCTTGGTTTATTAACACCACGCTTCGATGTAGTTACTAACACATAACTACATCGAAACATGGTGTTAAGAAACAAAGAAGTCGTATATCCATCAGCACGACTTGTTCAGTGTACTTCTAAAATGTTCCAATTCTTATAAAATAGAGACACTCAAAATCCAAATTTGTAAAATTTTAGTTTTTGTAGTCACTTGCTTCCTTTTGTCACTGTAGGGCACTATAGTAAGATATTACCCCAAGTTAACACACATGTAGTGCCTGTTAACTGTACAACTGTATACAAAAATAACACCTACAGTAGCTGGGGGTGAGCCAGAGCAGATAATATCGTATTTCTTAATGCAGGGACAGTGTGACAGGCGAGGCGACATGTTTCATGTGAAGTGCCTATTGCTCTAGACAGTATAAGGTGTAATATTTTTCAACACCGGTTACGCTTCGTTTCATTTGCCTACAGCATATGAACCAGCCGTTAAAGAATCCTAAACTAGAACGAACGATTGTAGCTTATGGTGACGTGGGAGATATCTTAGCCATATCGTTAGTCCAGTACCTTGTGACGTGGGTCGGGGGTTTCGGGTCGAGTCAGTTCTACAGAAATTCAAAACTCCCCGATACAAATTTCTTAATTTTTCTACTCGACTCAACACATTCAGCTCTGGATAGACCTGCATTCGTACGGCACGATTTTTACCTTTCAAAAGGTGCGATTTGTCGTTCAGATAGCGCGATTTGTCGTACCGACACGATATGGGACAAGTCAAATAACAGAACAATAAAGAAATAAAAAATAACGAGACCATCATACAATTTTTACCTTTCGAACGAAATCAACCATTTTTTCAACCAAGATAATGACACCATGTGAATGGGATTTTCACCACAGGAACTGACAGGCAAAGACATTTCACCAAATCTCACTATGGCAACGTTGTTGGTAATCGAAATAATTGAGGCATTGTTTTCCTATTATTTATTAAATGTGAAGACAACGCAGCACTTGAGTAATAGATCAGTGGCGCATAAAATTTGCTGTTAACATCAATGAATTTCTCCAACCTAATTCTTCTTATTCCATGGTGTCAGAGAGTTTGTAAGTTGGTACTATTTAAGCATTTACATGAAAAGTTGGAATAAAACCCTAACTGAGGTTACATGACGAAAGGGCTGGAATGCATCGCTAACGTGTGACCATTTGCCAACCATCGTCGATGCTCGTCGCTGCTCTAATAGCACTATCCTGTTTCACGTTGTATTTTCCGGTATTCGGCGAATGTCAGCTTCCTTGAAAGGAGTCGGCTGTATAGTTCATTGAAATACATGTTTATAAAGTTGTCATAGTATATACATAGATCTAAACGTAAGCCGCAACACCTGTCAAACATGGAGATCTTGTTTCAATATCCATTTGTCTATGTTATTTGCTCGATGTATAAGGGCACCACTATCGGAGAGGAAAAATGATAAACAAATAGCTTTTTCCACTTCTAGACAGCGTTGGGCCTTCCAAAGGCGAGCCATTCGACGTAAATATGGAATCCATGGTTCATGGGAATTCTCAGATCAAAGGATGACAGTCCTGTAAGTGAGAAACAGTAGGGTACGGCACGCCGATGATGGTTTTTATCCAATTGCCCATGAAGCTACAAAATCCAAGGGCGAACGGATTGACGGTGGCGTCCGTGATGCCGAGCTGGCGATGTATAATTCAGTCTTCGCAAATATACACAAAGTCACCTTCAGCATAAACAGGGATGAAATGTACGTAATAGCACAAAGAGACAATTGGCGATACAAGCGCCAAAAGAACGTCTCCGAAAAATAACAAGTGGCGAATCACAAGCTCACAAAGTGCCATGTACAGAAAAATGGAGTCCAAAATGACGAATGTCGAATGGCTGGAAAGCCGATCTTCAATCCCTACAAAATCCTTCACGGTGGATGAGTGTAAATATGACTGCTCTAAACTGGACATGAGTAAATGGCTGCGAGCTTTACCACTTCGTATTTATAGGCCGACGCAAAGGAAATTCCGGACAGTTTCATCGTAAACATGTTTACAACATGGGTATATCTTTTCAGAATGTGCGCTCTGTGCACAATGACACGAAACTCATAAACACTGAAGCCTTGAGAACGTGCAACTGAATTACAATGCAGGCTATAACGTATACAAACGGAAAAATTGAGGTCAGACACTAACCCAACCAACGCAAAAAGAAATAGAGAAATATAATGCAATATTTGAAGGACTGGGTTCGTAACAGATAGTTTCCTGTACACGAGAATTATTCACTTCTACATCAGTGGTCAGGTTGATGCATGGGTGCACATGCAGGGAATCGGATGCACCGATTGGACCGCCGTCCAATCATAGCAAACGTTTCTCTGCTGGGACAGGTGTACTAAAGTGCATATGAAATGTACTAATTTTAGTATTATATATCTAAACATTTACACGATGGTGACAAGTATTGTGATGGGAGGGAACCGGAGCAGAATTAAAATTTAAGCCTGCCTTCAACTTATATAAAAAGTTTATAAATATAATTATTAACATGTTAACGAGTACTCGGTGGCTCAGGGGTTACCGCGCTAGCGCCCGGAAAGCTGCGGATGGTGTGGTTTTCCTCCAACCTCTGCCCTGTTTCCTCCCACTATAATGCTGGCCGCCGTCTTATAAGTGAAATATTCTTGAAGAGGGCGTACAACACAAATCAAATAAATAAATCACATGTTGTCTTTTTACCAATTAGCATGAGACTAACAATAAGATTTCAGTGTGGCTTGTCTTTCAGTGACCTTGAGCAGCAGTTTAATCGTCTCTTTTCTTTTCATTTCTAGTTACTAGTCTGCTCTGCCGACGTATGAAAAGAGTATTACGAACTCTTCGAAAGTAGTGGGCCCCTGTCATGGATTAGCAGAAGGTAGCTTTCTCCTGGAAGTCAAGAAATCGAAGTAGGAAACCAATGATGGAATCGAATTCTGTCAGATGCACGCACAACGTCGACAGTCCAAGTGTCGGTTAACATGGAATAAAGTGAGGGATAACGTATACATTATAAGAATCATTATGGAGACTGTGCAAGGCCAGAACACAACGAGAATGAAGAAGTTGTCAGAAGATGAGGACACAAAGCTGACCGACGATTTGCAAGTTCACATTGCTCTTCTTTCTGTGCTTACAATAGCTATCTTGGTTCTTAACGTTTGTGTCATTCTTGCCATCCTCAAAAACCGACCACTGCGGACCGGAAATAACTTGCTCATAGTCTCGTTAGCGGTGGCGGACATTTGCATCGCGCTGTTTGTCATCCCCGGCCACATTTCCAACAACTTCTCGGAGAAGTCTATGGGGAACTTCCTGTGTGTGTTCTGCTCCTATAGTTCCTCCGTATCCATGGCGGCAGCAGTTTTTTCTCTCTGTGCCATTTCATTGGTTAGAGTCAGAGCCGTGGCCTATCCACTGAAACCCAAACTTTCCAAGCGTCAGGTCGGCTTTGTTATAGCACCCATATGGCTGGTGGCGCTGGTTTACGGGTTTCGTGGGGGGTTAACATACTCCCTCAGAGACGTGACGACAATCAGTGGCTTCAACACTACGATCTGCACCATGAATTCCGCGGACATGTCCACGAATGAAGGAGTGGCGGCTCTAGAGCTGGTAGTAGCTTTCATCCTGCCGGCCCTGGTCGTGTCTATATCGTATGCTGTGATACTGTATCTCATATCTCAACACAACAAACGTATGGTGGACGGAGACAGCAACAACATGGTCATACAGCGCACAAACAAATCCAGCCTGAAAGCTGTGCGGATGTCCATTATAATGGTATCTATTTTCGTTGTGTGTCATTTACCCACGAACGTGGCCATGATGCACGTATCGAGTGGTGTCAAACTTTACCCCAAAATCAACATCCTGATCAGAGTGTTATATATAATATTCTTTTTAAACAGTGTCCTCAATCCTATATTTTATGGACTTTTGATCCCTAGTATAAGAGGGGGGTTGTGCAAAATGTGCAACGCTTGCTGCTGTCGATGGAAGGCTTGTAAATGGAAGTGATGACTAGATGTATGGAAATTGTCTTAAATCTGAACTCCTATTAGGGGGACAAACTGTTGGGTTGAATGCCGGCCGTTATTAAATCGTCCATATCCCAGTCCTGGCTTAATGGGTTTTATGTAGCTTCATATGAACCAGAAACAAACAATTTATGCTCCTTTTATTAGCTGGAATTAAAATTAGACAGTCTGTATTTTGTCGATCAGTTTGAAAATTTTAAATTTTTGCCGCAGCGTAAAATGTATTTTACTGCACTTAGTAAATAGTAAGGGCCTTTTAATATGTCGATTATTGGCTTAACGGTAATAAATTAAAGAGAATCATCAGCTTGCTACATTAACTATTCCTCTCATTGATCCTTTATTTCATTTTCCATCTGATATTTAATTAATCCTGTCTTAATCTCCTTGCAGATTGCACCTTCGCCCGTCTTGTGTATTTTTCACATGTATGTCGTATTATTTAACAAATCCCTGCACGTTTATACTTATTTGGGCAAATGGACGAATAAATTAGTAAAGCTTGTTTCCAATCTTTTTGTTCAGTACAATAAATTATATTCTGTTCATGTACTTTTTTTGTTTATGTATTCCATTAATTTAAGCGCTCGATCCTACCTGCTTGAGGTCATAAAGGGTAGAAAAAGGTAGGCTATGTAGCTATTTAGAAAGGCAACTGTACATGGATCTATTCAAATGGATAGCCGGTTAATATGCAGGAAATCATTTCTTAATACCCAATAGCCTAAAGTCATACCCGCACATGCAAAATTTACACAGTATACATGTCCAAGATCAATGATTCCAGGTCGTCGATCCAGGAACCAGTAAATAAAATGTGTGTTGAGATTTATGCTTGGTGTAATGCATAGTGTGGGCTACACGTATTACATTTCTTATCTTCTGGATTGAAACTCTATATATAGCCGGCCTGCCAGTACTTGCAGGTGGGGCTTAAGTAATGGATTGTGCCTAACACAGAACCCTGGCTGGCTCGGCAGCCCTAATACGTCAGGAAGTAAGGCGTGTACATGAAGAGTTGCTGTGGTTTATTCGTGTATGCCACTTTGTTCAGTACAAAGCTCTTTTCTAAAGAGCTTGTGGCTCACACAGCGGAAGGGATATCTACCATTAAACAGCTATGAGAAAGTTGTGTCATGTATATAAATTCTTGACAGATATGACGACCACTTCATGAGAGCTCACACAAACCAGTCTATAAAGTAGGACATCTTTTTGTGACGGCGACATTCAAGGCTGTGTATAAAAGTTGCTAGTAAATTTCCAAATAATATACAAACATTAGTTTCAATTTTTATTTTAGTATATTTGATCTCTGGAAATTTCTTCTCTCACAAAAATGGAAGTGCCGTAATGAACTTTTTTCCAGTATTCTTTTTTTCATACTCATTATGATTTAGCTCTTGTTTATGTCGGTATACATCAAAGGCTAACAATCTGTTCAAGAATTTGATGAATTTACATCTATGTAATGCGAAAGAGCATTATAAATTTTGTAAATCCAAAGACCTCTGAAAAAAAATCTTTGCCACTCATCGGAATATTTCGAAACGAAAATATTTGACAAAAAATAAAGTATTTTTATTCAGACCATTACATTACACCAGTCACCAACTTTCCTCCTTTTGGCTTAATAGACATTTCAACGTCTTTTTGACATGAAGGAAGCTACTGCCAATGCCTGTCCGTTGCTAGCTGAAATAACGTCATAAGGAGTGGACAATTGCCGAGAACAGATGGTACAGAGATGAAGTGACTTTACTGTGCATACATGAATACTAGACATTACCGATGAATGGATGATTGAATGGACAAATGATTAGTGTATAACGCCACACCGGCTGTATTTCTGCCATATCATGGAAATCCCTTTACGTTTATGGCGATTCTATTTACAGATATGGCGCTTGACATTTTTAGAAGAAATGATTTCAACCAGAAGAACGTGATACTCAAGAATGTTTCACTAGGAATGAGGTTTATTGAGGAAGAAAAACGCAGCGAGCCAGGCACCTGACAAACATCCTGATCAGGAGCATTTAACCTAGCTCCTTGGTCAACGACTGCATGGATTTCAATCTGACCGAAACCAGTCTGTAAATTCCAGCGGCCAGCGAAGGACGTCTGAATAAAGTTTAGCATTTCCGTCGTTAAGTCGTCTCAGTTTATTTTTCTCTTTCGTTCGTGTTTTACGCCATACTCAAGAATATTTCCCTTATACGACGGCGGGGAGCAATATGCTGGGAGGAAACCAGACAGAGCCTGGGGATATATATATATATATATATATATATATATATATATATATATATATATATATATATATGTATATGTATATGTATCTGTATATGTATATGTGTATGTATATGTATATATACACACACACACACACACACACACACACATTCTCAAAATATTCATTCCTTGACAACGGGCAGAGGCATAAGTGGCATAACTGACGCTTGTGTATGTGGTATCTGGGGCGAATAAGTAACTTAAATACACGGGCGTCTAAAATCGGATTCTGACGTGTTCTTCACAATTTCGTTTAAGGGCTTGTTGGATACAAATATATTATGGCTGCCTAGACGGTTTAAATGTGTTAAGCAGCGATTGTGCATATGTGCTATGTGTAGGGTTTCAAGTAGTTTTATTAGTTTACTTGTAGTCGACGTTACCCCAGCTGACATTTAGTGACAATACATACATTACAACTGTAGTATCTGAACACACAGAATAAAATGTGATAAAGCGACAAATGGCAGTACGTTTACCAGCCCTTTTCATTTCTCTTGTGACACAACCACTTGAGAGTAGTTGTCATGACGACCAGTGCAAGCTGATAATCATGACTGACATTTACTTTTAATTCTTTCTTACTTAATTTTAATCTGATTAATAACAGAACAATAAATAATGTATCAATGTCAGCGGAAAGATTCACGGCCGTGTATATAGTCGATAATATCGTCCAGTATTGTTTAAAGAATCAGCTCGTAGAGCTCAAAAGGCTTACCGCTACTGAACACTGTACCTACCGATGTCCATCACCAGTAAACGCTGTGAAAGCAACTGAACAGTTATGAACGTAGGTTAAAACTCTGTCCACCCCGAAGAGTGCCACTCAAGTTACAGTGACAGATCTACTACAGAATGACGCAAGGGCTTTCCCGGTATGCGGTTGAAGTTGTTGTATAGCAGGTCTTGCCTTGCAATAGGCCAACAATAACAAAAATGTTCGCTACTAACCCTGAGCGTCCACCATATCTTTTTTCACACAATAATTTGTCCGCTAAAATCTTCGATAATGTCCGCTAAAACTCCAGTCAGATCTATAAGAAGTTGGAGGCAAAATAAGTTTTGTCTCGGAATTTGCCGGCTAATTGTTAAGTTGAACTAATTATAATAACACACCCAGTTGCCTTTCTCCACATGTAACTATTCAGTATGCTGACACCTGACGCGCTGATCGATAACGTGGTCACCACTTATATATTTTTGGCTGCATTGAGCTTTCATTGGATGTTTGTACCGTATGTTATCCATACGTATTCACTACAACTGGAAATACATCTAATATGTGGCTGTGCAAAATGTAAGGTAATAAGACTTGTCTCTTGCCTAGATTAATCATTTTCTCCGTAACTCATGTTACGTAAAAAAATGTACACACAGAAAGGGTTCGAACAACTGGATTTTTTTGCCAGCTGGATTCATCGCCGTGCGAGTTAGGCCTACCACTGTACTATGTGAAACAACGATCTACAAGCCATGAACTATTATGGTGAATATGCCAGTATTCCAGTGGCCTTAGAAAATATTTCATTTTTTTCGATTTACAAATATATGATTGCGTGAACCAACTCGATACTTCATGAAATCTGCTTTTGCCTTTTGATAAAACCAGAAGGATCAACCACACCACTCCAATTTGATAAAACCAGAAGGATCAACCACACCACTCCAATTTGATAAAACCAGAAGGATCAACCACACCACTCCAATTTGATAAAACCAGAAGGATTAACCAAACCACTCCAATTTGATAAAACCAGAAGGATCAACCACACCACTCCAATTTGATAAAACCAGAAGGATCAATCACACCACTCCAATTTGATAAAACCAGAAGAATCAACCACACCACTCCAATTTGATAAAACCAGAAGGATCAATCACGCCACTCCAATTTGATAAAACCAGAACGATCAACCACACCACTCCAATTTGATAAAACCAGAAGGATCAATCACACCACTCCAATTTGATAAAACCAGAAGGATCAACCACACCACTCCAATATGATAAAACCAGAAGGATCAACCACACCACTCCAATTTGATAAAACCATAAGGATCAACCACACCACTCCAATTTGATAAAACCAGAAGGATCAACCACACCACTCCAATTTGATAAAACCAGAAGGATCAATCACACCACTCCAATTGTTCATAGATATGTTACACAGTGACTGTACTTCAGATCGAAGGAGATTTGCTGTCTTTTTCTGCAGGAAAAAAATGACACCTCACTTCTAAAGCAACGGGGGACTATCTCTCATCTAGTTGCAAGGGGCCCTCTGACTGGTCAAATTCTTGTAGGCATAGTTTTTAAAATTTTTTTTTGTACCCACATGATTGTAAATCCGGCTTAGCTAATGGTGAGTAGAGGGCGTGTAACTTGCTGATATTTATGCATTGAAATAAAATTATAATAAATCCCTGAGGTAAACTGACATGATGTGGGATTTTATCGGTTACATGCGAGCTTTTTGTCAAATATTACATTGTCGTGGCTGTTCTGGTTTTACTCTCCATGCATGCCGTAGTCTTTTGTATTGTGTCTGCTGACACGAAATCCTCTTGGGGTCAAGAGTACGTAACTGTCATGGTGCAAACAATGTTTGCATTTTGTCACACTGTGTGTATAGCAGTTACGAGCACGTGAAGTGAAGAGTGTTTCCTGAGCGAAAAGATAAAGGTATCAGCGTATGCATTCTGAACTTTTATAAAGTCTGAAACATTCATACCAGAAACTAAATCCCAGCATCACCCAATAAAGAAGGAATCTGAAACATTCATACCAGAAACTAAATTCCGGCATCACCCAGTAAAGACGGAATAGAAGGAATCCTGCCTGAGCTTGATTCTCGAATTTTTAGTATTATTGATTCATTCCTTGAATATTTTATACAATATTCGTGTACATGTACACCAGCGTTTCAAATAGACGTTGTACTCTAATAAGCAATGAAAACGTGGGGATCTTGTGGGTTACATTGTGAATATTTTGGGCCTTTAGGGCTTGAGATGTTCATACCAGGAACTAAATCTCTGTATAGTACCCAATAAAAAGGGAATGGTCTAGAAAATATCTGATCCAGAAATTTAATTTCCAAACCGAAAAATTTTTCTTAACAGTGAGACATTATTGTCGGTATAAAGCACTCCCATGTTGTAAAAAACATTTACACCACTTCTAATTCCAAGATGCAAAGCGAGCTCAGACAACACTGTCTTTTTTTTAATCGGTCTGTTTCGTCAGCTTGTACATCTGGAAGTATGTATATGTATCTGCCATTTGGCCTGTATTGTGTTAGAGGTCATAGTTTTAAGTCTCAAGAGAGTGAATGGTACTGCATATTGTCTTATGCACTGGGACTAAGGGTAGAACAATAATATTAATTCAGACAATGCTGCTTGGAACAGACGTAATGGGATGGCTTTACAGTGTAAATATGCACGACGAATGTTGTCAGGGGTTGTCATCACACGATGGTCTGGCAAAATATAATGGTTAATTTGTGTATTTATTTTACCCTTACTTATCACTCAAGAAAATTTCACCCATATGATGGTGGTCACTTTTATGGGCGTAGGATACTGGAGTGTCAGGGGTAAACCACCGGTCTTTGGCAAATGACTGATAAACTTTCTTTACATGTGTAGGTATGTACATCATATTGATGGAAGACATGTGGGGATTCGTAAAGTTCAGGTTGATGGGCGTGTCGCTTTTGTATGACGACATTATTTTCCCACGTTCATGTGCCTGTGCTATGTTTTCATTGGTTAAGAAATGGAATTTTTTATTTTTTGAAATAAAAGGGATACAAAATCTATATTCTGTTAAGTACCTGAAGTCTTATCGTGATATTGTCACGTGTTATCGCGCCGATCACACATATGTGTATGTAGAGTTCCGGTTTGTATCATTTTGAAGTTTCTAGACACAATCGCTGGGATTGAACTCCTCGCACACATCAGCGTTGGATTCACAGCAACACGTCTATAACACTACACCATTCGGTTTGTTGTGTCGAAAGATGTTTCGTAGACGTGGCTACGATAGAGATGCGCATGTGCGTATGACACATGGTTTTGTCACGTGGACAACATTTGAAAAGGGGATCCTGGATGCTACAGTCAGTGTTAAACAAGACTCATCCAGGGAAGCATGAATGAACTGACGTCACATGCCACCTGGAAAGCGACACGCCCATCGTGGCGTAAAGCCAGTGGTCATGTGAAACCTCAACTGGAGGGTTTGCTTCATGCGCTTGTTCCTTAAGAAACAACTGTTTCAGCCCGTCCTAGTGTCTTTCCACACCTGAAAACTCAATGCAGCTATCCAAGTACGACTTTAAGCTAAAAGCAAATTGAGGTGGTGTTTCACTGGCTTCAGGCTTAGCCGTAAAAAACTCTTTCCTAAAACCGTCCTCGGCTAACCTGTACAAGGTTTGCTTGAGGTTTTCGTAGATGTCCGCTTCTTCCGCAGAAAAGTGTACGTACACGCCAAGCGCTTTGTGAGCGAGACACCCAAATACAAGGGCCAGAACTCTGGCTTTCGGGGGCCAGTTTCATAAAACTTGTTTTCTTTGTTTTATGAAATTGGTTCCAGTTTTGGGTTTTAGCGTACCGCTTGAATCTCTGTCTTCAAGAGCCCAGAGGGTCTTTGCCTTCATCCAAGACTGGCAACTCTGTCCTAAGTTCAGCTAGTTTTGGTGCAGGTATGTATTGAGAATGTTCTATTTTTACCTCTTCAGCTTGCTGTTCTAGTATATCCAACACCATCCGTTTCATATGACGCTTTATCCCGATCCAACTCTAACAGCGCTTTACGTTCGTCCTCTACTCTTTGACTTTCTGATTGTATAAAGACTGAATTTCCCCCTCCAAAACCTAGCTCTTTGCTACAGCGAGATTTAGTTTAGCAAGAGCAGATGTCTAAATTTAGACAGTTTGAATTTAATGAATGTTAATCAAAACACCCTTTAGCACATAAAAAGAGGGGTTTCTTTGATTACCGTTAATTATCCACAAGATCAACCTCCAAGTAATAGGCAAAACGTCGTTATTCGCCCAGGACACACAGCTCCAACGGCCAACGTGATATCAAAAATCACCGAGTTGTGGCTATAACATTACTCATCACTCCAAAGTAACTATCCCCAAACTCCGGTCTTTGTTCTCGGTAGTCTGCGTTGAAAACCTGTACCTTATTTACCCTTGGAAGCCATAACAAAATCATGTAACTGAGGCAATAATGGATATACAATACAGGAGCTTTCACCTCCTTCCTCCACGAACTAAGATTTACCATAAGGCATTTAACATTTCCGGGACAAGCCCCGAGTTGTCACACAAACTCTCTGGCGGTATCCGGACCGGCGAGAAAATTGGCCATAACGCCTCGGCAACACTTTCCAATGTTATGTCAGGTAGAGCTACGGCCTCCGGGTAACGCTTGGCATAGTTAACAGTAAAGGTGTATTGGGATGTGAAAGCGGGGGAATCTACAAATTCCCTGTCGACCGGATTCACACTCATTCAACTCACACCTACTGCGTCCTAGCATTCGAAAGGCAATCTCGTCTTCCACCAGGCCTCAATTGCTCTTCACTCATCATAAATTACAGTGACATTGCAGAATTCTTGAGGTTAAAAGGTTTCTTGTCACATCGAAATGTCGAAGTATCCAGTCATTTTGTTAAAGGGAAACAACACACAAAAATAAAGTTATGGTGAATGAAAAAAATCGATAAAAATGGCATCCAGCTACCCCGTCACTGACAATTTTAGATTTTTTCCACCTAATTAAATGCAGTCATATGTTTTGATTGTATGGTGGATTTTATGGACCACACTGATAATGTGGTCCACCAAAGGCGCCGCAAAAGCTTTTGTACATATCTATGATCCTAACTGAAAAAATTTCTGCTTTAGGGTCAGAGAAAAGTCAGTGTGACCTCTCTGGTGAACCACATTATCAATATGGTCCAAAAAACCCACCATGCAATCACTTGACTGTATTTAATTTGATGAAAACAATGTAAAAAAAAATTCAGTGACGGTATTTTTCATTCGCCACAGCTTCATTTGTATATGGTCTTTCCCTTCGCTGTAATTACGGTAATCTATATTTGTAATTGAGCCTCGTGGTATGATTTGTGGTATGATACAGATCTTCATATACCCGCATTTATTTGGTTGTTGTTGAGTGGAACTGGAGTTCTCGAGGTAATACACCCGTTGGCAAATTCTTCACGGGTGAACTACAGACTTGCTCTCATGGATGTACTCCTCGACAAACAATCGACTGCCATAAAGGGCCGTGCAGGCGCCGTCCACCACTTTTGGTCAAGACCTTAAGCCTCGTCAACAGTATCCGGAAACTTTACTGACCAATATGAGAAACTATTGGTTAAAAATGCTACGGTCTAATCAATATAAACCTGCCATATATATTTATTTATTTATTTGATTGGTGTTTTACGCCGTACTCAAGAATATTTCAGTTATACGACGGCGGCCAGCATTATGGTGGGAGGAAACCGGGCACAGCCTGGCAGAAACCCACGACCATCCGCAGATTGCTGGCAGACCTTCCCACGTACGGCCGGAGAGGAAGCCAGCATGAGCTGGACTCACAGCAACCGCATTCGTGGGAGGCTTTCTGAGTCATTGCGCGGCGATATCGTGCTAACCGACTGAGCCACGATGGCTCCCCTACCATATATATGTCTTTGAGAAAAGCACCATTTTTCTACAACAGGTATGTCTCATCTGCCAGAACTCTAATTAACCATTAAAAACATTAACGCATTTTTAAGAAAAATGCAACAATAACATCAACAAAAGATCTTGTGGCCAAGGCAAGACAACAGAACCAACAGGAACAACAACAAAAGGCTTCTGAAAGTATAGTATAACTATGTGAAGAAATAATAACATAACATAAGATTATGTGTCATAAAAATCTTTGGCTGACATTGTGTTCATTGTGTGCTGTAAGGAAGCTGTGGACATTGGCTGATTAATCTCAGGACACCCTCTACTTGTAGCAGGCCTGACCAAATGCCAACACATATAACAATGCTGCAGCACTAAAGCATCAGGTCTAAAGTACCAGATGTTACAACTAAATACTAACGAAATGCTGACAACAGGCCCACTAGTACATGGCCGACATCCATAGTCTGGAGGCGAAGTCAGAGAAGAATACCAAGACAGCCATATTAAACTTCTAGGAATATGACCAGGTCAGGTTGGTGCCTAAACACGTATCAAAATGTCAGATGGAAAACGTCTGGGGCTATAGCCCCCATCGAGGACAAAATTCTAAACAATGTGTTCACCGTGCACATGCAGCAGAGCTCTAGGTTAGTTGCTTTTGAGCTTGAATAAATTGGGCTCTAAATATTTATTACGTGTGAGAAATCAAGAGTACATAGCGCTGAAACGGCTCCTGTTTGCATAGACATTAAACTCACGCCGTGTCACGCCAACATCTGTGTTATAGGATGAGCACGCGGAGTACAGACTATAGTGCGGTGGTCAGAATCAGCGCTGGCTCAATTCCTCGATACGACAATAAACAAGAATGAAGTAAAGAAATACGGTAAATAAATAAACACCAAGCAACAATGTACATTTAGTTAGGACTCTCGACTTTTGTCATGGAGTCATCTTTCGCATTTTTAATATGTTTCAGAAAGTAATAGAGGGCTTGGTAAATCAATGACAGATACTTCTAAAGTTGAATGTTTGAATGGAACGGACTTTTTTCTATTGAGTTTGCATGGCGCCATACATATTTTAGATGTGAGAGATAAGTCTTGGAATGTCCAGCGACCAGTTTGTCACACATTTCACCTTTCATAAAAAATAATAAGAAATATATTCACTTTTGACAGTGCAGTATTTATATATATCTTTTTGCTACATCGGCAGTATGGAATGAAGCGAGGATTGTAGATTAGTGACGTCTGATGTTTTGCATTTAACATTTAGTATTTTTGGTACCCAGTTATGCTTATACCATGTTGCTAGGGAGTGTATAAGTTGCTACTACTCAGAATAAAACCCTAAATGAGGAAACGTGACAAAAGGCCTCATTCACCGGTTACCTGTGGCTGCTTGCCAACTATCACACTGTCGTCACTTCTCTTGTTTTACTCTATGCTGAGTAGTCTTTTATATTACACATATGTACATAGCATTTTGATTGCAGAAAGGAAATATCAGCGTTTAATACGGATGGTGTAATTAAAACTTTTGCTAGGATGGGAGAGTGGAAAAATGGATACATTGTGATTCGCAATTCGAGCAATTTTAAGGATGAATATAATATTTGAGGATAGTTATAAGCATGATCTTTCGCATCTATAAGCATGACAAATTATTTTAAGAAAGATTTCAATATCGACGTCGGCATTTAAAAATTATCATAAACTTTATGGGCAGAATAAAGTTTAAAAGTCCACAAAGACGTATCTATAAAGGAAAAGAAAACTGTAGGCTTGGGATCATGTCGGTCAGTATTGGACAGCTCACTGCATAAAATAACAATGATTGGAAATCCGTGATAAAGACATATTACTGATCACATAGATGGGCTTCATGTCTTGGACAGGCATGAATAGAAAAATTGCTGTTTTTTCTTTAAACTACATTGTGTAGATTCCCGCGGCGAGCCGAGAGAGCAGAACAGATATGTCATAGTTCCGGATTTTTGAACATTAGACGACATTTATAGTTACCTTTCCAAAGTCCGATGTTATCACAACAAAACATGCAAAGAGGTCTAAAGCTTGGTATGCAACAAACAAAAGCTACAATTCGTTTCTGTTCCACGGTGCACACCTGTGTCACTCCATTAAATGATATAATTATATTTTTGGGATCTAAAAATCAGTGGTTTAAAAAAGAGACAGGATGTCTCTAAAGTGAAATCTAAAGTGACACTACATTACAAACTACGAGCCAATTCCGCAAAGTAATTTTACAATGAAGTTCCCAATCCCAACTCTCTGAACGAAATGATTACCATAACTGTATATTTGTTTAAACTTGGGATTTTAAATTTAAATGAATTTAAACATGTTTAAAGGGTAGGGCTTCGGTAAGCTGATTTTTTATACCTACACAAGTCCAATAGGACTTTGCCTTAAGTTTGCAGTTATGTAGATACATGTAGCCCTTATCAGTATTGAAGTTGAGACAGAGACAAGGTCCAACTTTCATAGTTTCTATAGCGTCAGTTAATTTGCTGACGGTCCTTACAAATGAATTTTGCGACCATCGTATATCAGCGCCACTCTCCACTCACTCAGCCCCAGTCCCTCTTCCCGTTACTCGTAATATGCAGGATATGCAAGCCCGTGGTGGAATTTTGGGAGCATGCCCGGTGGGCTGTACGCTCGGCGCTATATCTCGTGAGATGCCGTTGTCTGTTGCGTTTCAAAGGCTATGGTCGTCGCCATCTTCGAGGTGTGCTCTCCAGACAGACCAGTTGGATGGACACGGTTGTGGCCAATGCGACCCTGCCGATGACCATTTCGTCCCATCATATCTAAGAAGCCATCCCGTATTTGCTTGTTCAGAAAGCCGTACACAATCGGATTTAACACACTGTTCATGACTGATATGATATCAAAAGCCCGAATCAAATCAAACGATTCTGGAACGATGGCGTGGTCACGTGACAAGTAGAGTCTGAACGAGTGGACGGGCATGTGACAAAAAATAAACATGGCGATCATCAAGATGGACAGACGTAGAGCTTTCTTATTCTTTTTGGCCCCAGACACCGCCCCGCTCATTTTCATGGAATTTTTTGAAAGGTAGTAAAGCAGACATATATAGGATATGGCTATGGTAATGGCCGGCAAAGCGAAGACGATGACAAAATCCAGGAGGACTAAAGGAGCATTAGTTTGAGCTTCAGCTACGGGGACAGCACATATCATCTGGGTGACGACCTGTCCATAATCGTCCTGCACCTGAACGGGTGTGACCTCAAACAGGAAGGGGACGCGAAACCCGTAGGCGCATGACAGGACCCAGACGACAGCCACGACTCCACCAGCTTCGCCCATGGTCATCTTGGGTTTGAGGGGCAGGGCCACCGCTTTCAGCCTGTCTCCCGCCACGGCCACCAGCGACAAAGACACTGCCGCTAGGGACATGTGAGAGGCGTAGTGACAAATTTTACAGATGATATTTACCATGTACCGCTCTGAGAACTGCGCAGAAACCATGCCCGTAATGACAAACAAAGCGACACAGATGTCTGCGGCGCCAACAGACAGAATGATCACGTTCGCTGGTTTCCTGAGTGGCTTTGACTTGGCTATAGTCACCATCAGACTTATGTTCGTCAGTAAAATTAGTACAAGGAGGACTGATAAGATCGCTATAAACACAATCTTTTTAACCGGCGGACCCGGCTCGGCGGTCGGTTCGGCTGTTGAGTTCGGATGAATTTCAGGCTCGGCTTGATCCTCTGCCGATGGTTCCGATGCGGGTTCGGAGGTCAACTCAGGTTCGGAGGTTGGCTCAGATTCGGATATTGGCTCGGACTCAGAAGTCGGTTCAGGCTGGGAGGTCGATTCAAAAGTCGGCTCTGGCTCCGAGGTCCGGGTCGAAGAGATCGTCGAGTCTGGGTCATCTGTTATATTGTTCGTCGCGTTGACAATGGAGCGCTTGGAGCGTATGCTTAGTTCAAATGAAAGCGAGCTTGCATTGTGGGGTATTTCATTCCAAAATATGTTGCGGTTAAACAATGTATTGCTGGTCATTAATCTGTTTTCCTCAATCAAACACGGCCTACCGCGACTCATCCATACAACGAACATAAATATTATGCAAAACATACTCCATCCAAACAGTTTCCAGGCTGTTACCCCGACGGAAGTCTTCCCACGGAGATCCTTTCTCTTCGCTTTGTCGGGCAGACAGCTTCTAATTTTAACTAAGTCCATACTTGCCAATGACAACATCCCTATGCCCTTGAATTGCGTCGCTGAATCTTATGCTGAAGTGTTGGTCTTTCAGGTTGAAGTCTGGCAGCGTAATCTACATAATGATCTGAGTCATCTGCAATGGGAAAAGTTATCAAGTAAGCTTACACTCGCTCTTTCGTCGATCATACTCAACGAGGTTTTAAGTTATTACTCAAATTCATAATTCATTTACTTATTTTATTACGGTTCAGCGCCATACTCAAGAGATTTTGACTGAGACAACGGTGGTCAGCTGTTTACGCGGAGAAACCAAAGTGCCAAGAGTATACCACCACCCTCTGAGACAACGGTGGTCAGCTGTTTACGCGGAGAAACCAAAGTGCCCAGAGTATACTACCACCCTCTGAGACAACGGTGGTCAGCTGTTTACGCGGAGAAACCAAAGTGCCCAGAGTATACCACCACTCTCTGAGACAACGGTGGTCAGCTGTTTACGCGGAGAAACCAAAGTGCCCAGAGTATACCACCACCCTCCAACAGGTGCGTGACAAACCTCCTGACGGAAACATCTAATTATGCATCAATAAAAAGATTAGGAAGACAACAAAGAGAAGTGCAATGTATCGGCCTACACACATATTTCTATTACCATACAATACACAATATACAGACAGATACTGGTAGCAATTTCAATTTACTTTTTACACAACACACAAACTCAAGGCAGGATTTCGTAGGAGCATCTTAGATTTCTGATCTCTGTTGAGTTGATTGTCCTTTATTAATATACTGCAGAGAGCTACTGACTGGTGGAACACCAGCTGGGCGCTGTTCTGTATATGTCCGCACCCTATTCCGGTTTTGACAAAGTGTTATCCTCTTGGCGGGTTCAAGAGAGAAAGTGTTATCCTCTTGGAGGGTTCAAGAGAGAAAGTTTTATCCTCTTGAAGTGTTCCCGAACTATTTCTCTTGATCATATTACACGGACGGGCATCGATCACTGATACTGCACCAGTACGACTTCTCTTTGTGTCAATATGAAACGTTTAAAAAAATTAGAGTTACTGAACATATCAAACAACTGTAGATTTAGCACCACACGAATTGTTACTTTCACGCCATGCTCTTCCACGTGCACACGCACTCAGCGTGTTGATTTTCTGTGGCATTGATTTTCACATTTAGGGATCCAAGAGCGTCCGACACTAGTCAGTAACAGATGGCCAAACTCCGTCTCTATACAACGGGTTGACTTGGGCATTTGTACTTATGTCATTCGAAATTCATTATTTTCCGAGGAACTCTGTTGACGAGGGGATTAGAGCACCAGCGCAGCCTTATGACCCCGTGCCTCTCACCAATGCGGTAGCTGTGAGTTCAAGTGTGGTTTCCTCTGTGGCCGTACGTGAAAAGGTTCGCCAGCAACCTGCAGATGGTGATGGGTTTAGCTCGGCCTCTGGCTTGTTTCCTCCCACCATGTTGTTCCCACCGTCGTATAGGTGAAATATTCTTGAGTACGGCGTAAAGCATCAATGAAATAAATAAATAAATTTTTTCTGGTTTCTTGGGATTTCTATAACTGACAGGTTATTTTGATTTAATTGAAAAAATCCGTTAAATTCATTATTATATGACAACCATCCTCCTGAGTTAAAATGGTTCATGTAGGCCGTCCATTGTCCTGCGCTTCCGTCGGCGGTTGATGTGTTAACCGCTCACAATTAAGTGCTTTTAGGCGAAAATCGATGATGGGATTTTTCGTTTGAGGTTGTCTAGAACTTCTCGCGAGGTCGTGAGATCAAATTCAGCCCCGTCCAAGTGGTGATGTTCTTTAGGGTTGAAGAAGAGCGTTACAGCAATAGTTTTCGGATTTGAGTCAAATCATATAGAGACTATTGAAAGTAAATAAAAATTGAAAACGTATGGAATGATTTTAAATAATAATTTCTGAAAATGTCATTAGTAACGTTGAATTCCAAATTAACAGCTTTGTGATCATTTACATGAACTTCGAAGCGATATTTTCCCGCGTCACATGATGACGTCAAGTATTTGATGAAGCTTTAAAATGATGACAACACGTTTGTGGTTTAGATTTAAAATGTTGACGTAACTTTTGCAATTAAGCTTTAAAATGATGATGTCAAGTTTGTGACCAACTTTTAAAATGATATCAAAGTTTAATATGTAAAGTTATACATGACAAGTGACGCAGTCTAAGGCATTGGGCAAAAGTGCCTTCAATACGTTTTTGCCCTAGCCGAGCTGAGTTAAAGCAATGCTAGTATTTTTTGTTTGTTCATCTTTGTGATGGTTTGTGTGTTTGATATTTCTAAGGGCATTAGGCCATAAGGGTGTGATTAGCGTCACATGTGACTCGAGAGAAAGATTACGTACAATCACATATAAATAAGCAAAACGTGCTTTTCGAGTGTAAGAGGATCAAATGTTTCCACGTAGGCTTGATCCATGCTGAACAAATCTGACAACTGCCAGGATATCAAAGTATGTACAAAGGATAAGCTAAAAACATTTTTGATCAACAGACAGGTTAGGGCAATGGGGTTGTCACTATAACTAATCGCTTTACACTGCGATATCAACCTTGGTTGTAAACATCACTTCAAAGGGATATCTTTTTATAAATCTAAAGAACTGAAACCAGAAACTTTTAGATAAGAAAGAAATATATTTCATGGGAACAGCTATTCCTTTATTTTCAAGGAAATCACAGACTTTATACACATTTAATTGCTCAATAGAATATGAATGATTTCAGGCTATTTACATTTAAGACATGGGGCCGCTGCGACAATGAAGCTTAGAGTGCTAGCGCAGAGCTCGATTGGAGTTCAAGTTCACATCACGATAGTTTCCTCTTCAGTTGCACGCGGAAAGGTCTGGCAGCAGCCTGCGGATTGTCATGGGTTTCCCCTCGGTATTCAGCCCAGATTCCTCCCATCATAATGCTGGTCGCCGTTAAATAAGTGAAATAATCTTGAGTACGGCGTGAGGAACCAATTAAATCAATCAATCAATCCATCAACCAACCAATCAATCAATCAATAAACTACCTGGTCAATGCAATGTTGAGCCTTTCTCGGCTTGTGTCACAACTCGCTGTTTTTGATAACCTTTAGCAGCCATCAGTGTCCTCGCTGGGATACACTGACGTTGCCAACCACAAACTATATTTTATTCCAATGTCCCATCGCCAGACCCCTATAACCGCCTCCACACTAACAGTAACTACCTACATCTGAACCTACGTCTTAAGACATTAAGTGAGGTTAGTATACAAGTTCTCTATATTTAATTATTCCAAATGTGAAAATAATGCTTCCAATCTAAAACGTCAAATCTTAGCATATGCATTTAGGGTACATGTTTGTCAGTTGTCTGCTCCAAGGTGAGGCTATGTTTGTCTGTTCCATCAGTGACCTCCAGGAACACCTTCATGTCAGCTCCACAGAGACCCGTGTTCTCTAGGAACACCTTTATGCCTGCTCCATCAGAGCACCGTGCTCATGCGGAACACCTTTATGTGAGCTCCACATAGCCCCGTGCTCCACCAGAGCACTCGTCTCTCATGTAATGTACACGTACCCTAATTCTTCTATTTCTTTCGAACATCTGATCTGCCCTTTTTAGCTAACATACAAAGGTTACAAAGATACAAAGGTTATTTTACCTTCCCCGGTTAAAGCATCTAATGACCAACACATCCATATCTTTACGTTTTGAAAAAAAGCGGAAGAAAAATGTAAAAGTTTGCTTTCAGCAAGTTTAATATATGTCCCCAAAACTAGAGTAGGTTAACGGTGCTACATTTATACAGCACGTTGTTCTATGTGCCCACATGAAATATTTAATGCATTCATTCCAGCCATACCCATGAGCTGGATGACGGATATTTTGGAACCCTTAATGCCAAATAAATCAGTATAAATGCAGTTCTAGAGTTTGTTACCTAGGGCTGGACAAATTTATATTTGTTGTGAGAGAGCCGTAAATACATAGGTCTATTAATATGCAGCTATTCATTTATTGTAAATGTTTTGTGTACGCCTAACCCTCTGCACGAAGCTTATATAATTTATAGCTCAGTCTGGTATTTCATTAAATGAAGACAAAAACAGGTATAAATGTAGGTGTGTGATTTCAGCTGTGTCTTTCTCGCCGTATAAAAGACAATTACAGGTAGGGAGAGACTGCATCTACAGGCATCTGAGTAGAGGTATTTGATCATTTCCAGCCGACCGCATAATGTCATGAATTCTGCAAAGTATTATAGTGTTCCCAGAGTTGAAATTTATGCATTTTCACAGTATTGTCTATTCCGCTCCCTATGGGACATGCGCATCTCAAAAAGGGGATATGAGGAGAGCATTTACATTAAAAAACTGAACTTCACAACAGCGTGTGTATTGCTATGTGCCCCAGGTGTAAGCCATCATGGCGGCTCCTGGCTTTGAGGGAGGATGTGACGCGTATTGCACGCGACCTATAGACTGATACCAGATACAACAAGTTTGAGAAAAGTATTACCTTTCAACAAAAACTGTGGAAGCTTGCCATTAGTCAAACACATGCCGTTACAAAAAGCTTCAAGTTTTGAATCACTCTGATAAATAATCGTGTTTATTTTGTACGGGCCATTCCTAAACTGCTTTGTTTCTTGTCCATTTCGTAACTTATTGATATACAGTCAAAGTACTTATTTTGGTTTTCTAATTTCAACAGCATGTGAGTAGAAAACTATGAAAGCTAGAAATCTGAAACATGTACGAAACTGTGGCACAAGATTTGCTCTTTTCGCAGCGTGTCGACGGATGTGGACTGCGGCAAATAGCGGCTAGAAGTGTTTAAATGACACCATCGTTTTTAACATATAGAAATTTAAGCCTGCTAATTTAACACATACTCATGTGGCAACTGTACAGTTATATCATTGCTTTTCTAACTGCCCGGTTTCTTCTGTTTAGAAGTAGCCACACTTACTCTGATGTGATAGCGAACAATGATAATTACGACAACAAGCGATATGCACTACGGCTTGTGAGTCCAGCAGCACTGTATCAAATAACGGGCTTATTTCAGACAAAACTGTAGCATACCAACTAACATACCAGTTGGAAGTAATAAAAATAGAGTGACACGTATCCTACGGTCCTACATGTGCTTTGTGAAGCACCTTCCTTCCCACTGTTTGGATGCGATAATATTTAAATTTATCCTTCAATATGTCACTGAAATGTCATTTTCCAATTAAACTAGGTAGTAGAACTGAGGGGGAAAATTTTATCATTTTCACAAGTAAGAGTGTCCAACTAGTGTAAGAACACGGACAATTACAAGGTAAGGCTAAATAGATGTGATTGTTGGGGAATCTGAGATCGAAAACGCGAATATAAATCAGCGTCTACTCCCCTTCCCCTGTAAATGGCGGCACTATAACTCAGACAAGTCCTCACTGTCATGGAATATGTTCTCAGAGAGAACAGTTTGAACATAAAGCTTTAGGCAGAAGCGGTAAAATACTCGCTGAAAATCATTCGGGATGTTTTCACCGCAACAATGGCAGCACGGCGATATATATTTTTGCCTAGAATAAGATGATTCCAGTGTCTAATATGTGCACATATGTGCACGTATACTATCGTGATTAAAGGCTCTGGGTTCAACAAGACTGCATATGTGGCTGGCAGTTTGCACAAGGCGTCGGTTCGTTTTGAATCTATATATGCAATGTTAGACATTAATTATTAACGCAATAGCTAACGCTGGCCTCAAAGTGAACAGATAGGCTGGTAAATGGACATATGGCAAGGATAAGAGGTGAAAAGTGCCGTTGTGTAGCACTACAGTGAGTATCTCCCTTCCCAGTCCGTCTCTCCGCCGAGACATATCGGGAATATCGGCAGAGTATTTCGTGCATATTTCATGTTTAGCTTGTGGAGTGTTACATCACCTTAAGCGATAAACATGTACCGTTCAACATGTACCGTTCAACATGTACACATAGAAATTTCATTTTTAACACTTTGTATATTGATGTAACATTACGTCTAGCGTAAGTGTGAAGACTAAATGTTGCACTGTGACGATAAATGCTGAGGCTCCAACATTAAAGAATACTTATTTATTTCATTGGTGTTTTTACGTTGTACTCAATGTCACATACGACAGCGGGCAGCATTGTGGTAGGAGGGAGCCGGACAGAGACCGGGGGAGCCCATGACCATTTGCATTTTGTTGGCAGACCTTCCCAACATAGAAAAAGCCAGCCTGAACTGCATTTGAACTCGTATCAACCGCATTGGTGAAAGGCCCTTGCGCCATTGCGCTGCGCTAGCGCATTTTATCAACTCGGCCACGGAGCCCGATATTAAACTGAATGATAAATTTATGAAGATAAACTAATCACACAATTTATGAGGTGTGCACGGCTATAGTTTCAGTGAATGAACTATACAGCTGTGCAGAGGAAGTTGTAATTACTTAAGAAGAAAAAAACCCGGGGGCCAGAAATTACCCACTTACCTTAACCATGGCAGGCTGTCAAAGTATTTAGGTACTATATGAAGCTTGACCTTCGAATGTCGAATTAGATTCTGGTATAACTATTGTAGTACCGTACTTTTGACATTTATAACCCTCGCCACATTTCACCCAAGTTCGGATGTCCAATAATCTATAGCTTTACGCTTGTCAACATTGGTCGATAGTTCCGCGAAGGTAAACAGTTGCATGAAATACAGTCTCTGCAGGACAATTCCATGCAGTGAATAAAGGCTAAGAATGTGCAAGTTACCTAATGTTATTCCCATATACATGTATGTATGCGTCAACAGGCTCTCGCGAGATCGCGCCAATATGGATTTGTTCAGAATTGGTTGGTGTGGAAAAAGGCACCATGACGATGTCTGTGGGTCGCCGGAAGTCTAAAGAACAGCAGTACCACATCATTTCGGCGACTTGATCTCTTAAATGTGACATAGGTATAGCATTTTGTAAAAGCATGCTTAGGCAAAACAGAACTCCATAACTTTATACTGTGCATCACTACTATGATTACTGTCATGATATTTGCTGGTGATGTCATGGTTAACCTAATAGTGAAGCATGTCCGGCAATGCTTTCGAGACATAGCTGACGGAGATAGACGATAAAACACGAAAGGCACCGAGGCTCTCGGTTCTACAAGATTGCATAAAGGGAGTTCATACTGGGAAATATACTTCCTTGGTAGAGTAGGTTATACAATATGGTACATTAATTTGTCAGTCTTCGCCTGAAACTGGTCAGAGTGGTTAGTAAATTAACACTCAGCGACATTCAATAAGTGCACGGCAGGTAATTTCCTATCTGAAAGGTCTGCCCCCTTTCCCCCACTCAGTCCCTCTACACTGCCACAACAGGAAGATGGGAAGACTATTATCTACGTCTGTCAGGCCTCATCTGTGGGGTCGTGCATGGGTTAAAGCCATACGCCACACTCACGGCCAAAACAGTAAATGCGTCCAGGGTTCTATTTTAGCTCTTTGTATGGTTATTTAATATAACAAGCTTCTTGTATTTCAAAAGATGTGTACTCTGCGTTGTAACAGAAAACCCTAATGCACCAAAAGTGAATTGTGCAAAATCAAACCCCCGCACGTTCTCCTCTCGAGACAGATCATCAGCATGAATAAATTTGAGGACAAAAGGTTATTATTCTGGTCTGAACACAACGGAAAATATGTGATAAACATGAGATGATGATATATAGTTGTCAAATCTTGCAATATTGCATAAATTTTCTCCATGTGTATTAAATACGGAATGAAGTCAAAAGAAAAATATTTTTCCACCTTATTTAACTGACGGTATTAAAAATTCCGAGTATGCAGCTGTTGAGTTCAGCTCAAATATTATTACAGTATTATAGTTGTGAGTGCCCAGTAGCACCAAGACCATTATTTACCAGTTGCAGGTTCTGCGCATGCTAGTAACCTAGGCGTCTGTTATACAAGGAGTTGGGTCCTGGTGTTACGGTGCCAGTGTTGGTGAGAACAATGTGATGACATCGTCTGATACGTTGACGGACATTTGTGATAAAGCCGAGCGGCTCTCGGAAACCATAGGATTGATCTTAATCACAATATGCATGTACGCTGGCAAAATATTTCGCTTTTACTCCCACATCAAATTAAGAAATGCAAGCATTAGGCCTATCGTCCTTTATCTTTGGCCCTTTATATGTCGTAATCCCCTGCTGTACTGTTACGTAATGAAGCAGATATTAAGCGAAAGTTCCTGGAGTATGATTAATGACAGTACTCATTCAACCTTCGTCGTGTTAATTGGATGGCACATCAGCCTAATCAAAGTCTCAACCAAATGTAACTGGCCTCGTTAAGGAATAGGCCACTGACTATAGTGACTTCGAACTGACGTGTCAACACCTAGAGAGCCATGGTAGGCTTAAGACGAGCCAACTAATTAATGGCCCCAAAATATAGCCATATTTCACCTAATGGCGAATTGATAATTTGAATGGCTACGGCATGTATAATAAGTTTATTTACTTGTTTACTAAGTTATTGTAATAGCTGGACTAAAGAATATAAAATATAACAACAAAAGTAACAAAACAAAAACATAAAAGCCTTTACCGCTCATGTTCGTGATTTTAACTGATCACTTCACACAATATACATACAAATACAAGGGCGTCACAATGTTCCAGTGAAACTAGTAATGTAGCTGGAACGTGAACGTTTCACTCTTGGGGGTTACTACTGTATAATTCCACAGTAGACTCACCTCAGACTCCACTGTCTACTGCTACATGAAAGCTAACAAACTACGCAGTGTAAGGTATGCGCATCTAAAACCAATGACGCAAAGATTGGCCAGAGCTATCGAACAGGCAACCAAATATAGCTTCACAAAATACCGGCGCACAGCCAGAGGCCTGTAGATGCTTAAGAGAAAAATGCCCATAAAGAAAAAAAAATCAAAATATATTGCCATAGGACGATATAGGGACTGGGCTTTAATTACTAGTATGACTAATGTGAAACCTTTCTCTTAAAGACATCATACTAGTGTGAAACCTTTCTCTTAAAGACAAAGTCAAAATAGTTACAGAAAGCACATGACATCATTGGCCCGGAGGCCTTTCATTTCGGAGATTTTCTTGTCTTTGTTTAAATCACATACATCAACACAATGGATTACAGAGACTGATTCCTATTTAAACACATATTTCAATATTTACACTGCTCGCAAAATAAAAAATTCCGCGTATTAGGTACTGTTTTTTCCCACATGATGCAGTAAAACTGTAAGATCTGGTAACATAAAACCTCTGTGGAATGGGCATCTATGGAAGTTGAATTTCCTCATTTATCTACCACCCAGGATGATCGGCTCTATTTGTACGATTCCTAAAACTTTGCTATATGCGCAAAAAGTTGTGTGATTGAACATGGGATAAAGTGCCAACATTCAAATGGGGGATTTAAGGTGGAGACACAGATTTCTTTCTGTGAATACAATACAATACAATATTTAGATCTGGTCACTTGACTTGAATGAGAATATACAAGAACGACTTTTTTCCGATTGAGCGAATGACAAATCTACATAATTACTACGACTATTTAAATAAAGCACTAAAATATGTCTTCACATGAAGAAAATGTGTTGTAAAATATAATGGGTTTTACGTCAGAACTGTTTCAGTGAGGGAAATTATGTAGCTGTGATATCATGTACGAAACGTTGCCTTTCAGAAGTGACCTACTCCACTAGATATGCGAGTTTTGTAAATCTTTGTTAGAACCGGAAGACCTGCCGTGATGTCAGGCCATTTGTATAATGGTACATCTTTCCGGAACGATCGAACTGGAAAAATTGTGCACGATCCTTTCATCGTATGGATAAAGAGCTAACTGCTGTGTCTAAATGTGTCTAGTCCTAAAGGAAAAAGAACGATATTTATTATTTATCTGATTGATATTTAACTCTATACTTCAGACTTGTTTTTACCTATATGACGGCCATCAGGTTTATGGGTGGACGAAACCGGAGAATCCAGGGTAAACCATCCGTCTGGGACATTTTTACCTGGGAACGTTACATAAGCAGAGGACACAGTCATTCACTTCAGTTTCTCAATGATTCTGAATTCTAACATCTTTACCTGCTATCCAATTTCTTCCCAGCGAATTACTATAGATCTTGCAGTGGTCAAGTTATTGTCGAAGGAAAAAACACAGTATTATATAGTAACATTCCTACGTGACATACACCATGCAGCTCTAATGGATTTAATTAAAGTCATGATTACCAAAACCATATGAAAATATACGCTAATAAGGTGCAACGACACAGTACCTTTCCAGAGCAGGCATGCCATGATCACTTCTCCTTAAACGCTTAATTACCTGATATAGAAATTAACCCGATCAGTACGTCTGTCCCCAGCAAGTGGATAGGCTACCCACGCCTTCTGTATGTGGCGCTAATCACCTCCTCAGATCTAGTCCGTTCCAACCGGTAAAGTTTTAGCAATATCTCGACGGCAGAGCATTCATCCAAATTTTTTGGATAGCAAATGATTATAGGTATATTTAAATGCATCAACTCACTGTGTTAGCAACGAAATCCGGCTCACAGAGATTTGCAAACGTCACAGTTAAAACAGAAGTGGCCCGGTGCCAGATAATTAAGGCAACGTAATATAGATGTGCACCCCTGGGAAGGATGCGAATCAGAGGAACTGAATACTGTCGCCATGTTTCCCGACAAAGACTTCAACAAAGAATCAAAAGGCGCTCTTGTGCCCTGATTTTACATGTTTGGGAGAACAGCCTCTCCTGAAGAGCATTCAAGCCGACCAAATACTAACAGCAGCTTTGTTTATTTGACCGACAGCCTCTCTCAACCTGTACAATGTACAGTTGCTTGGTAAATCCCATGGAATCAATTCCTTCCAGAGGGACGTTTACAATCAACCACGCATTCAGTAAAGAGCATTTAAAGGGTACTATTGACGGTGTATAAAACATCGACTTCATAAAGTTTTAATGTGTTCTCGGCCACTTCAAACAGCAATAATGCCACACTAGGTTTCCCAAGTGGATTGAACTGTATAGTCTTCACCTACTGATATAGAGATTTCAGAGTCCAATTTGTCGCGGACTGTAGGGCAAAAATCCTGACGATCCAAACTGGACTACAAAGGCAATAGGGGTGAGCTCGGTCATTCGATGATTTATAGTGTATAATTAATTTAATGTAATATAAGTGTTACAAATAGTGAAGAGGGTGAACCAGCACTGATTATTACAAAGTGGAGAGTGAACAATGGTCAAAACAAGATCACAAATTATTCAGGTCAAAATTCCCAGATAAGTCCGACATAGGCCGAGAGAAAAGAGCAAGCAAAACGCTAAGGCCACTGAGCCATAACCGCCTCTCCAAAACCATCAGTAGTCTGCACGCGCTTGCTTTTTTTGTGAATACCGAACCCAAAACACCGGAAACAAATCTTAGGGAATGGCTCAGTAAGCAAGGGTCAGTGTGTTGAGCAATACCACTGGAAAACATTTGATAAAATATTTATTTCTTCACATAAACGGGTCGATGAGTAAAACTAAATAAAATATTTGGGGGGGGGGGAAAGCTTAGCAAAGTATGTATTTAGTGCATGTTGTATATTGTATGTATTTGTACTCTGTAGTTAGTTTAAAAATCCAAATAGGCAAGAAAGGAAAGCGGTTGTGATTGAAGTTTTCAGTTGACTTTCCAGCGGGGCTTATGTCATTTATTTTTGACTTTGATAATGATAAGAGGACAAGACCATGTTATGATGTATTTGTGCCCCTGATGTCACTGCGATATCATCCATCGTGTTGTTCCACAGAAGCGTTCTACCCAGGACACCAGATAATGACACCCGACCCGATTACTTTTACTGATGAAACAATGGTAAAATCACTTAGAACAAGGCAGCGACGACAGTGTTGTAATTGGTGTCTATGCACCAGACACAAGTCTTGATTTCATTCAATGTTTACCCTGGGTT
The DNA here is from genome assembly GCA_016165875.1 of Acanthopleura granulata. Classification (NCBI taxonomy): domain Eukaryota; kingdom Metazoa; phylum Mollusca; class Polyplacophora; order Chitonida; family Chitonidae; genus Acanthopleura; species Acanthopleura granulata. The sequence continues at coordinate 44,986,232 of JABBOT010000080.1, read as the reverse complement.
CAATTTGTAAAGGTGTAAGCGAGACAAGATTCCTGAGCAATCTGCTGATTAGCTCGTATAGTGGAACAGTCAAAAAGTTTCCTTTACAAAGGCATGTAAGTCAGAAAGATGAATTTCTTTACATGAACTATTTCGTGTTGAGCACTGAGTGTTGTTGGAGTACCTCGAATTGATTTTTAACTGTTTCCTTGACAAACTGTCCTCGAGATTATAAGTAAAAGATATGGTTCACTTCAGCCAGAGTTTTACACCGGTGTATGTGTGCTCTGGATCGAGACTGAGTTTTACTTTGTTTGAAGTTCTCGTTTGATAAATTTGACACTACGGCTTCACGAGTTGGAGATCCTATGACAAGACGCAGAGCGCCGCGGCTATGTGCAGCTCTCTCGCCTCATTCTCGCTGTACTAGAGGCCATATCCCCATGTCTTCAAGGCTGATCCTGGCAGCTGGATAATCAGAGTTCAGTCCAAATACATCTAGCACGATTTGAGGAATGAGTAAAGCGAAGGAGCTGCTGAAGTCGGTCATGCAGAGTGTTCGTGTCAAGTGTACCACAAATGTGAGATCACACGGCCATACAACATAGATTTCTGTAAACCACAATGACTGAAGACGACTGCCTATTGCCTTCATTTATTGACCTAGTTAAGAGTAATCTGAAACTGGGTTGAACTGTATGCATTGTTTATTTCATTCAAGGGTCCTAGTGTAGCGAATCCAAAGAGAACCGTTGGCTTTGTTTCTCCTTGGTATCTTGTGTGTTGACGAGCTGGAGGACGGTGTTATGATATGACAGAATACGGTTCAACCAAAGCCATAGTATAGTTAGCTTCCCAGTTGACATTTTAGAAATTAGCTTGATCTGGATAAATATAGGTTACACCAAGAATTCTCTTTGTGTGAGACTCCAGGGACAGGTGACAAGCGCTTACAGTGATTTGTCGTTAACGTTTTGTTTTGTACTAAGAGTGCTATCAGGTGTCCTAAAAAACGGAGCCCTGTACGCAAGTTTCTCATTTTAGCCATTATTCGCGTTCGATATCTGGCTGATCCTGAAGATCAATAGGCTTGTTGGGGACAATTATACTTAGGTTCTCATACCATTAGACTCAGGCAAGTTTTACACAGAAACGTGTGATGAAACAAAAGTGTAGGTGTAATGATACATTGGTTACTTGCTCCACATATAGCTTAAACCCTGCCACTGAAGCAGCGTACCTGGGGTACATCTCGAGGGGTGACTGAATCGTTCGGCTGACCAGATAAAAAGGAGTCTGCTAGATAAGTACATTGATACTAGCGAGTAGCTGTTTTCAGTCACGAACACGAATTGGCTTAAGGGCACTCCCATAGATCTAGTTCAACAACTGTTCCATTGTCTTATGCTTCCGGCCATTTTCTCACCGGAAATGGATTGGTTCACCGGATGTAGCTTATATATATTTATTCCTGTTTTGTTACTTCATTGATTTAAACATGAAAGTCCTTAAGTCAGACACCAAATAAGACAACAGCACATCTACGTATGCGCTCCTCGGATGTTGTAGTTGTTGGGAGTTCTTTCAACCAGTAAGAAACAATAATATTTGCATTCTGAAATGGAATATGAATTACAATCATGTACGACGTAATTAATCTTTTTAGAAACATAAGGCAAGAATAGAAAAGCAAACTTTCAGGAGTTTTTCTTTTTGTTTGACTGTGGCGACCAGTCTGTGGAACTTTCATACTGTGTTATCATGAAAATCACTAGACACATGTCCAACTAGTAAATACTTGTTCTACTCCATTATGGGAGTGCCATTTAAGAAATTTTATTCCGACAATGCTAATATGAAATTTTTGATCTGAGCCGACCCTGGATAGAATCCAGCTTCTCCTGTTTGCCAGACGGTCACCCTCGCCATTTGACCCCTGCACTTATCTGTAGTAGACCGACATGTAGTTGTTTACCTTTATGTAACGGCTTATCTCCCCTCATTCAGAAGAGAGTGAGTTTATACCGATTATGGTAACCTCATGCCCGAACCCACTGAAAAAGAACGGCCCCTATGCACTCAGATGCACGTTGCTAAATTCTTGGCATAAATTTCATTTACATAGAACATAATTCAACAGTTTTGAGAACTTGATATGGTTATCAGTGTAATGATTAAAGAATGTCCATTTTCCGTGTTAAGAATGCTTATTTGGAACAATCTGACGAATGTTTTGCACTACATAAAAATGGCGGGACTGGACACTGTAGTGGCACTCTGGCGCGTATACATGTAGGGTTGCTTTGAAAACATGCATCGCGTCAAACATACGTAAGATTATGGAAGTCTATCATTACAATCAGTAAGTTGGATAAAGCCGCTCAATAAAGTAGTGTGTTTATGATATAAGGGTGATATGCTAAATTTTCATATGTAATATGGTAATGTTCCTCACTATAGGAAAGTCCTGTATAGGTCTTTAACGACAATATCAATTTACTGAGTATATATCTGAGTCATAAAGTAAGAAAATCGGCAGATGTGAACACACCTGACGGTTACATTGTTATGTAACATTGTCATTGTAAAATATAAATCATTATGACGTTCAGTCTGTTATCTGTGGAAAAGTATAGGTTGGAAATTTTATCATATCCTAAACACGGTAATTCCAATGCGTATGTACATGCATATTTTGCCGCCTACATTTCGAGCGTTGCATTGTAAGTGGGAAAGAGATTTATGTGTATGGGATTTTTTTCTCTTAATTATTGGTACTTTGTTAACGACATTACACATCACATTTAATAATAACAGAGATCTTGTCTTTATACTTAGGTGATTGATTCCGAATTTGTGCACAGGAAAATAGCGAAACGACTAGGAGTACACTAATCAACGTAACAGGACGCTAAACCGTCGTTCAGTCTCCATGGCCAGATTACCATCCAACAGTTCATATGCCTTGCTGATTGCTGAGTGGCAAGGGGTAGGGTGGGGGTGGAAGGGGGGGGTGCAACAGAGCGACTGTATGCCTTGCTAAACCTAATTTCCATTTCCATTCAATACCTGATTTGAATAATATACAGTTGTTAGAAATTGTAATTTTCCAGACAAGTTACCTCAAATGAGGGAAATAAAATATGTGGCTTCAATGGTATTAGAGCTGAAAATCCACAGAAGAGAAACGGGAACTAGTTCTGCACTAATCAGTATTCATTTGGCACTGTAGGAAGTTAACAGAACTGACTATTGCTCCAATTATATCCTACGTAGATTTAAAGAAAGGGAAAATATAAAATATTACATTTCATTTAAACATGTGTTATTACGGATATATCAGTATTATCAGAAAAATCTGCATCTCGGACTGCGATCAAAAGGAGACCTCTCATTGACGGTATCCCTCAGTGGCCACAGACGAACAGCATTTGTTTTCCATTGAATGCAAATAACGCTTCAAAGCCAAGGGCTTTTTTGATGCCATGGTACATCTCCCTATTGTTACCAACAGCAGTTGCGCTCTGAATGTCTTCACTCAGTTTGAGCCAGTATTCATTAGCGCAGTGTCTCGCAGTTTGCTAGGCTTTGTTCCTGGCAGCTCTCAGCATTTAAAGCGTTCTCTCGATGGGAGATCGTTTGTGCTCTGTGAGAGCAGCACGTTTGGCTTTAATAACAAGAGTCATTTTGCTGGATTTGGCATCGAACCAATTATTGTTCCTCTGAGTCTTCCTGTCAAAGACTGTGAGGCCGTGGACGGTTTTGTGGACGGTTTCCCGGAGATGTTTCCCTGTCTCAGGAGTAGGGTTGCAAGATCGGTGGTTAGAGAATCCTCAAAGAACCTAGCAAACTGCTCGACTTTCTCTGAGAAATGCACCTTAGAGATGTGGATGCGTGGTTTTCCCTCTGGCTTGGATCCATAGGGCTTTCTCGGTATTACCCTTATCTTGCAACAGACCAAGTAGTGGTCCGTGTCGCAGTCATGCTTAAGGCAAGAGGTTGGGGTTTGGTCTGGAAATAGGAATTAGTGATGCATAGATTGTGGTAACAGCAGAGCTCTAGAAGGCGCTGTCCGTTTTCATTCATCCTGCCAATTTAAAACTGACCTAGACAAGTGGACCAGGAGTCGTGGTCTGCACAAACTCTGACGTTGAAATCACCCAGAAGAACAAGCTGGACCTAATTGGGGATTTTCCTGATAATGGCATCAAGGTTTGCGTAAAATACATCCTTTGCCTCTGGTACAGAAGTCAGGGTTGGTGCATAGGCGCTGACAAGGGCGACTGGGCCACCCGAAGGGTAGAGGCGAAGAGTCAGCAGCCGTTCAGTGCCATTGTCTCCATATTCGACCATCTTCGCCAAGGAGTTCCTGACTGCGAAACCGACGCCATGTTCTCTGAATTCTGGTGTGGTCTTTTCCCGTCAGTGTGCCTGTGCCTGCAAGGCGTGTTTCCTGCAGAGCGGCTATGTCCACCTGTAGTCGCTTCAGTTCGTTGTTGATAATAGCTATCTTTCGGGCGTCACCGATGTTCTGAAGATTGTCGTCCAGCCCAGTAGTCATTATCCGGACATTCCAGCATCCCATTTTAAGAGGCGGTGTCTTTGTGTTTCGTTTTGTTTTGTTTTTTTCTTGCCTGGTGCGGAGTTTTCAGCCTGCTTGTCGAAGGGGAAATCTCTAATCCCCATGCACCCAATGAGGAAGGCAGACTGTTGCGGAACATCACCTTGTTGGCTGGGGGCTGCCCAGCTTGAGACGGGGGGTAGCTGTCCAGTGGGATCCGAAGGTCCCTCCCATCGACGAAAACAACCCCTGGCGCCTCGCTCTACGCCACTGGAGATGAGGCTTATAACCGGTAAACTGCTGTTTAACGTGTTGATTCTACGCTGTTAGGCGAAGCTGAAGTGTCCTCTCCAGGGCGCAAGCCTGGGCAGAAGTATATGGAGAACCAGTTGTTGCCCAGACAGCAGGTCGCGCCTCTCCACTTTGCCGATGGATCCAGCGGAGCGGCAAGGACCGATACAGGCTGGCACCAAGAACGTCGCAGGAGTTGCCGGAACGAAGCAGCGAACCGCCTTAGAAACTTCAATTCCGGATCTTTCCTCAGGGCTTACTCCCGAAGCCTTTCTCACAAGTGAGTATGGCCGCAAGGGAGCGGAGGTTAGGTGTTGGGTTTTTCCTCCTCCAAGGTGGGTAGCCGACCAAAACTGACGAGACCCGCCTGCCCGAAGCATCTGGTTTAAGGCGCCAGAGATCCGCCTCCGCTCCTTCTCCTGTCAGTGAAAACAGTTCTGCTACATGAAGGCCAGGGGTTGTACTCTGACTGCCCGAGGCTATTTGAGACGCGCGTCATGAGGGCATTTTTTATAGGTGGTGGGAGCTTATCCCCATTACCACCCTCGGCAACATGACATATGACACATATGGCCAAAAGGGAAAGCAAGGTTCGCGTGACTTCTGTGGCAACAGCTGAGTTTCTGGGTTGTGCAAATATATCGGATGAAAAGTGATAACATGGCGACGCTTTCGATTTTCTCAGTGTGCACCTTTTTGTTTATTTGAGCTGTGATATTTCGATTATACGACATTTGTGGGATTATGTGGGATACTTTATACATGTATGTATATTGTCTGTTGTTTTCATTTCTGTTATAGACAAAGCATCTATATTCTGCTGATATTTCGTGATGTTTAGCATGCATCTGAAAGATGCCGTAACTGAACTAAGGCACCCTAAGCAGCATGGCAACATCACAGTGTGACATTGTGCTCCCGTACGGTAATTACAATTACGTAAGTCTGAGTTTTGTCCGAATTCGTAAACATAAAATAAATCAGTGACAACAAAAGAAAGCAAATGCTGGTATTTTCTGGAACGATTTTAACATGGCACCTACTATCATTTGCAAGAGAATATTAAGATGACCTTCAGAAATGTTGTAGTACACAACGGGAGACACCATGCCAACACAAAAACAGGGCAATGCACTTAACACAGCTTCAAGGATAATGCACAGGCTACATGGTGAGAAAAAAAAAATTAAATTAACGCAGAAACTAATACGCTCAACCATTTTTTGCGAAATGTCATAGAGTGACAGGCTCCTGCTGTGGAAGCGGTGTGTTGTTTTCGAACAATCGGAACTTTGTGATGTAACTAAAGGCGTGCTATACAAAGGCCGTTGGAAACACTGAACGTTGTTCGAGAAGCGCAGTTGAAACGAAATGTTTATCTGACTCAATCAATCAGCGTTGAACCTTAGAAGTTGTGTATTGGTTGTTATGGAGACACATTCAGCATCTTCTTTAAGATATTGGTTTAAGACCGGTGTGTGTTTACATCTTCCTCTGATATAGTTCTCAAAATCTCCACTTTTCAGCTTGGAAATGTGGTACTTAATAAACCTGTTGTTCTTAATCAGTTGCTAGATATTTACGAACCACTCGCCAACCCATGCCACAACAAGAACAAGAACAGTAAAGGAATAAATAAAATTTAAGGATGAAACGCAAAAGATGTGTTGAACAGAAATGCTTGTTTCCATTAAACACATTTCAGCTGAGTTGGACGGTAGGAACAGGGAGGAACGGGTATGGACCCGGTAGGGATATTTTCATCCTTATGTCCTTCACAATCAGCATTCTTGTAGTACCACCCAAACATGGCTATTGATGATTTCTTACTCCTAGCTTCCGTATTTTCATCTCATGAAGGCTAGTCACGGCATGAAAATATGGCGAATGATCGGTTACGCTTCTGGAAATATCGATAATATGCAAAAGGCCCATCCAGATTTCCCGAATAAACTTCAACGAATGATGACTAGTCACGCTTATGCACTCTTCTCCAGGTAGACAAATCATGATAGGACATCACTGTATGCACGCCACAACCCCATTTCTCCCACAGCCGTGGCAGCCACAAGTACGCCAAATCAAAGTACGCCAAATCCAAAATACAGTTATTCATTTTCCATTTGACGGTATGGCAGATAACACACATTTGTCTAATTAAAGTTCAAAAGCCAACACATATTAATTCATCTCCGTAGCCAACGTCTGACCCAGAGCACAGGTATGTGATATTCATATGTTGTGCGGATCGTTAAGAAGATGGTATTTTTCAGTGAGACCAAACTTGTAACTTCTAACAGCGTGACGCCATAAAAGCCAACCTTACCATACATATACGACTATCTTACTACCTAAAGAACTGACCCTACAATCTATACGGAAAAACTGACCGTACTATCGACATTCTAATACTGACCATATAATCGACACTCCAATACTGACACGGGGACAATTGACGCGCCAATCGACACGTTAACACTGGCCATACAATCAACACACCAATACCGCTCGTGCAATCGGCACGCTGACACTTGCCGTACAATCGACAAGCCAAACCTGACACTACAACCGACACGTCAATATTAATTAAAACATTAATACTGGCGGTAGTATTGACAAGCCAGTATTGACGGTACATGTACTATCGACACGCCAATATTGTCCGTACAATCAACAGGACAATATTGGCCATACAATCGACACACTGATGATGGCCGTACCATCGACATGCCAATACTGACCGTCCTATCGACAAGAAATTACTGGCCATAGTATTGACAGGTCAATACTGGCCATACAATGGACACATTGATACTGGCGGTACTATTGACACGCCAATACTGACTAAGTATCCAGGAGGTTTCATCAGGCAAAGCTGTTACATAAAGACCATCATCAAGTCAAACTGAAGGCCCGATGAATTTGTTTAACCGTCTTCCAGTGATGCGTCGATAAAACTGACTTGTATTCAGGCGACAGCAGCCTCCTCTTTAATACATAAGCGCGTAATCCGTTATAGAATTTCTAGTCTTTCTGGGTGAATTTGGTGAAGTTAATAAGCACTGGATAAAATAAGAAACCCTGACGGATACGCTATCGCCATGCCCTAAATGTCAGTGTGAAGTTTCAAGGAATAAAATACAGAGAGGATACACGAGTTGGTTGACACATCATTTAAGCTGGTCTTTCCATTAAGGCACAATGACTAGCCGTTCATTTCATCAGCAGATGTACAATAGATTGTCTCTAGGGTCTGGCCCTTCCCGACGCTCTGAGTGTATTCTGTGACCAACAACAGCCAGTTGTTACATAGTGTTATCACTCTTTTATGAATGATACAATCACAACCCGTGATAATAATTCAGTCTGTTTTCAGAATTAAGGATCTCTAGACACCTTTTCCCAAAAATCAATGTAACAAAGTTAAGGTACAAAAGGGGTCTCTCAAGTGGAATACAGAGACTGCTGGGATTTCAAATACCAACATACCAGTATGACATGTACATGTAGGCCTACGTAAACATGGTAAAGCGAATTCAAGGGCTATAGAGGTATAGATATGCGTCTACCTGATAGCTATACGATGTCCAAGGCTTCCCGTCTGTTATTTTTCTTGGCAGATGACCGCCCATGGTTATCATTCGTCCACCGAGAAAGCCAGATCTCGTCCACTCAGCTCAAACCACAGCGCCTCAACCGTGCCAGCCAGGCGACGCTGTTGTCTATTAAAGCCTGTACTCGGCAAACACCATCATCGAAGTGGCAAGAAAACCAATATATACTCACGCACGCAGACACCATTGTCACAATATGAAAAAAGTGTTTAGCACTCACGCGAATAATTAAGTCGTCACTAGTTAAGAAGCGAGTAGCTAGATTTCTAGTGCGCGGAATTCAAGACCTCGGGTTTCAGGTATCCATCAAAAAGACACTGGAGTTAATAGATTTTCTTGCGATATAGGCTGGACAAATGACGTTGCCTACTGAAGACGCTTTCATCATGGCTCTCTCACCTTTTCATCAGAGCTAACAAGTGCTATTCCCGTCAGGAAATTTAATACATCGCTCCTTAACTTAATCCTTTCTACTGAAATTGTTATACGCGATCCAGCAAATGACATAGGAAATGCTAAGCAAAGAACGTCCCAGAATGTAACCCAATACTGAACACTAATACACGTTAGTTAAATAATAATTCATTACGGTTGGTTTTAGGCCTTCAGGTATAGTTTTCATTTGAAGGATACAATTTATATGCGACGAGATCAGCTGGTCTAATGCGATCTGTTATTACACAGATTATGCTGAGGGCATGCTATGTGTTCCTTTGGCTTGGTATTAAATCAGTTTTCCACAGATGGCCACAGACCAATGGTACAGCGCTGTCAACCTATGATCTGCCTACTCTGATGCGGAAATTCGTTAGGTGAAGGTATTTCCCGGCTTGTTTTCAGTTTTCTGTCGGTCCGCTTGGGGACATTTTGCAGGTTTTGTTGATGTCTTGCATGCAGGTCCCTTGCTTTATACATATACTCCATGCTAAAAGAAACAATATCAGAAGTTCGATCCACCGACCGATCAAATAAACCATCTACCTACTTATACACCCATCCCCCTAACCGACCTACGAACTGACCGTCACACCATCTAACCCACTAATTAGCTCACCATCACACCATCTAACCGACCCGACAACTGACCGTCCCACCAATTGACCGTCACATTGCAAATTGCGAATATTGCTTGGTGACAGGTGTACCTGAGCAAAGGAAAATGTGGTCAAAGACCTGAAAAAAGGAGGACAAGGAAAAGACGGTACAAAATGGACGTCCACAATTACATGTATTCACACGGCGGTTCTATCAAACCACCTCCACCCCCCACCCCCACCCCGCTTCACACACACACACACCCACACACAAACACACTCACCACCTCCAGTGGATTACAGGTTGGAGCATCATTTACGCTGTGCGGCATAGCCTGTTCAAGCTCTGTGTGATGTTATCTTTACTAGCAAACCGAGCAGTTGCAATAGTGTCCTGGCAACACAAGTGTGTTTTACAGAATCACATCGAAATCTCTCCAGCATCACCCATAACTTGACAAGGCACCTGATATTATCAGTGGTCACGTGTATAACGCTTTTGTTCTACATCCAATACTTTCGCAAGGAAAACGTCGATTAGGTCCGGTACTACAACTCCGAACGGAAAATGAAGTCGGTGGTGATTACCCCGGCGGTTGTTTAGGACAGAGGTGGCTTTTGTCTTCACACACAATGCCTATATACTATAAATGATATAATGTTACCTCAAGAATTGCTACCGTACGTCCTGGCTAGAAAATTTATGTAGTAAGCTGAGTGGACATAAATGCATAGCTAAACTGGCTGAAAGCAAACACATGACTAAATGATCATGTAATGATATACAGTTCATTCTAGACAGAAGCCTTTAAGCAAATACAACTGGAATAACACTCTTTGTAGTACCTTTCTACACATCATCGATAAATATTTCTACTTGCAACGTGTCACATATATACATAGTAGCTTTTAGAAAGTGTCCGTAAGCAGCATTATAACAGGCCGCCAGCATTATGATAGGGGAAACCATCGATCATCCGCAGGTTGCTGGCAGACCTTTCCACACACGGATAGAGAAGAAGCCAGCGTCAGGTGGGCTTGAGCTCACACACAGCGACCTGACCGGTGGGAAGCACATTGGTTATTACACCACGTTGGAGCGCATATCCCCTCTGCCACGCCCACTTCCCCGAAGTGTTATAACTTCTTCTCACACGTTAATACACTTGCGCTTAGCATGGATGGGGAATATAAATACAAACAGACTATTAACAATGTCATCTCGTGGGTATATCTTACCAAAACACAGCTGACAGGCCAAAGATACGCGTAATTAAAATTAATGTTTCTGACCTGGGTATTTATCACTTTCATAAGCAGCTCAGTGATGGGGGCATACAGACAGGGTTTGGGTCAGGAGGCGGCTTTACCTGTCATCAAGAGCCTAACGATAATACTTCAAACTTTCGAACAATGTTAGCCACAAACGTTCAACTGAAATTAAACCACGTTTGGTTTATCTCCGGAATGCATACTCTCGTTTCAACGAATATTGCATTTGATGCAATAGGTATAATGTTTATCAATGAACGTCTGTCCAGGTAAATTCGAGATCTCGCCCAGGCATCCGAGTCAGTAATGGGCTTCATGGTTTCATTAATTACATCTTCTGTGAGATAGGCCCGAAGGAGAATTCACAGGCTTAAGTAAGAAATATCTAAAAAGTAACTAGAGCAACCTTAATCTTGTTTTAATGCACAGACGCGTGTACGTATGAACACCATGTTTTCTGCAATCCGTTTATATCCTCTCCTGTATTTAAGGGAGCAATTGAATCCTTTGGAGACTTCGTTCTGGACAGACCTTTCCTCAATTAAGGGAAAGCTGATAATTATTTGCTAAAGTGAAAGAAAGCTATAATATGAAGTGGGGTTAAGGTTTCGTTAGTTTTAACAGTTCCTGAAAACCTGAAGGTAATCTTTGCGAAATGTCAAACTGATTTTCTTTTGAATTTTGAGACGTATACAAGGTATTCATTGACCGGAAATGGCAATTTTCACAAGAAAGTGCATGTTCTTATAAACATGCATATAACATGACCCCAAAGTTAATTACATATGTAAGGCGACTTAATTTCACTCACATGGAGCAACATCTGTGGGTTTTTTCGCAACTAGTTAAACTACTTTGCTAGCAGAATGTTGATCTTTAAGGATTGAAGTTGTGAGACCAAGATTATTTGCAGTAGTAATGACATGTATAACTGCTCAACGCCTGTTTGCTGCCCCTCCGCATGTTTGTTGTTCAACCAACGTTTGTTGCTTCAGCACCTGTTCGCGCCCTTGCACATTTGTTCACAGCCTCTCCACCTGTTTATTGTCGTGCGCGGCAACATATATTGCTTCACCGATTGTTCGCTACCTCATCGCCTTTTGCTTAATTGATCACCGCCTGGTTGTTGTCTCACCCCTCATGTTTGCTGCTTCACCGATCGGTCGCTGCCTCACCACCTGTTTGCCGCCTAGCCGCCTGTCTCTGCCTCTCCGGCGGCTTGATTAATCACCGCCTCTGTGCTGTCTCCCCGCCTGTTTGAATCATATCCGCCTGTTAAAAAATCTAAAGCCTCAGCGCCTCTTGGCTACCTCATCGTTACCTTGATCTCTCACCCCCTTCTGGCTGCCTCACCACCTGTTTGCTGCCTCACCGCAAGTTAGATTCCTCACCGACCACTGTATTAATCACCGCCTGTTTGCTGCCTCTCCGACTGTTTGGTGCCTCATCGGATATGTTATTCCTGTCACTTGTTTGATTCCTCACCACCTGGTAACTGCCCAATGGCCTGTTTAATTCATCGCCACATGTTTTCTGCCTGGCCACCTGTTTACTGGCTTATCGCCTGTTTGCTGCCTCAAACATCAAATCCCTCCGTCGTATTTTTCAATCCAGTTCGATGCAATTCCTTCATAATATCACTTAAATTAATAATAAGCTCTATACGTAGTCTATATTGAGCTTTTTTCGCTTATGGCTCCATCAGACATGAAAAGTCTGTGTTATATTTTAAATATATAACACCATGCTTATTTATTAATGATATTATTTTTGTGTGGGCTGAAGTGCCATGCAAGGTATATCAAGTCATTATTAATTTAATCTCGTCTTGTTAGCACGTACAGAATACCCGTAATGTATTGGATATGTTTAGTTTTTGATTGGAAGTTTAGCCTTAATGAAGAGCGCTTCACTTAAACGACAGATTTTCTTTAAGAACGATGAAAGTCGGAGGAGTAGGGGTAGAACCCCCTGGGATAAGCGTTGCACGTGGCTTGGTATAACAGCGATATCTCCTGCGTCAAAGAACATGCAAGGCTAACACAGAAATTCAACAATTTTAACTTACCGATATCTGTCCCTTAGGGAGACTATAGGGAGACGGGCTGCTAACATTGGTCAGACAACGCTGTAAAAATACCAAATATTTAACGACGAAATACTTTTGGTTTACCTCCAAAACAGTGGGCATTCATTGTACACGGCCTGAGTTTAGTTATGATAGCTTAGTTGCTGTGTTGTGTTATCATAGTGTGTTTCTTTTAGCTTGTCCCCTATATGCAGCAATGTGTAAACTGTCATACTCGCTACCAGCAAATTCTTTATTCGTCACATTTAACACCTCAAGCTCTACGCAATGATACGCTGAACGTCGATATATATCACTGCAGTAAAAATACTGTTTTCTGATTCATAATGTTAAACTGCATAAGCTCGTTTTGACGCCTCATTGGTCTCATTGCCGCGGGCAAGATCCTAATTATTAAAAATAAACAACAACAACAAAAAAAACAACAACAAAAAAAAAAACAAAAAAACAAAAACGGGATGCTGAACAATGGCAGTAGACAGTAATTTCTTTTACAATAGGAGCACTCATGCGATTGGAACAAACAGTGATAAGGCCTATGCTACCATCTCCGCGGGAAGGGTATACCTTTTTTAAGAAGAATTTCCTAACATTTAAATCTTAAGCCATGCTGTCGTAAGATCATATATAACTGCAAGAAACCACAGCAAAAATAATTCATATTCATGGATACGGAAGAGTCGTATTCAATCTATAAATACGACGTTTCCGCCGTCCAAAAATGTTCTTGTTAATTTTGTATTTCTGTAAATGAGCGATTCATTCTACAGACATGTTAGAAACACGTCACCGATCGGGATGATGCAACTTGCTTAGCTTTAAACTCAGTGTGTTTTAATCAAATGCAATTTACACATTTAAGGAAATAAATTATCGCGTATATATTTATTTTTAAATAAATCTATGACAGGTCATGCCGTTATGCGTGTGTGTTTGTTGCTGTGATGGATTATAATGTTAACAGTTAAAGCAGTATCTGTAAAGAGACTTAGATTTTTTCTATAAATGAACACATACTGCTGATTGTTTTGGGTGGATGCTTCGATTCCTAATCAATAGCTTATTACTTATACCTAGCAGATAGCAACCGTACACAAATTACCCCATACAGCGTCCATTGCTCACTTGGTTCAACACCCTATTTATAGTTCGTTGGCGGCTTCATAACGGGAGATTTGTGCACACCTGTCGAGCTGTTTTTATGACTGGAATAGCTTGATTGTATTTGTCCACAAACTGTACAGGAAGCGGTAAAGCCAGTTTAATACTTTAGTAAGCCTATGAATGGAGTGGTTATTTTACACAAGGTAGACTATATATTATCTTGGAATGGATACATGTCCTGTGAATATCTGCAGCATCTCTCTGATCACAGGCTATGTAAGTAATAACATGTATATCTGAACAATACTGAATATCGTAATCGGTTCGACTGTTAATATCAATTACTTAACATTATTGGCCTACTCTCAGTCAATGTTTTTCACTCCACACTGATTGTCTCCACCTGAGTGATTGTCACGCGATACACATCACGACCTAAGATGTGTGCTTTGTTACATAGAAAACTTCGGAACATGGCCAGATCGCAAGAGCACATGGGAATGTAACAGAAAGCTGAGAAGAGCTCTCTTTATTCTTTCATCGGTGTAGGAAGTTCGATTCCATTCTGGAGAGTATTGACCACATAAAAAGCATGTATCTATAAGACTGTATTACCTAAGAGATCAGAGCTGTTAAATTTGAATTATATTGTATGAAAATAAGTTACAATTTCTAAAAAATCCAAATTTTAAAAATACTTCTATCAAATATTGATTGATGTCTACAGTGAATTAGGTGTCCCTCTTGTTGTTCGTTCCACCGTTCAACTTGCCCCATTACGGTGGCATGAAGGGAACAGAAATAGGAATACCATTTGACATGGATCGGATATTGACATTAATGTCATATGACATATCTGTGGCTTCCTTGCAACAATTTGCTACCTTATACAATACATTTGGTTTGTTTGTTTCAAAGTACTAAACGACATAGACAAGAATAATGAAAACATAAACATATTGAGGATTTTAGCTGCTAGATCGTTTATACTACATGGAGTGTTGTAAACCTGCTGAATTGATTGACTAGATTGAATTTTATACCTCTTAGGTAGTTTACGGATTCAAACAGACCACAGCCATCGGTTAACATGGTAGCAGTAGATGGCAAGATGAAAAAAAAACGTGTAATAAATGTTGGTTATACGAATGCTAGTTACACTTACTGATGCTGGTTACATCTACAGATCCTGCTTACACATACAGGGAATCGTTATACCTAAAGATGATGATTATACCTACAAATCATCCTTACACGCACAAATGGTGATTAAACCTACAGATCATGTTTACATCTACAGATGATGGTTACACTTACAGATCATGGTTACACCTGCATATCTTGGATACACTTACAGATCATGGTTAGAAATACAGACTGAAGTTATATCTGTAGATCATGATTACACCTACAGATCGTGGTTACACCTGCACGTCATGGTTACACTAACAGGTGATGGTTAGACCTAAAAACTGAGGTTACACCTACAATTGGAGGTTACACCTAAAGATGACGACTAGATACACCTACAGATGATGGATGAATACATGATCAGCTGCTATCAAATATCGGCAGAGCTACACCAATGTAGAACTCTAGGATCTGAATCGAAATTTTGAATCCGTGTCCGATCTCGATATGTTGTTCTTGACGTGTACAAAAAGTCAGGAAACCGATTACGGTAATACACAGCATAAGGAATCAGTGTTAGTAAATGTGCTAGAAATGATGCGTGCCATTCTTTGTTTGGTAGCCCCGTTAGATGCCAGACAGGTCATATATAGATTGACGTCGTTATTACACCAGAATATAACTCTGACATTTTCTCGCCATTTCCTCGTGGATAGATTATGTCAGCCTCGTCAGAAATTCATAAACCTAAAATCGTGTCTTTGTGCTTAGTCGACTTCCTGCTCAGGAGAGGTGAATGGCATTTCGATTTTGTTCATTACTACAGCATTAATTTAATGAGCTAACGTCTGACGTTTGGTCGCGAATTTTATATCAAGTCATTTGTGTAGAAAAGCTGATAATGTAGCAGTAAATGAAAGGTGACAAAGTTCTAACTCAGCTACATCTACATCGGCGGATGCCCTATTGACAATGTGATAACAAAATCTATAAAATTTGCTTAGATTGTGGACTACGGTGCTTTTTCTTGTGGATAAACAGCTCTCTATTTAAGATAAATTTACAGGCAATTACTTAATTACATAAGCAGGATGCCTTTAAAATTCAACATTCAATTACATATTTACGCAGCCAAATAGCTGTAAAGGTGCAAATCAGTGATCGAATAAATAAAAACATGATGAAAAAGTTGCATCTGAAACGAGAGCGAGCTCATGTCTCTGTACAGTAGTTATTGTAGACTTCTTCTATTTGTCTTTTGTTAAGTGTTTGATGTAGGTTTCTCAGTCGTATACATACAGATATCTCCTACCACCTAACCTGTGCCGTTTCTTATTAGAAATGTGCGTGAAACTTGAGACATCCTCAAAGAATCTGATTTTAGCAGTTTTTTTGTGCACCAACCCATTCGCGGAAAGGTGTCATTTAACTAGACCATGCTTCCAGGCCGTTTTCATACATCTGGTTTTTGTTGCTGTGTATTTGACATTTGGCAATTATATAGTGAAAAAGACAACAAAGTGATTTTCTCCGAGGCTGATTAAGCTTTCAATTCCCCTCAACTCTCACCCCGAGTATTTATTTATGTGATTGTTTTCTTTTACGCCGTCCTCAAGAATATTTCACGTATACGACGACGGCCAGTATTATGGTGGAAGGAAGCCGGGCAGATCCAGGACACCCACGACCATCTGCAGGTTCCTGGAGGACCTTCCCACGTATGCTCCGAGAGGAAGCCAGCATGAGCTGGACTTCAACTCACTCACTTATGGAAGGCTACTGCGCTAACCACCTGAACCACTCCGATTTCCACCAAGAAGCCATACCTAACCCTTACGTATCATAAGGGTAAAACAGTCTTAATGAGTACGGTATTACACGGATCAATCATATAAGTAAATGTAGACATCCCTGCACCTGGAAAACATACTCACAACTGAAAACAATTGCTACATACGACAGGTTTCATGGCATTTGATCATTTCCTTACCTTCCGCTGCATAATTTATTCCTCTCTGAGCCTGCATGGTAATATACCCGTGTGGAAAAGTGGACCAGGATGGCTCTCTTACAAAAGGTCGATCCTGCATGTAGTAGCTGTGGACCAGCCATCCGTGCCGGTGTCCACTGCGAATAGCAGAGACTCCTCCCCACCCCACCCATCCCAACATACACACACCCTGTTAATGACCATGCCTGCCATGCTCTCAGTATGACTAGACATTTGAAAACAACAAGGCCTAGGACTCAGAAAGGGTCAATTAGAAGCTTTTGGAGCCTTTTTATATGACGTTGTTACATTGTAGTAGGCGATAACAAATCAGATATCAGTCTGATTAAAAACCGGATTTGTCACGAGCCCCTCCACTCCAACAACAACTCTAGCACATGGCCTTAAGCACAATTAAGAAAAGTTCTTAATATCCTTCTGGAAAAGACTACACATGGAGAGTATAACCAGATCATCGACAGCAGTGTGATGCTGGGATTGGTTCAAAACTCTTGACGCAAATGCTTAAATAGTGACAGCTTTCACCGTCCCTAGTACATCAACTTGAGCAGAATTAGTAAAAAGATGCTTTAAAACATCAGTGCCGGAAAACATGACGCATGAAAAAACTTGGAGTGTTGTGATCCATACTATTTTTTGAAGGGAAGAAACGCGTATGGTCAAGAGCAGGCTTTTCCATCTTTAAGGCCATTTCTCTGCGGAATTCCTAATCACAATAAAATATGATTACCTAAACTAAAATTACTTGTGCATATATGATATTAAGCTATACATTATTGTAAACTACTCCAAAGTATCATGTTGATACAAATCGAAAAAAGAAGACATATTACTGGAAGCATGGGAGCTATTCACCATGATAATTCATTACTTCCCAGGCGTTATGGCTCATTGGCCAGAGGATACATGTGCAACTTACACCCCGTACGCATCGCACTAGTTTTGTTTATTTATATTTGGCCAAGCTATATATTACATAAGTTCCAAATACAGTACATATATCTGGATGATACATGGTATATACCTTCAAAGAAAGCTTAATGCCGGCAAAATAAGTATGTGTTGGCCACGCTGCCAGTCCGATATGATTGCAATTGCCGAAAGCTAAATAAGATCTAGTTCAGCTATATATGAACGTTTAAATATGAAATCCCCTGCCACAGTATGATTTGTGTTACGAGCACCTCGTTGACCATTGTTATTATCACTCGGATGACATGGATAGCAGAAATTTGGTCATGAGAGTTCGTTTAAACCTAGTTCGTCACAATATGAGCCTACAAGCCAAGTGAGAAATTTTTCTATGGTTTGATATATATTCCGATAACGCCGTTTCTACCAACGGGGAAGGTCGACGGGCGGACATCGGGACAATAAAAACAAAAGTCTAATTGACTATCTAAGGATTCGTTGTTGTCAATCTTTAAACAAACAAACAAACAAATAAAAAAAGCACACTACTGGACATCTACGTATTAGAACACTGTGGCAACTACTGTTGTAGATAAGTGTAGACAACTGTTCCATATTTGTATCTAGTTCACAGGTTCAACACCTGCATATACACTTTTGCTAACGATTGCAATTAAAAGTGAGAGTGACCAACATGTATTTTGAATTTGAGCATGACAAACAGTTTTAAGCTGTGGAATCACATTTGACATCGTGAAGATGATATATATCGGTTGCAACCGGTCGTGGAGCGTGTTTCATTGTGATGGTAATCAGGTACATTTTGTATTGATATCTTTATTTGACATAGTCAAGAATTCTTCACTTATATGGCGATCACTTTTGTGAGTGGAAGAATCCGAAATTCCCGGGTAAACCAGCGAGTTTTATTGACAAAGTTCCCGACAGCGAACGGTAACATGACCACTTAATGTCAGCTTGTCTTTATATGCAAAGGGAGTGGTGAAACGTACAAATTCCTTGCAAAGGGCCGGATTTGAACCCACACCTAGTGTGTGCTATACGTGTTTATGTACACATACATATACGTGTGAAAGACTTGGAAATGTCCACAAATAGATAAATAATGTTCTATAGACAAATACGATCGACGGCCATGTTCGTGAGATCAATTTTATTTGCAATACTACAACAATATAAATCAATACAAAACAAAAACATTAGTATGTCTTGAAGATGCATTAAAAAGCATTGTGTCTAATACTTAAAATATCACAGTTATTTTGCATCACTACAAACCGTAATAAAGTCAACAAGAGAGAGGAAGTCACGTGGCATTAATAATCAAATTGATTGGGTGTTCATAATTCATTTTCATATATGTTAATAATATTCCTTCGAAAGAATAACGTGCTTTTTTAACATTGTTTGCTTATTTGACCGACTTGGCTAATACAGGCTTGTCTCCCCTTGACTGATGTCTTAATAATTCAAATTCATTTGAACCCATCCACTTATTTGCTTTTGTGTTCCCTGAACTGAAATCCCCACTTTGGGCAGTTGTTTAGGTAAACATTACAAGTATACTAAAATAAAAATCTCTAGATTCCAAAAATAAAAAAATAAATAAAAGTTTTTGAGGCCGGATTATGAAGCACTTGCTCTCTCCAGTACTCACACGTGGAATTAAGGGTGTCATTAGACGAAACGCTGTGTCTTGCTGTTAAATAAACTGTTGATAGGATAAAAGCACTGCAGCTGGTGAAAGTAACAGGTCGATTTCAAATCCGTCAAGCAACCAGCAAACTATTGTTATGTCACTAATGAATGCAACAGTCTGACAAGATTTCACAAGCTTCTAACGATTGACAAATGCATGAATGATTGAATGAAATAACATTATTAGTCGGGGGTGAGCTTGAGCCACAATGGAAGGGAGGTAATCGGTGTGTCCATGTATGGCATACATCAGTGTTCGAATCGGCCCTGTCGTCAGAGATTCGTACCTTACAACTCAAAACACCTGGATTAATATACAATTGTAAATTTTAAATATATTAAATATGTAAATGAGCCTGTCATTTCTGATGAAAGCGAGGAGTAATTTAGAACTTTCTGGCGCATTACGAATACCTAAAACTTGTTATTTTCTCGCACGTTGCACATTCGTGTGATTAGTGCAGATCCACTCACACACAGAATGTTGTACTTTTTGCCATTTCATAAAATGCCTTGGGGATGTGACTAAAATTATTTACAAATAAAAACAATTTAAGGGAGGGGAGAAACAAATTGTCTCATGCCAATACAAACCATATGTACTGAAGGTTATTCGTCAATAAAATTTACCTAAAATGCACACGTACCGTTGCTTGCTTTTAGACGATTGCTTGACAAAACACAGTTGGCACGTGTTTTGAATATTAAACAATAGGGACTATAAAAGGCGTCATAGAGGACAGGCCAAATGCTGTAAGCAGTGATAAAACTAGATATTCCGTCCGGCTAGTCTGAACAAACAATTCTTCTCACTCATCGTCGGCTAACTGGGTGTGACTTGTATGTGGGGAATCTTGTTCAACCACTGGACTAAAATCTGAAAAAGACTCATGACTAGACTCTTCCTCCTCTTCGTTTTCTGGCTCATATCCCTTTGGACTGAGACCTTCGCTACCAGCAGAGTCGGGGCCATGAAGACTAAAGTCAGTTACCATACATTCTCCATCAGGGTCACTCTCCGAGGCAGGACCGTCCTCACATTGTGACGAAACTTCCGGGTGTTTGCGCATATGCCAGTTAAGGGCGTTCCTCTGTCGGCAGCGGTAATCACAAAAATCACATTTTAAGGGTTTTTCACCTTTGTGAATAAGCATGTGCACCTTAAGATGACGAATTCCTGCGAATTCTTTCTCACAGCCTGGCCATGGACATTTAAAAGCCTTGATGTTAAAATGTTTCACACGGATATGTTCTTGCAGATGAAAATTCTTCATGAACTTTTTATCACAGCCTTCGTACACGCATGGATGCTCCTTTCCTTTCGTATGCGTATGCTTGATGTGCCGTCTAAGTTCACTGCCGTTTTTAAACCGTCTGCAGCATCCGTCTTCGACGCATGTCAAATCGTCGTTTTGGTGTTCACTGATGTGCTGGGCGTAGGATACAGGAGAGCCACACAACTTACCGCATATCTGACAGGCCAATTCGCTGTTGGTCGCCTCCAGATCCGCAGTCACATCTTGAGAGGCGTATGTTTCCCCAGCTGTGTCACAGACACCGCCATCCACATTGTCCCTCTCGCAATGCTCAGTGTGGTTCATGTTGTAGCCAAACAGTTTCTTGCACTGGGGACACTGCTGGCTAAGCATTTCTTTACTAGGAATAGTCGAGTTTTTGTATGTCTGAAACTCAATGCCACAAGAAGAGCACACGCATCTCACAGACACATGCTTCCGCTGGTGGCTTAGCCTTTCCCCGGCCCAAACAATCTCGTTGCAGACTTTGCAATGGAACAACTCCTGGTACATTTTTGAGCGACTTTCTTTGGTCTCTTTTTGTCTTGAGCTTTCGAATACGTTTAGGCGTGGTCTCCCTCGTCCTCTCTTCAGTGGCGCCCCCCCTTGGCCTGTTTGAGTATTAGGCTTTTGGGGGCGAATTTTAAAGGAGCCACAATAAAAGTTAGAGTTGGAACGTATGAGTTCTGTTGTGGTGGGTTTCGATCTTGGTTTAACATTGACTAGAGCTTGTGGAGACAGTATCATTTCCTGAAAAACTCCAGGGGCTTGGGGCGTACCGGGGCTTTTCAGTGGTTCAGCAGGTGATGAATCAGGACTCGGGGTGTCTGATGCAGGAGAAGGCTTAGACTCTTCTTGACAGATGTCGTGTGGCACAAGGACCGGAGACGGCACACGTACTGGAGAAGGAACCAAGCTTGGAGTGAAGCCCTGAGCACAGGGTTGAGCTTCGGTCTTTATGTTCTGGAGGGGCAGCGTGATTATTCCCGCGGCGTTTGTGGGGAGAGCTGTTGGCACACCCTGTTGCAAAGACGAGTTCGGTACAAACACCGGGTTGCAGGCGTTGATAGATGTGGCCTGGTTGAGAATACTAACTAACTGACTATGGTTCGGATGAAGTGTTGGCTGGTTGTGTTGCTGTAGCACCTGCTGTTGGAAGTTGACGGACGGCTGTTCTGGCTGAGGTTGATAGAGGTATGACACTGCACCGTTATCTGAACTGACAATCCCAGGATTCCCTGTAGACGGTAAAGCAATGGTCATGTGTGAAGGCGGTGCGACCATCTGCGAGGGACTCGATTGCTCTGCTGTGGGGCCCTGGAACTGAGAAATAGTCGGCCTTTTTGGGGGTCGCCCACGCTTTCTGGGAGACTTGACGAGGACTGAGGACACTGACACCTGTGGACAAAGCATCATGTAAGGTTGTTGAGCACCACTAGGAACCTGAACAGGAATCACCATATTGGACGGCCCGGCGCTCGAGGAAACATTGTTGTTACCGACTTGTTGTTGTTGTTGAGGTTGTTGAGATGACTGCTTAGCGGCGGCACTCCGACGACCTCGTCGGCTTCCTGGCAGCTTAAAAGTGCTTGTGTAAACGCCCGGATATAAACTATTTTCATTGATAAGTTTCATACCTTCATTGGCCAGAGGCTTTCTAGGCATCTGTCGTCGAGGACGGGTTCTCATACGGGGCAGGCCAAGAACATTTCTGGACATGGAAGCCATGCCTTCGATTTGCACATTGGACGGTACAGCGGGTTGAATAAAAGAAGGCAGACTCTGGGCTAGGTGCATCTCGGAACCAGTGTTACCTAGTTCACTTGTCTGCATACCCCCTTCCCTGGGTACACATAGAGAGGATGAAGGGTACTCGAAGAGCTGGCTGCTGCGAGTTTGTATTTGCACTGATCCCGACGTTTGGCAATGATCCAAGATACCAGGTGACGATCCTAGGGATGACACAAATCAGATTCAGTACAAATGTCAAAAGGAAAAGGACATATTTATGGCAAACATTTAATTACTCTCATTTCCAAAGAGGATGAAATGAAAACAAAGCATTCGTTATGTTAACATTATTGGACTTTGAGCCTGTATTTTGTTGGAATATTGGCTAACTATCCAAAGTATCACTTGATCTAATTTATGGACGACATTTATGACAATTGTTGATGATGGAAATTTCTGTCAGTAAGTGAATGTTACAATTACATTTCAATGTGGATTTTGTTCAGGCAGATACAGCCTAAAGTTACAAAATTGACGGTGTTTAACAAATTAGCATAACGCAATTTAAGGCGTCTCTTTGAGTTCATTATTATATTTTACAGCTACAGGTATTTAAACAACAACCCAAGTTAAAAAAATATAAGAAATGCCTAAGTGCTTTGGATTTGGCTCTGATCTCTAAAGTACAAAGCTAATAAATTTTATACGAAGTTGGTCTTGACTCTTAAATTGTCCTTTAGACAAATTTTCTGAAACCTCATTGTTATATATTACTTTTCAAAAGTCAAAAGTTCCTTTTACAGACCTTAGGTTATGTTACCAAAAAATGATATTTAACACAGTTTACATCTAGGACATTTGTTTTTACCTAATTTTCTCGGAAGTGATGATTCCAGAACCAGAGGAGAGCCATTGTCGTTTCTCCGATCAAACAATTCAGTAGATTCCTGAGATAGCATCGGGAAACAGGAGAGGCCGGCGCTCGACTGAGTGTCCCGTGGCTTTGGCACTGACAAATCCAAAGCCATATCATCTACGTCCATGTGTTTAGGATAAACTGAGTGGCCGTGATCAGCATGTGACGTCATGGGTCTCGTGCCTAACAGTTTCCTAAGGTTCACAGCGTTTTGGTTGTTCTTATTATGTGCACAGGGGGCTTGTGAGATGACATGGGAGTCAGACGGCCTGACCACAGTTTCGGACTGCAGAATTACCGGTTGGAAATCGCAGTTGACAAGGATCGGCTCTTCCATGCTGGTGACAGTCCCGCTCGAACTGCTACCGGCGCTGTTGCAGTTTCTGTCAGACCCTTCCAACCGTTTCTGTTCGGCCATCTCTCGCGCAGCACGTTTACAGTGTAATATCTCGCAGACTTGTTTCAGCTTCTGTCCGGGGATCCGTCCTTTGCGCCCAAATTGACCCAAAGGCTTTCCCGCGGCATTCCTGGTACGCGGCGTCATCTCTGCCGATGTGAGGGAGCTTTCTGGTAGCGGAGAAACCCGATCTTGACCGGAGATTCCTGATTCTTCTCGAGGATGACCTCTGGTGACCGAAGGATGGTTTGAAACGACGCTACGGAGAAAAAGCAAAAGTAATGTAAGGAAATGGGTGATTTATGTACACACGGAGCTTTTAAGTAACGGAAGGACGCTCTGCAGCACAGTGAAGTGATAATCTGGTCCTATCTGAATGTCATTACTGATTGACTGGATAAATGTTTTATAACCATATTTAGCAACGTGCGGTAGAATATGCACAATGTTAAGCTATTACTAAATTCGCTATTCAAAATGTTGACATTTCACAATATTCTAATAAACGACAAAAGTAGGATAATTCTATGGCATGACAAAAGGAGCCTCACGGAACTTTACTAACATTTCTAAGCTTGTACGACAATTGCTAGCTATACCTAGAACACACGACACCATTTAATTTGATTTAATTTTCCTGGCTGGAAACAAAGCACAAAAGTCAATATTTAATCTCTCTCTGTATAAACGACGTTACTCCACTATAAGCTAATGCCGATGACACCAGGCTTGCCGGCCACCTTGTCAAAGTAAACTGATTGTATACTCCAGTGCCATATATAGCTAAGTCAGGGAGCGTCTACAGTGTGACTGGACTCCGGGTTGAACTCCAGCCCTCTCCAAGGTAGGTGTTTTACCAATGGAGCATAGGAGTGGTGTTAAAATCATTTGCAACTGGAAAAGTGACAGTCATGTCTGATTCTCGAGCTGTAATCTTGGGCAGTTGTCGATTTTCCTTGCAATCAGAAGTCTCCAGGCCAACGCAAGGCGAAACTTCAGACGGCTACATTATTTTTACCTACGAAGTTGTTTGCTTTATCACCATTTTACAATACAAATCCAATAGGTGCCAACGGATAATGCAGTGTTTGGTTAATTCACATATCCATAAAGTTGTTTTTCTAAAGTGACATAACTTACCAATCTCATGCACTTCACCGACTTTGACCAAACGGCTTTCTTCATGAACAAGTCTTCATGCCATTCCATTACTACATCCACGCGAAGTCTGAAATTTACAGCACACCTCATGCAGACAGTTTGCAGACCACAGCATGATCCATGCAGTATTAGTGGTACAACATCCATACAATTCCTCTTGAAACCAATTTTTCACACCAAGTAAAAGTCTTATTATATTAGCACTTATCTGTAACACTTGGCTAACACGTTATGAGTATTCATGTGTTAAAATAAAAGTTGACAATGTAGGCCTACACAGTAAAATATCCATTAAATGTAAGTGTAAAACGATATTAGAAAAATAATTGAATTATAATTAGATAAATCTATCACTGTATCATATAATACCAGAATTTTGATTTTCTCTCTGTTGTAATTAATACGTATGTTAAGGTATTAACAGCTATGTGTTATTATCTCAACACCGACGTTACTGATTTAACGCATTAGCAAGTGAACTATTAACACATTGTATTTGGTGTGTGATTCTGGTCATTAACACTTGAACATGTTATTGGCAGTTTGTGTATCTGTTTGAAGAGGTATATTTTGAAATAATATCCACGTCTAATGTATGATACAGGATAGATTTACCCCAGTTCTAGTTTTGCATGTAGATATAACATCGCTTAACACTTACATTTAGTTGGTACTTTACTGTGTAGGCGTACGTTGTCAACATTTATTTTAACACATGAACATGTTAGTAAAGTTTTTTTACAGGTATGCGTTATTTTATTAACACTTTTATCTGATGTGTTTTTAGATTATCATTAATGTCAAAAACAGAAAAATGGAAATGATGATTAGTGTACTTTACAGTCAGACTCCTGAGTCAGTTTACAGCCCAGTATTGATTTTAGTATGATCCTATTCTGAGTAAACGGATGACGTCTGGCTGTGAAACGGATCAAATGGAAAATCCACTTACCACCTTATGCATGAAACAAAGAGCAAATTGTACTAGTTAATGGTAACTACGCTGATGAAAACCAGTGTTAATAGTTGAGTTGCTGGCATAAAACAGGGACAACAGGCTTGGAAGAGTTTCGTGCAAATACAAAAACGGTTTAGCCTTCGTCTGTTGCCTCCACATGCTTTAAAATCCTTACAGGAAGCTTTCACTGCATGGAGGTTAATTTCCGCTAATATAATCTCTCACATAATGTAGTGCGTAATGACATTGTTGCATATGAAACCACATGGCAACTAATGTATTGCATGAAAACTGCCTCACTAGAAAGTGTGTGACAAGGAAATTGCAACAAATCAGGCATACACTGTAAGGAAATGGCCTCCAATGAAACGCGTTTCATTACTATATATAAAGGGTGTAAGGCACGGGAATTCAAATTCTCTCCGAATCCCTCATGTTTGATTCTGGTATAGCCAAGTATTCTTGTTAACTGGAGGCAGTTTCATGACGCATACTTAGTGGTAATTAGCTAAGTGTACTTCCTTTCTGTATAACCTATGTTACCATGGTAGTTAACGCTTATTTAGTTTAAGTACGTTTCGTGAAATTGGCTTTTGTATTACAGGATGCCAATAGACGTATTGGATCCCACGTGCTGCTGTGAGGCATTGTCAGAGGTACACGTGGTTGCTAATTTGGCCTTCAGCGTGCCAGGGGAACTGAAAATCGGTGCTTTAATAATTCTCTCTGATTAGTACGTATTTAACTGTGGTATACCCAAGTAAGGCATTTTTATAAAAAAGGACACATGCAGGATAATGTAGAACAACCATCAGCCTAACGGTGTTGTATATTGTCATACGTGTGCGTGGGTGTTAACCAGTCCTTCGTTAATAGTGATGGCGAACTTCATTAATTCTCTCTGATTACCTCGTGTTTGATTCGGATAAAACCAAGTAAGGCATTCTCGTGTTAGTATAATCTATGGTTATGTTAACAATGACTAAATTAGCAAATTCCCTAGAAGCATTTGCATACAGAACAAACTGTAGAAATGTACCACAGATACACAATAACTGTAACAACTTTGTACAGGCACTATAGTTCTACCTGGCATGTGAAATTTTCCAAGTCTCTTCGACTGGCTGTGGTATTCTTCCGACTCATTTTAATTGATTGTGGTACTCGCCTTGGCTGATTGTGGTATACTCCTGACTCACCCTGGCCTACTGTGGTACTATCACGACTCACATTGGCTGATTGCGATACTCTCCCGACTAACCTTAGCCTATTGTGGTACTCTTCTGACTCTCACTTGCTGATTGTGATATACTTCCGACTCAACTTGGCCCACTGTGGTACATCACGGCTCACATTGGCTGATTGAGGTACTCCCTAGTCTCACTCTGGCCTATTATTGTACTCTTCCGACTCATCTTGGCCTACTGTGGCACTCCCCTGACTCAAATTGGGTGCCGTACTCTCTTGACTCACCTTGGTTGATTGTGGTATTCTCCCAGCAGCTTTCTCATTAAGTCAACAGTAGTTAGATTGGTCACATTCTTCAGGCTCTCAAAGTCGTGATACAAATCCTTAGGCACACTGATCTGTTCTTTTTCGTCTAGGCCTCCACTCGAGCTGACCTCAGACATCTGCAGAGATAGTGAAAAATATGCTACTAATTGGGGGACGAGAAAATTGACTGGATCAACTGATGTTAACATGGTTACCGATCGGTTGACTTACAGACTGAACGATAGCTTGATAAAAGGATTGATTAAACGATCAAATGCCAACCCCATTAAGGTGAGATGGTAATCTAAAGCAACGATAACCTCAGGCCCATTACATTGGGTCTCACATGTTACTATAAGATATTAGGACAATTATGTGTAGATGTTAGCTAGGCATTAAAAGTGACGGAATATTCTCACTTTGGTCAAGCAATATGAATCAAATGGAATAAAATAAAAGACTACAGCATAATTAATGGTGCGACGACAGTGTGACAAATGGTCGTACTTTAGCGCTGCAATCTGGCCTCTTGTCAGTTTAGCTCAGTTAGGGTTTTATTCTAACTGTTCACGTAAATGCTTATGAAATAACAACTTACCCCCTAGCACCATGGCATAAGTAGAATTAGGTTAAAAAAAGCAGTGATGTTAAATGCGATATACTAGACGTCACCGGTATAGAATGACAAAAAAATGCTGTGTTGTCATCACATCTGATACATATACACAATAAGATATAGCCTGAAGTGCAATTTTTTCTTCTCCGTTAAATACATTGTAATTTATTTACTGACTTAGCATGGCGATGTCTCTCTTTACAAGATATATAAAACAAGAAACAGATATTCATTTATTCGATTGGTGTTTTAGGTCATACTCAAGAATATTTCAATTATATTACGGCTGCTAACATTATTGACGGAGGAGACACGGCAGAGCCTTACCACCTACATTTGGAGAGGATGCCAGCATGAGCCTTCGTGAGACTCAAAGCTACCGCATTGGTGCGAGGCTCCTGGATCATCCAAATGCTGTGCGCTAACCACTTCGGCTAAGGGAACCTCAACAAGAAATGTAGCGGGTTTGAACTCTATATTTGGGATTAATATTTTTCGTGATTGGTAATATTTATTTATTTATTTTTTTATACGACGGCGCGCAGCATTATGGTGGGAGGAAACCGGGGAGAGCCCGGGAGAAACCTACAAACATCTGCAGGTTGCTGAACGAGACGACGCCAGCATGAGCTGGACTTAAACTTGCAACGGCCGCATTGGTGGAAGGCATCGCTAGCGCGCTAATCAACTGAGCCACGGAGGCCACCCGATTGATAATAATTAGAAAGCGTCTGTCTCCAGGTGGCCAGCGATAATCGATGCTGTGTGTCCGGTTTGATAAATATTAAGGTCTTTCGATGGTGTGCGATGTTTGTCGTCAATATCGAAAAACGTGTTAGTCAGTATTTCCTTAAGACACCAGTCAGTTTATAAGCATGATACTGTGTAAATATTCCTAGTCAACGAAACTCTATATGTGAATCTGCTTGTGTACTAGACTTAGCATTGAGTTTTGTATACTAAGAGAGTCCGTGCCAAGCCGAGTGAGTCAGACGAGGGCTTTATCTCTGTACGCCTTCCTTGCCAAAACTAGGATGTGTCTTTTCCAGTACGAAGAGTATTAAGTTTGTTGAAGAATCGGTATAGGACAGAGTATAATGTCGTACTCAGACAAAGGCGGCACACAGCTATCTAAACTCGTTCCTGTGTCTTAATATCCACTTATGAATAGCTTTAAGTGTTATGAACATCTGGCGCTAGAGAAAAGATAAATCAAGTGTGGCAGACATCGCTAAACTGTAACAGCGACAACGGGTAGAACAGACAGCGAAAGTTTTACACACATATGTACAAGTGCGTAGAAAGTGTACAAAGCGCAAGAACATGGCGTACATGCTTACCTTGGGCTGAACGCCTTCCGTGTGTACAAGATGAAAAGTCTCCCCTAGCGTTCGTACATATAGTCCAGAGTTGTAAAACTTTTCGGCGAGGTGTAGTGAACTCTTAAGTTGAGCGTTCACACGGAGCAGTCTTCACGTCCATTACATCCATCCGTGGGCGCGTCCGCCGCTATAAACGATGATCGCCATGTCGATGTACACAGTCTCTTTTTACCAATCCCTCAGCTGTCTAGGGACGAGTGCCTACACCCCACAAAGACCCCTGTATTCTGGGTAACGCTTAGTTAGTTACTCCTGACCCTAGTACCGCCAAGTAAGGGCTGCCTCAGTGGTATTAATCCCAGGGCTGATGCCAGGATTATTGGGTCCCTACAAGGCAATAAGAGCTGTCCGTATTTTTAGGATCAGCTTTCGTGGCCTGTTGGGGTAGTGGAGTAGGGATGAGGCTACTGGTACACACGGCTGGCAACCAGCGCGTGGAGGAGATGGCATTCGCTCATCTACCAAATCCATATGTCTGAAACTTGATCTTGTGTGCCGAAAATGGCATGGGCTACACGGAATACTGACTGCGGTTAACAGATAGGCACCTGGGAGACGCTATACAAGGCAGTGCTTCGTGCTGGTCTATTATGCGGACTAGGTACCAGGAAGTTTGCTGGAGGGAGAGTGGGGGTGATGGGGTGAGGCATCTCTGCCAGTCTTACCATGGAGCCACGCCACTCCCCATTAGGCCCTCATCCACACACCTTTCCCCTCCCAAGATGTGCCTTCCCAGCTGTTAATGCTAAATGCAGATGTCCTCGCCGTCAAAATGACTTAAACACTTGGTTGAATGCCCAACACCGAATCGTAACAACACTTTTGTGTTGCCATCTCGTAACCCAAATGTTTAAGCATAAAGGACTTGAGCTCTCTTTTGCGATCGGGTAGTCAATTAACCCAAGATTAATTAATTATATCAATCAAGCAATCAATCAATTAATCATTCACTCAACCAATCAAGCTCTTAAATTATTGCCTCGGTCAAGCAGTAAACCAGACCATTCTCCAAAAATATATGTTTCTCACTGTACTGATACGTTTATTTAAGTACTGTTCTTTTTTTACTCTTTTCTCTTGTCGTAGGCAGATTTAGGACCGTATTCTTAATTTTAATAATTTCAGTAGTCTTCACTTTAGTTTTAAAGAGTGGTAAGTATTAATTTGTCAAAAATGCAACATTTTTTATAAAATTTTGATAATTGCAATTATTAGAGCTTAATTAAATAGTTGAATAATTAGGTATTTGATTAATTACACCACATAATATGGGCTATCCGAAATTCATTTTTCTGCAACATGCTCGCTCGAGTTATTCCACCATACAGATTTTCAACAGGTCCTGACAGTTGAAACATATTTATCGCATGCGGTTCGACGAAAACACTGTGTGGAGTGCAATGACCTAGAATTTGTGTTGACTTTAGAGCCGACAAAAAAGGGCAGCCTATGCCATATATACCGCAAGTAGATATTTCTGTCTTCACCATTGTAACCGTTACGTATTCGAAAAGGAAACGGAAAACCCGAGAGGAAATAAAAAATGGCCCTTGACGACGCATGTTTACAAACATACACACAGGCATATACCTACACAGTTAACGGTGTACAAGTCAATGATATGCATGAAAAGAGGTGAAGTGAGAAATCGAAGTTCAAAGATTATCTGCATGTAACAGGTTAGAGGTGAAAGATCACAATCCTGGGGTCACCTAGGTGTAAATAATAACTTACAGTATGAGTGCCATCTTAATGGTTATCAGCCCCTAGAAATAAGACACGTTCATAATACGGGAGCGCGCAGGACCCTCCTTAATGGTCGATCGCTTGTTTTATTTCAGCATTTTTGGCAAGATGTTCAGTGACGGTGATGTATCCTGGACTGGCTCCGATTTTCACCAGAAAGCACACAGAATGGCGTCAAATTGAATTATTCTTGCATGCGATGAATTGCACCGCTGAAATAAATACTGTCACAAAGAAGTGTGTAAGATAGTGTGCTAAACTTATTTTCTCTTGGGGTTGTTGAATATAAATATTTTGGGCTTTCATTAGCAAGTATGTGAATGTAATGAGCTCCCATTCACAATAAACTCACATGATTTACGATGTGGCTTTCAACACGTTATTATAAATCCGTAGCACTTTCGCTGATTTTGTATGCCTCTGTATTTTGCTAGGAAAATGGTGCTGTGGTCTGCAGTTTTAAAGCGCTGGCATTTACGGGCTCGTATGCAAGACACAAAAGGTATCTCATATATACAAAGTTGGCAGGTGTGGACATCTTTAGAATGTTTAGCGCAATTTATCAGCAGGTTTTCCCGCCATCCCAGCTCTCATGAAATAACAGAGAAATCCTTAAGTTCAAATTCCACTAATATTAAGACATGTTACACTCTAGTATCAGATAAACAACTAGTTCGGTGACACCCATTTTTATTCCGAATCAATGACCTTTAGTGATGAGTTTTTAAAATATATTTTGTATTTAGAAATAAATATTTTACATTAATATTTTTATATTTTAGTAAGTTTGGAATAAAATGCAAGGATTTAATAGTGAGGTAAAAAAAAAGAAAATACCTTAAACATGGCGTTAAACACAACTGAAATATTAAACTATACGCACTGACATAAGTGACTGAATGCATCCTTCCTTTGAACCTCACAGTGTGACGTGTCAAGATTACTGATTAAAAAGCTGATCGGATAAAAGTGTTCAATATCAAATTCCCAAGCACGTTTGTGGATAACGCGGAACTCGTAAAACTCCTTTCTGCCTTTAACAAAACCGTCCAAGGCTATGCGCACCTTTGCTCTTTTCCGAGCCCCACTGGCTCGTGATACAATATACAGTCAAATAAACAATCATTTTGAATAGGACATACACACATTGGAGAGTCAAGGGTCCTGCGTGGCGGAAGGGGTTAGCGCGACAGTGTAGCGTAATGACCCATGCGCCTCTCACCAATGCAAGCACTTCTGCGGTCCTACGTGAAAAGGTCATGCAGCCAGCAACTTGCGGGCGATAGTGGATTTCCCACTGGCTCAACCCGGATTCCCCCCACAATAATATTGGCCTCCGTGGCATAAGAGAAATATCCTGGAGTAGGGCGTAAAACACTAATGAAATACTGGAGAGTCGTATGCTGACCAGCACTAATGTTTTCACTAATGTCATATATAGTCGAGTCATACTGATCTGCGTTTGGTAACCTTTCGTACGATATAACTCTAGTCGGCTGTTTTAGAAACTGACTGAATGCTTTAAATTTTCCCCGCTTTGAGCCTGTGAGAATTCCAACCCTGGGATGCAAACCAATGGCTACGCCAGCAACTCTCCACGATTTGGAATTTGATCGAATTTATCGTCCTTATGTCAGGTTTTTTTTTTTAAATTGCAAACGTCATATTGGCTTCGTGCGCAACAGGCCGACTAGTGCGTTGCAAAATATTTGGGCATGCCATAATCATGGCTACTCCTAGTGGCTGTAATCTCTAGTCACGGGCACCTTTCTAGAACAAACTGTCGACTAACAGACGGTGAATTGACTACGCACTGCACCTGAGTCTAGCTAGTCAAATCCACATCGCAACATCTCCCGTTACCATCACCATTCACTATTTTGTAAGTGTAATCCAGTGATTTCAAAACAGCCGCCATTTTCCTCGTCATTTAACCGGATTTCGTTAATTCTTGAATCGTCATCAATAGTCGAACCCTGGACTCCATAATTGGTAGCTGACTTTATTTTAGACGGTGAAAACTATGACATCAGTTGGGAAAAATTCAAAACATAATCAAAGAGACTAAAAATATCACTGAAAGAAAACAAAAACTAGAAAATGACCGCTCATAACAACGTTCCTGAAAACGTGGATTTGGCCAGCTAAGGTTTGTGCAGTGCTTTTTCGCTGCAAACTGCTAATCTACATTTTGTAGTGGAATGGCGTTTTTATTATAAGGACGACAGTTTGAGAAAAAGCATAATTAATTGTACACGGAAGTTCGCAGTCTAACAAAAAAGATGCGCTAGGCAGTTTTCATGGATGGTCATACCCTACTACTTTTATCTTTAAACTCTATGGATTTACATGTATGTTCTTTAAATTGGTCAAGGTGTTATGTAAGTTAAGCAATCGAATCAGTGTTGATGGTTTCGGATATGAATATGTCCATTTAACGACCGTTGATGAGGATATGTATATATGGCCGTTCAGTCCACAGGCTAAATTTCATGTCACGAATGTATCTAAATTTACCTTCACACTTCTCATTAACCTACAACTATTTGTTCAAGTCGCTAAGAAACATATAATATTTGTAAATCCCTTGGTAGGATGTAGAATGTTATACATGTTTCGCATCTATGGCAAAAATAAATGTCAAACAAAAGAAGCAATACCACTGAGAGAGAATTGCGAGATATTATATTTCTGTTTGAAAAAGAACATTACATTGTAATTTGTAATACAGGATATTTGTTAATATTATGACAAAGATTTCCATTAAAAGGAAGATATTTATGGGTATAATCAAAATGTACATTGGAGAAATGTATTTATTTATTTAATTGGTGTTTTACCCCGTACTCAAGAATATTTCACTTATACGACGGCGAGCAGCATTATGGTGGAAGGAAACCGGGCATAGCTCGGCGGAAACCAACGACCATCCGCAGGTTGCTGGCAGACCGTCCCACGTACGACCGGAGAGGAAGCCAGCATGAGCTGGTCTTGAACTCAAAGGGACCGCATTGGTGGGAGGCTTCGGTCATTGAGAGAGAGAGAGAGAGATAGAGAGAGAGAGAGAGAGTATTCAATAACTTATCAATGTTGGGATATCCGACAACAATTATGGTTTACCACTTATGCATAGGTATAGCTCTGGGGATTTTCAGATCCGTGAATCTACCCGCTTTAACCAGAGACACGCTAAAGGTACAGAAGCCGTTATTCTCACAGCCAATGACGGTTCCTTCTCGACCGTTAACACTGAGCCGGTCAAACTGATCAAGGTAGAGGACGGCCGAGTTGGACGCCGTGACACAGTCACCTTGTGCCTTGGCCGAGTTGACCACTTCTCCATTCTGAGTTAGATCTACATGGGCCAGTTTGGTGCTACCTTTCTTGGTTTGTACGTGGTAGTTGATGGAATAGATGCCTGGCACGGGAGCAGAGAAGACACCGTATTCTACGTTGTATCCGCCATTGATGTTTGTGACGACCTGGTCAAAGCCAACAGGTGCAGGTTTGTAGAAGTACTGATCAGTGGTTCTGGCAACAAATGTGGCCACGGCGTCCTGAGGGTTCACGTATCTTTCGGGCTGTGGCAGTTTCGAGGGAAGCGGTCGGCCAGATGGTCCGCGTTGTCCGGACCCTGTAGCTCCGCCGACACCACCCATGCCAGCACCTGCAGCACCTCCAGCACCTCTGAGTCCTCCAGCACCCCCAGCACCTCCAGCACCTCTGAGTCCTCCAGCACCTGCAGCACCTCCAGCACCTCTGAGTCCTCCAGCACCTCCCAGTCCATCAGCACCCCCACGTCCACTTTCCTGCCCTCTTTCAAAACCACGCGGTCCAGTAAATGGGAAACCTGATTGTGAAGCAGGCGAAATATGTGAGAAACACTTGGTATTAAGCAGCACGCCATTTGATACATTGGTCAGCTAAGGTGGATATATATCTTTCGCTGACTTTGTTATGTACGGGTTGTTTACAGCTACCAAATCATCAATGCACAGTTTAGTTTAAGATCGAGCCTGATGAAGACTACTCTGTTATGACTTCTGCATATAGTCCTGTCCTGGCGAGAACCATTAGAATACCTATACACTGTGGATAAATGGTTTGCCCAAATTTCACATGGATGTTATTAATGAGAAATTCAAGTAACTCAATAAACAACGAGACATCCCATGAATGGGAACCGTTGTATGTAATAGAACTGAAGCTTCGTTCCGACACGGAAACTCAGATTATTATGACTAAAATAGCATTTATTCAGATTACTATGACAAAAAATATGATTTATTCAGATTATAATGACAAAAAAAAAAATGTTATTTATACATCGGCCAGTTATGATTTACACAGAATAATAGTCCAAACATGATCAACATATAACAATCGGACAGGTAATATTTTCAAGTGACATCCGTGCATATATGATTTGTACATAAGTATTGGCCAGATATAATTTTGTCGTAACAATCGGCCAGACCCGATTTTCATATAAAAGTCGTCCAGACACGAGTTTCACGTAACAATCAGCTGGAAACAGCTGCGAGAAACAGTCACATATATCAATGTATCCTAATTCTTTATCTTTTCCGTCCGATCAAAGCGTTCCAAAAATAATTTCTTTGCGAGGAACAGATTGGGTGGCATGTTTGAAAATTAACAAGACTGTGAGATAACAATGACACCGTGGTTTTAAAGGTATTATAGCCTATAACGGAGACGTCACCTTCTGCCCCAGAAACAAAGTCTTGGCGCTACAATACGGCTAAAAAGTCTACCCTCGTAAAATATTAAATATTTCACACCTAAGTCTCATTATTAGAAACCACAGAGGCTTTAGAATCGGGTTCCTGTCAGAGGTGCGACCTTCAGTTCCTGTTATCATGAGAGCCATTCATCGGTGTGTAATATTTACCACGGCAGAATATGCCATACTGATGATAACTTACCTGAACCGTGTCGTTCACGGTAGTAGTAAGGCGGGTAGTAGCCACCGAATGCCGGAATGGCGAACAGACAGATGGCCATCGAGATGAGAGTCAGAGACGGCATGTTTGTGTGTTGATCTGAGGACGCGCAAGGAATTCTCTGTCCCAAAATCTTCTGTAAAGACGTTCAGAAGTGAAGTGCTGTACCCGCCAGACCTGGGCATTTATATACAGCTGAGTAGAGTGAAGATTACGTAAGTTACCTTGAGGGAAACTTTATTTGCAAAAGAGCATTTTTGTATCAGTCTATGAAACATGAACACCAACGTTAAAACCCTTAAAAGAAACAAGGCCTGTTATCTAAGAATATATAATTTTCAACCAGAGAAATATTACATTAACTTACTGTTTTTATCGAGGCCTCCTGGAATGCTCGATGTCTCTATATCGAATATTTCGTCTTTGATATTTGTATTATCATTGTGAAGATATATTAGGAACTCCGAGGGGATATTTTTGCTTAACCTTGATTATTTTATAACAAAGTTATTGATATATATTTATGTGATGATTGTTTTTCCCCGCAAGTGTAATCAAACATTTTCTTATGTGATAACTGTAAGGATTATTAGTGAAAGTTCATTTACAAAATTTCGTCCAAAAAAATTCATACTCAAGGTGTGTGCGTATGCGAGGAGAAGAAAATTTCTTTATACATTTGTAAAATTATATATTTTTTCATTATTTGTATTTATAAGTTTGATTCTATCTCACATGACTTATAGGCTTCATACACCAGGCTTGAGAAGAGTGCAAACATTCTTTAATTAGGTATTTACAGCAATTAACTTGGGGAAGAGTCTGTTTTCGCTATATCTTTTGGTATCACTGTACGGATAAAATTAATCATGCACTTGTGAAGAGAAACAACATTTGACGTTTAACAATATACGGTGACTAAATGAAGAATAACATTATTACACCATTTCGGTGTTCTTAGGTTCTTAATAGTTGTTGGCTACATACCCATGATTAAATATTGATTTTGTTTTCAGGTGCGAAAAAATTTATACTCAAGGTGTATCCTGAGTAAGTAAAATTTTCTGTATACATTTACATAATTATGTATTCATTTGTTTATTTGTTTTGGATTTGTATTGATAAGTTTTATCTCACGTGTCACACGCTTTGATACACTAGGCTTTAAAAGTTAGCAAGCATTTTTTTATTATGTTTTAAACCAATTAGCTTTGCAAAGAGTTCATTTGCGCCATATCTATTTGTATCAGTGTACTCACGGGTTTTATAACATACGTTATTTAAATCAAGCGTAACGTTATTACACGAACTTTTTAGACTCTTATCGGTGGAGGCTATACACCGATGATTAAATATTGATTCTGTCTTCACCTGGTGAACGTGGAAGAAAATGTA
The DNA here is from genome assembly GCA_016165875.1 of Acanthopleura granulata. Taxonomy (NCBI): domain Eukaryota; kingdom Metazoa; phylum Mollusca; class Polyplacophora; order Chitonida; family Chitonidae; genus Acanthopleura; species Acanthopleura granulata. Next base: position 44,948,460 of record JABBOT010000080.1, on the reverse strand, counting down.
AATTTGATGTATATTTTTAGGCGCTTTTGCATCTCGTTAAACTTCGGTTGATGAACTAATCTGTAGGGCGTCAATTGTTTTTAGGCCTTATCATATACGCCGATAGCTTATCAGATACTTATACCCAAATGCCTGGCTTGCATGTCGAAGAAATGTACATGTCTGCTGTGCTTATTTATCCATCGTGCCGTAACCTTGACAGAATAGTTGCACGGTTTACTGATTTCAACTACAAGCACATATAACATTCAGAACAACATTTTCATTGACATTGATATCAGAAATTATATTTTAACAGTTGTACATGCATGTCGTTCTACTGTTTTGGATCTGTCCATATCTGATTCACATCTTTCACACTGTACAGATGTATTGTTCTCGTTTACGAATTGTGATCCAGTCTGATTCCGTTTCAGTGCATTTGGTAATAAACTAAAAAAACCCTGAAAACAAAAGTAAAGGACCCCCAAAATGAAGTTATGGTGGGTGAAAATACCTTTACTAAGTTTTCTTGATTGCTTTGATTGTATGCTTTTCTGCACCATAATTGATACTGTGATGCACCATTGACCTCACAAACTTTCTGTATAGCTGTGAATAAAGTTCATGTGAGCCATATTCCTGTAATGTTTGTGTGTGTTTGAAAAAGCATACATGACATTAAATTTTGCCTTCAAAGCCAAAGAAAAATCGGTGTATCGTCAGTGACGAACCACATTATCATAAATGCTAACCCCTTTGTATGTAAAATTCTACTGCGTTGTCAAAAAATGAATTGAAATTTATGTTAGATGAACGACCGTTAAAAACCATCAAGGAAATTAGGTAGATTTATTCTTTTCAGATTTTCTTGAACCAGTGAAGTGCTTTTTAAACATCGTCTTCCTCAGCGTCCACAGCGATTTCTACACATTTATGCACTGGTGTGAGTCTGGTCTGAGTCTTGTCTCGCATTAATTTACAGTTCTATTAACAAAGCTCATTGTGACGTTATATGCAACATATGTTATCGGTCGTTTGCATTTAATTCAATGAACAAACGAGAGAACAAAAAATGACTAATGGTACTTTTAGACACATTTTACTTAGCATTTCCTTTGATGCTTATTTACCTTTAGATCTTACTTTTGTTTTTCAATACATTATTATTTATCAAAAGTCAAATTGACATAAATGAGTTACATTAATGGGTTTGGTCTCACAAGGTCTCAGTTTAAGGTATTGAACACTAACTGAAAACATCAACAATGAGAGTTTAGGACTCAGATCATCAATCGAACATATGACTCAACTAGGCCTTTTGAAACAACGCCTTTATAATTATGTGGTCCAAAATATAGACATGCATTAATTTGAAGGTGTGATTTTTGAGGAAATAAGATGTATGACTCATAGATTTAGGTGTCCTGAAAAGATTACTGATATCATCGGAATACGAATGTCGTTCTAACATTTGATGACTGGTATTCGTATCTACGCTGAAAGGTCGTCAAATGATGCCACAGGCGTCACTCAACAAGTGACGGTAGGTGTAAGTAGGTCAGATCAAAGGCTGAAGACTAGTATACCAATGCTCATTCCACGGCTGACGATAGGAAAGACTGCTTGCTGGCTTCCGTCGAGTCATTGGGCAATCAATATTACATTTGTTGTGGCTGGTCTCCTTACATTAGACAGTTTAAAGGAGAACTTCAGAGCAGATTTTTGGTGTAACTTTCTGATAGCTGCTACCGGTACTACAAAGCATCACCTCCTGTGTAAAGCTTCCGTGAATGCCAGAAGAAAAAACATCTGTCGAGTGTGAAATCTGTCGAGTCTGATCACTACAGGCTTTTAGTCTGCCATTAAAGCCAGTAAAAATCGTTTGAAATACGTTATCTCCACTCAGAATTTACTTAAATCTATCTTGCTTACAGAAAACTGAACAAAACAAATGTATTTGAACTTCCGATTGGATTATTGCGCTAGTGCAGAGTAAGGACGCAGGAACCTCCCCTCAATGTAGTCTGTTTGTATGACTTTTAGAGCGATTGGACAAGCTTGCATTGCAAATAGTAAGGATACTCTACGCTGTTGTACATATTTAAGACTTCAGCATCCGGATAAATTGCCACCTGATATCTGATCATTGGCATCAAAACCGACATTCCTGAATATCAGTAAAGATCGTATAGGGTCAATAATTGCAAAACCGGTTTCCAAATATCCACAAATAACACAAACCACGATACAACTAAAAAGTAAATAAGATAAAAAATTTAGGGCGGAATCATGCATGAGGATGAGTCAGCAGTGTTTAATGTCGACGAAAAAACGCAATGCATGTTCTAGGTGGAGAATAAAAGCGGTATCCAAATCCTGTGCCCATACGTAAATCAAATATGTCTCTCACCTGCACTTTGATTTCAAGTGCTCATGTGGCCAACGTGGTGATTATGTTCAACACGATGAACATACGCCCCATAGTCCAGAATTAAGCGGAATTAGACACAATTATGAGGAGGAGTCCTAGAGATTCTCCGTCCGTATTTACAAACATGAGAGGTATATCCATTGTAACATGTAAGAAACTTAGAGTGAGGGCGTTTGGTGGAATATCCTTGATACACAAGTGTTTGCGGTAATAACTTGTGGCGTTGGTTGAAATCGTCACATAGCACTGAGGATCTAATAAATGCAACAAGGGGAGATATGTATGCGTCATATGCAGGGGTATTCGGTAAATTGCTATCCGAATGTACGGATAATTCACAATATCAAAATCCAAGCTAACACTCTTGTCGTAAAGTCGGTTTTGCAGGAAACCAATGTGGTCTTTGTACAGGTACAAGTCGAGGTAAGATGTATACCATCTGGAGAATCTGTAGTTTCATTTAAATCTATCGAAGGTGGATATATATCTTTCCCTGACTTTGTTATGTACGAGTTGATTATAGGTAGCAAATCATTAATATAGCGTTTTGTTAATCAGAAAGACTGAGCCTGAGGAAAATTACTCTTTAATAACTTCTGCATAGTCATATTCTTACGTGAACAGGTTTAGATCTGCCAAAATTGGTGCACAATTTGTACCCATAGGAGTATATCTATCCACTGTGGATAAATGGTTTGCCAAAAGTTCACATGAATATTTTTATGGCAAATTGAAGTAACTCCACAAAGACCGAAACATCAAATGAATCTGAACCCTTGTATGTAATAGGACTGAAGCCTCCTTCCTACTCTAGAGTCGGATTATCATGAAAAAATAGAATATTCAGTATATTCAGACATCATCAGAATATTATGATAAAAACAATGTCATTTATACATGATTTAAACATGATAATGAATCATGCATGATCAACATATAAGAATCGGACAGTCGGTGATTTTCACGTGACTACCAGATGTGATCTGAACATAAGTATTGGCCAGATATGATTCTATCATAACAATCGGCCAGATCTGATTTTCGTATGAAAGTCAACACAATTTTCACAGTTCCGGATACTGAGCTTAAATCCTGCGCCCATTCTGGCCCCGAGGATACGCGAAGGGTTGGTCGACCATTCGCCGATCATGTTCCCCTACCTCCGCCGATGGCGATACTCCGGACATCGTTGGTGGATGATGGTGGGAGGGTCGGCGTATCTTGATTAGGTACTTGTCATTATAACGTACCGATTTTCGGCACACCGATCATTCAGACGTGCTGCCTCCAGTCATATAAAGACAAATTGAACCAGTGACGTGAGCAAAAGTTTCTAAAAGTGTAGGTGCAAAACTTCAGGTCTGTACGACAAACATTCTGAGGTTTCATATCTGCGTGATTTGCTGTTTTCTCAAAAAACGCGGGACAAATTTGCTTAGAAAAATAATAATTAAAATAGAATAATCCGGTGGAAAACAAATGGATCCACCCTAATTAATGTACGAAGGTTATATAAATGACGAGACCTTGAACGATAACAAGGTCTGGTATCTAAGAAGGACTAATTTTAATCAGAGAAGTATTAACTTATCAGCTCATTGTTTTTATTACTTGGGGCTTGTTGGAATGATCGTCTGTGATGATGTCTGTATCGAATATTTTGCCTTTCACATTTGCTTGATCATAGTGAAGATAAGTTTGGAATTATGAAGTTTATTTTATATCAACGTTCAAACAACATTTTCTTACTTGACAAGAGTAATTATTTAATTACAAAATATTGGACAAAAAATTATACTTAAGGTGTATCCGTATGCCAGGACAAAAATAAAATTTTCTGTATGTGTACATATATGTATATGTCTGTGTGTGTGTGTGTATTTATTTGTTTATTTATTTCCGATTTTTGTTTGTAAATTTTATCTCTTTCCCTCTTGTCATACGCATTAATACATCAGGCTGGAGAAGTTTGGAAGTATTCCTTCATTATGCCTTAAACCAATTAACTTGGCGAATAGATCATTTGCTCAAACGGTTTTGTTTAACATTATACAGTGTTTAAAATCAAGCGCAACGTTTTTACACTACTTCAGCGTTTTAAGATCTTACAGTTGGAGGCTATACACCGATGATTAAACATTGATTTTGTGTTCACCTGGTGCACGTGGAAGAAAAAACAAACTTGATGTATATTTTAGGCACTTGTACATCTCGTTAAACTTCGGTTGATGAAGTCATCTGTACAGCGTCATGGCTCATAAACTCAATATAATTGTTTTTAGGCTTATCAAATACGCCGATAGTTAATTACGTATACCTAAATGTCTGACTTCCACCTTAAACAAATGTACACGTCTACTGTGCGTGTTTCTTCGTCGTACCGTAACCTTGCCACAATAGTCGCTCGTTTTACCGACATCAGTCACCGTCATACATAATATTTAAAATATATATTTTATTGACAGTGATAGAAGAAATTATATAGCGGCAAATGTATGTAGTTCCACTGCTGTTGCATGTGTCCATATCTGATTCACAGTTTTACACTGTATAGATGTATTATTGATGTTTACGAATTGTTATCTGGTCAACAATGTGACTGTTTTGTTGCATCTGGAAATAAACTGCACTAAGCACTAAAGGATTATTTATTTATTTGATTGGTCTTTTAATCCGTACTCAAGAATATTTCACTTATACGACGGCGGCCAGCATTGTGGTGGAAGCAAACCGGTCAGAGCCCCGGGGAAACCCACGACCATCTTCAGGTCGCTGGGAGACCTTTCCACGTTAAACGATTAATAAAGGTGAAAGGTCACTCAGCAATGAAGTTATGGTGTATGAAAAGTCCACCAAATCTGTTTATGAATATATCGTCACTGATTTTTCTCAGATTTTAAACGCGCTGAAATATTTTGATTGTATGATAGGTTATATGGACCATATTGATACTGTGGTTTACCAATCACAAAACTTTTTGTATACATTTAATTTTAGCTCTGAATAAAGTGCTTGTGAGCCATACTCCTGTAATGTTTGTCTATGCATGAAAAAGCATATATGACATTAAATTTCTGGTTTGAGGCCAGAGATAATTTGCGTGACATCAGTGGTGAACCACGTTATGTACGTATGTGTATATGTAGGCTTGCGGTTTTATGCGCACTTAATAATTTTTCAGTGTACTTGTCTTCTTGTGACAGAACGATGTTCATTCATGTTGCCAAAGTGCTGACTCCACTGCAACATCGTGCAGAAGACACCATATATGACACCCCACACAGTCATATACTGACACCGGACCAGTCAATAGTGTTTCCTTGCTGTAACTTCTCAGTGCTGAGCGCAAACGAGATAGCAACAAGTACCATAAACCCACCTTACAATCACAACATTTCACTGCGTTTTATTTGGTAGAAAAAGAAATCTAAAAGGATCCAGTAAAGTTCTTTTCAGATACAGTTCTTAATCGTCTCCTCACTCACTTTATTTTTAATAATGTCTTTCCCTCAGTAATCGTTCCATCAATCCTGCTGAAGTTTGTTAATTAGTTATTCCATTATTGCCCTTTCACCCACGTACATACATCTCCTTCTTTCGGGAAATGGAACTCTGGATTTATGTTGGATTAACGAAGGTTAAACAAAAAAAGTAGGTAGATTTATTTTTTCAGATTTTCTGGAACCAGTAAATTGCTTTTAAAACACCGTGTTCCTCGATCGCAGAGAACTTGTCCTACTCTTTTTACTCTGGTCTAAGTAACAAGTGAAGCTGACATAAATATCCAGTTTTATGGACAAAGTTCATAGACCATATACATTATCAGTTGTTTGTATTTAATTCAATGAACAAACAAGATAATACAATAAGTAATGGTATATTTTTAGACGCAGTTTAATTACCATTTCTTTTGATGCTTACTTAACCTTAGATATTACTTCTGTTTATGATTTGCCAAAGTCAAATTCCTAAAGATGAGTTACATTAATGGCTTTGCTTTCACAATGTCTCAAGCATCACTGCAATTTAAGGTACCGATCACTGACTGAAAGCATGAACCACGAGCGTTGATGTCCTTCGACTACACGTGACTCAAATAGGCCTATTACCGAAGCGAAACACTCAGATCATATTTCTTTTATTTATTTCATGGGTGTGTTACGCAGTACTGCAGAAAATCTCACTTATGCGACGGCGGCAAGTATTATGGTGGGAGAAAGCCCAGCGGAAACCCACGACCATCCGAAGGTTGCTGGCGGAGCCTTCCATGTAATGCCGGAGAGAAAGCCAGCATATGTTGGGCTTGAACTCACAGCGACTGCATTGGTGAGAGGCGCGGGGTCATAACGCCGCCTTGGCGCGCCAACACTCTCCACCGTGGAGGCCCACTTTAGCTTATATGGCGTCCCAAATTCATGTATGTAATAATTTGATGGCGAACAGATTTGTTCGGAATACGGGTGTCGTTCTAAAGGCTAATGACTTGTATAGGAACCTTCGCAATCTGTTATTTTATACTTATAATTAGCCTCAGTGGACTCATGTGCGAATGTCCACCCGACACTTGACCAAAGGTGTCAGTAGATCAGATCCACGGCTGCTGACTGGTATACCAATAGTCATTCCAGGCCTGATGACTGCTACACCAATGCTCATTCCACGGCTGAAAATAGGAACGACTGGCTTTTTGCTTCCGGCGAGTTCATCGGCAATCAACATGATGTTTGTTATATCTCGTCTCCATACATCAGAGTGGTTTTAATAATGGCAGTTTAAAGGGGAACTTCAGAGCTCAATTCTGTTGTAACGTGCTGAAAGCTGCTACCACAAACCATGTTCATTTGACAAAATAAGTTCAATAGCAAAGCTTCTGTGCATGCCAGAATAAAAAACATTAAAGCCAGATAAAAACTGAGGACGTCATGTATTCCGCACGTGAATCCGCGTTGTGCTTACTCCTGGCTATAATTTGTGACGGCGTCACGTGAAATACATTCTCAGGAATTTTCACTTATACTCCAGCAGGGAGTATAACTGGACAGAGCCCGGGGGCAATTACCCATGACCATCAGCAGGTTGCTGGCAGACCTTCCCCCCAACGGCCGTATTTGAACTCACAGCCATCCCATTGGTGAGAGGTTTCTGGGGTTTTCGTGACCCTGAATTGGTAGAGCTCTCTATTTTCAGAGCCTTGAATCCACCCGGTTTAACCAGAGTAACGCTAAAGATACAGAAGCCGTTATTCTCACAGCCAATGACGGTTCCTTCCCGACCGTTAACACTGAGCCGGTCAAACTGATCAAGGTAGAGGACGGCCGAGTTGGATGCCTTGACACGGCCACCTTGTGCTTTGGCCGAGTTGACCACTTCTCCGATTTGGGTCAGATGTACAATGGCCAGTTTGGTGCTGCCTTTTTTGGTTTGCACGTGGTAGTTGATGGAATAGATGTTTACATTGTTGACAACTTAATGTGTCAGATAGACCATGACTAATCTCTACCATTTTGAAAATACGGGTAGTAAGGTGAGAAATAGGTACCGGCTACAGGAATAGCGAACAGATAGACGGCCACCGATACGGGAGTCAGAGGCGCCATGTTTGTGGGTTTTTCTTTTGTAAAGATGCTCCACAAGTAATGTGCTATCCTCGGCAAACCTGAACATTTATTTGCAGGCTGCGTAGGGCTTAGACCACGTAAGTTACCTTGGAGAAATTTTATTTGTAATGTATTATTTTTATATTAGTTACAGAAGCGTAATAAGTAACGAGACGTTGAAAGAAACAAGGTCTGGTCTTTAATAATGTATAGTTTTGAAGCAAAAAATGATCACCACATTAACTCAGCCTTTTTTAGTATTTATGCCCGGTGACACGATGCAGTGATGGTTATATGTTATGGTTATTATACGAGTTTAACCGTTGTGGCGATTTGAGGGTGTCCTCATACATACAGTGGGACAGGTGTGTGTCTTGGATAGAGCAGTCAATCATATATTATATGTGTAACTGTGTTTATGCTGTAGCAGATATCCTCGAGGTTTCATGTTATTTCTCTTTTAAAGAGATTTTTCACTTTACTTAACTGTATGATATACCTGCGATGTGAAAAGAAATGATGCCGAGAAATGTTTTCTTGTAAATCGTTAATCGCTAATCGCTTGCCTGCTCTTGAATGGCAACAGTGTGCCAGAAATGTGTGAGAAAATTGTGCATTTTTCCGGTTTTAACGCGCAATGTTTACCTTCCGTGGCCAATTTTATTTTGAGTCTGTATGCCTGATCAAAACATGCCTCCTCAAAATGGTGCATAACTTAGCATGGATTACTTATCTGGTTCGAAATTGTGACGTGACATGGCAATTATCCATTTTCGTCCCATGTATTAGGGGTCTTACGCACAAAATTGATTAACTGGGGCGGTTAACCTTTTTAAATCTTATTCTTCATTATTAATATGTGATTTACCTTTCAGAACCTTTACAGATATGTTAAGATTTTGGAGTTTGTTGTTACTTCGGAATTGGAGTATCTGTATTTCTCTTTCAGTGTTCAAGAAAAAGCTCTTCTGAGTGTGATGAATTGATTGATTTCTTATTCACCATATTTTCATGAATATACAAATATATTTATTTGTTATTGTTAATCGCATGGCGGGAGTAAAGTCCAGTTAAACACTTGTTCTATCACAAACAATTGAAGTCTTGTGGCCAAGTATTCCACATGTACATGGTGATCAATTTTAACTTTAAAATAACAAAATACAGAACATAATTACATATAGAGATAACATAATATAGAACATAATTGCACATGAAATATACACATATGTAAAATCAAAGAGGAGGCGTGTGTCCGTGGAGACCGTCAGAGAAGTCAGAGAAGATGTTTCTTTAATTTAGTCTTGAAAAGGGAAGTAGAACCCGAGCCACCGAACTTAGGGAATAGTTTTATTGTGTGGTAGAATGGAGTATAAAGATTGTAGTTTTGATTCCCGGTAGGATAATTATGAATATTTAATTGTCTTGTGAAATTGAGACGAAAGTAGATAGGAAGATTTTGTGGGTGATGCATAAATTTGTGAGATTTGTGGCCAACTGATTTAATTGAAATATATTCAGTATTTTTAGTTTTATAAATATTGGTTCAGTATATTCTAGTCTATATGAAAAGGTAGTGTATCTCAAGGCTCGTTTTTTTGAGGAGCATTATTAAGGATAAAAGTGGATTTGGAAGGAGTTATTCCAGATAGGATTTGCATAGGGTAAGTATGGAAAGATAGGGGAGTAGTACAGAATAAGGTGAGCTTTTTTATTCAAGGAGTTTCTAATATGCGTTGTAATACCGATGTTCCTAGATATTTTCTTAGCGATATAAGTGATGTGGTCTGTCCACGTTAATCTATCGTTAAAAGCAATACCCACGAATATAAATTCACTCACAAGGTTTAAAGTGGTGCTATTTAGGATTAAATTGTGAGTTCTTTAATTAGAAGATTTATTTCTGTTGGAAATAACGATGAGCAATGTGACTGTATGATGATAAAGATAGTACGTAATGTGTTGCGTGGACAATGAATTCCCATTGAAACAATTACGCCTTGTGTATAGAAGCGAAGGTGAAAACTGTGACTAATTGTAATCAAACGATGAAAATGCTTGGTTATTTATAAATCTATTAATTAGTCATTTCTTTATAATCTTTTTTCAACCAATAAGCAGTTAGGTAATTTTCCGTGCGGAAAACAAACGTAAGAAGCGACACGCTGACGTACTGATAGTCAGCATTATCACTCAAGAACTGAAAACACAGCTGACCGGCCGCAGGTGAGCAACATCAGGAGTTCGAAAGCAGTGAACCTTTACCCAGAAAATTAACCTTTTTGTGAATGAAATTGACCATCGACGGCTACGCCTACCAATTTATCCCTATCCAGACGCGCGATAAAAATACGCCCATCAGAGGACGGAGCCTGTCCGACAGACTCCACGATGTTATCCCAAAGGTAAAAATTATTCAACATCTCGCAGAACATCTCCAAAAATATCTCCAAAAGCCATGAGGTTTGTCGAAGTCCCCAAACCCGACAAGATTGTAGAAAGGTGTATTTCGGTCAATCTTGTGAGTCAGTTCTGCGATTTGTACTAACTGGTGTCAATGTGAATGTAGATGATAATTGAGTTAGATTGAATAGGTGGGCAAAAGGTGAAAGTGCATTCTAGATTTCATCACATATGCACAAGGTTTAAATTTACACAGACACAGTTACGGTGTATTAAACTGGAAATGTATGTTCAGGGCTGTCAGTTTTTAACAATGTCTGTGTAGGGTTATAAGGAGTAATAATTAAGCAGTTTTTTCAACACGGGCACATTGTTAAATATCATTACCGCATGTTGATAAACTGAACTAAGACAACACCTTTACAAGAATATCAAAACTAATTAGCACATTCAAATGTAAAGTGCAGAATAACTATGTAACTGACCATTACAATGAAACCATTTTTGCTTAATTAAAAAAATAACAGTCAGAACTGGAAATAAGTACATGGCCTAAGTGGCTGTGGACACCATCTGCTTTGATTGTACATTTGTATACAATAAAACACATGGGCAAGAAAACGCTTTGGAATGCCTCCAGACGAATGGCCTCCGTGGAAACATGGATGATATTTTCATTTCACAAGCTTGATAATCTGGTGTATTTCAAATAAAAACCCCTTGACGAGCATTGTTGCTGGAGAGAGAAATGCTATATTGTTGAGTTCTAGCAAGCTGAGTGAGTGGTGGGTTTCGGAAAACATGGTCTCCCTTACTTCGTGTAGCTGTAATTGACGAGCTGTGATTTGGGCGCAGATAACTCTTCGCTAGCGATAGGTCAGTTCTACTCCTGTGTTACGTGTGGAACATGTGCAAATTTATACATATTAAATGTGAAGAAAACAAAGAAACAATATATGTATTTTCTGTCCATAAAAATGTAGTTTTCGAAATTTATACTCTTTAACATATTTCCACCCCTGTAAAATTCTTGTAAAACATGGGATACACTGATTTCACACAACTTTTCCTACACCTGTATGCTGAGGTCCGGATACGATTGTTATGACTGTTTTATCAATGAACCACGTTCCTCTCTCTCGGTGTGGAAATCTGTTCTTAATGCCTCACGATTGGTACCCTACATTGCTCTCAGTTGTTAACAGCATGTACAGAAATGTACAATTTCTAGCAAATGTCAAATGTGTAATGGATGAGAACTGACTATATCCCAATGAACCGTTAAGGGCTGCGGTAAGAATGGCGCATGCGCGGTGAGGATGTCTAGGAGCTCCAGAAACTCTTTATAGTCGACTGCTTTTAATCACTCTAGACGCTGCTTATTGGTTTGCTTTAACTCGTGAGACCTTTGTAATTGATATTTTGCTCGCTTCGTGCAGTTTCTGAGCTTCGAACATGACATGTTTCAATACCATCTCAAGAGGCCAATAATACTAATAATAATAATCGTGTATAGCGAACAACAATAAATTATCAATAAATAAACACGTGAACACAATAAAGAAAATACGCAAAATGAATTGCTTCTTGAAAGAGATTTTATAATTCCATTCAAACATAATGAGCACAACATTGTAAACTCATGTGTTTTAAACAAAGGAGAGATTAAAGGTTGGAGTTAAGGAACATGTATACATATGAATAGCGTGTTAAGATCATTTATTTTTTTAATTTTTACGTCAAGACTGTCACAATTAATTCTATATGGAATACCAAGTCCCAAGAAACCTTTATATGCATAGGTTACATATACCTCTGATTTATATGCATGCAGACGTGTTTCAAAATCTTGCAGTATTCAATGAGTCATCATTACTGGGAGATCCAACGACAATTATGGTTTACCACTTATCCATAGGTATAGCTCTGGGGAGTTTCAGATCCGTGAATCTACCCGCTTTAACCAGAGACACGCTAAAGGTACAGAAGCCGTTATTCTCACAGCCAATGACGGTTCCTTCCCGACCGTTAACACTGAGCCGGTCAAACTGATCAAGGTAGAGGACGGCCGAGTTGGACGCCGTGACACAGTCACCTTTTGCCTTGGCAGAGTTGACCACTTCTCCATTCTGAGTTAGATCTACATGGGCCTGTTTGGTGCTGCCTTTCTTGGTTTGTACGTGGTAGTTGATGGAATAGATGCCTGGCACGGGTGCAGAGAAGACACCGTATTCTACGTTGTATCCGCCATTGATGTTTGTGACGACTTGGTCAAAGCCAACAGGTGCAGGTTTGTAGAAGTACTGGTCAGTGGTTCTGACCACAAATGTGGCCACGGCGTCCTGAGGGTTCACGTATCTTTCGGGCTGTGGCAGTTTCGAGGGAAGCGGTCGGCCAGATGGTCCGCGTTGTCCGGACCCTCTAGCTCCACCCATACCACCCATGCCAGCACCCCCAGCACCTCCGAGTCCTCCAGCACCTGCACCACCTCTGAGTCCTCCAGCACCTGCAGCACCTCCAGCACCTCTGAGTCCTCCAGCACCTCCCAGTCCATCAGCACCCCCACGTCCACTTTCCTGCCCTCCTTCAAAACCTTGCCGTCCAATTAATGGGAAACCTGATTGTGAAGCAAAGGAAATCTGTGAGAGATACTTAGTATTAAGCAGCACGCCATTTGATACAGCGAGGCCATTTGGTCAGCGAAGGTGGATATATATCTTTCACTGCTTTTGTTATGTGAGGGCTATTCACAGTTAGCAATTCATCAATATACAGATTGGTTTAAGATCGAGCCTGAAGAAGGCTGCTCTGTAATAATTTCTGCATATAGTCGTATTCTTACGAAAACAAGTTTAACTTGCCAAAAATGAGTCACAATTCGTAGCCATCGGAATACCTGTATACTGTAGATAAAGGGTTTGCCCAAATTTCACATGGATGTTATTAATGAGAAATTCAAGTAACTCAATAAACAACAAGACAACCCTTGTATGTAATACAACTGAATCTTCGTTCCCACAAAAAATATGATTTGTTCAGATTGTAATGACAATAAAAATGTGATTTATACATCGGCCAGTTATTATTTACACAGAATAGTCGACCAGACATGATAAATATATAACAATCGGACAGGTAATAATTTCAAGTGACAATGGTCCGGATATGATTTGTACATGAGTATTGGCCAGATATAGTTTTGTCATAACAATCGGCCACATCTGATTTTCACATAACAATCGGCTAGAAACAGCTGCGAGAAACAATCGCATATGTCAATGTATACTAATTCTTTATCTTTCCCCTCCTATCACAGCGTGGCCGAAATAATTACTTGCCAGAAACAGATTGGGTACGGTGGTTGAAAATTAACAATACTGTGAGATCACAATGACAACGTGGTTTTAAAGTTATTATAGCCTTTAACATAGACGTAACCTTCTGCCCCAATTGACGCTACAATGCAGCTAAAACCGCAAGTCAAGCATTGTAAAATGTTAAATATTTCACTCCTAAGTCTCATTATTAGAAAGCACAAAAAATTCCAGCAGCTTTAGAATCTGGTACGTGTCAGAGGTGTGACCTTCCGTTCCTATTATCATGAGAGCCATTCATCGGTGTATGATATTTACCACGGATGAATGTTCCATACTGATGATAACTTACCTGAACCGTACCGTTCACGGTAGTTGTTAGGCGGGTGGTAGCCACCGAATGCCGGAATGGCGAACAGACAGATGGCCATCGAGATGAGAGTCAAAGACGCCATGTTTATGTGTTGGTCTGAGAAGGTGCTGTACCCGCCAGACCTGGGCATTTATATACAGCTGAGTAGGGTGGAGACTACGTAAGTTACCTTGGGAAAAACTTTATTTGCAACAGAGCATTTTTGTATCAGTCTATGAAACATAAACACCAACGTTAAAAGCCTCTAAAAGAAACAAGGCCTGGTATCTAAGAATACTATCTAAGAGAATTTTTTAGGATCTTATCGGTGGAGGCTATACAGCGATGATGAAATATTGATACTGTCTTCACCTGGTGAACGTGGAAGAAAAAACTAAATTTGATGTATATTTTTAGGCGCTTTTGCATCTCGTTAAACTTCGGTTGATGAACTAATCTGTAGGGCGTCAATTGTTTTTAGGCCTTGTCATATACGCCGAAAGCTTATCAGATACTTATACCCAAATGCGTGGCTTGCATGTCGAAGAAATGTACATGTCTGCTGTGCTTATTTATCTCTCGTGCCGTAACTTTGCCAGAATAGTTGAACGGTTTACTGATGTAAGCTACAAGCACACATAACATTTAGAATAACATTTTCATTGACATTGACAGAAGAAATTATATTTTAACAGTTGTACATGCATGTCGTTCTACTGTTTTGGATCTGTCCATATCTGATTCACATCTTTCATACTGTACAGATGTATTGTTCACGTTTACGAATTGTGATCCAGTCTGATTTCATTGCATCTGGTGATAAACTAAACTAAACGTGAAAACAAAAGTAAAGGACGCCCATAATGAAGTTATGATAAGTGAAAATACCTTTACTAAGTTTTCTTGATTGCTTTGATTGTATGCCTTTCTGCACCATAATTGATACTGTGATGTACCATTGACCTCACAAACTTTCTGTATAGCTGTGAATAAAGTTCATGTGAGCCGTATTCCTGTAATGTTTGTGTGTGTTTGAAAAAGCATACATGACATTAAATTTCTCCTTCAAAGCCTTCAAAGTGTATCGTCAGTGACGAACCACATTATCATAAATGCTAACCCCTTTGTATGTAAAATTCTACTGCGTTGTCAAAAAATGAATTGAAACTTATGTTGGATGAACGACCGTTAAAAACCATCAAGGAAATTAGGTGGATTTTTTATTCAGATTTTCTTGAACCAGTAAAGTGCTTTTTAAACATCGTCTTTCGTCGGCGTCCCACAACTTTTTCTACACATTTAGGCTCTGCTCTGAGTAAAAGGTGAAGCTCGCATTAATTTTCAGTTTTATTGACAAAACTCATTGTGACGTTATATGCAACATTTATTATCGGTCGTTTGCATTTAATTCAACAAATGAGAGAACAAAAAATAAGTAATGGTACTTTTAGACACATTTTACTTAGCATTTCTTTTGATGCTTATTTACCTTTAGATCTTACTTTTGTTTATCATTTAAATTGTTATTTATCAAAAGTCGAATGCACATAAGTGAGTTACATTAATGGGATTACTCTCATCAGGTCTCAAGCTTCACTGCAATTTAAGGTATTGAACACTAACTGAAAACATCAACAATGAGCGTTTAGGACTCAAACCGTCAATCAAACAGATGACTCAACTAGGCCTTTTGACATATTGGCTTTATAATTATGTGGTCCAAAATATAGACATGCATTAATTTGATGGTGTGATTTTTGAGGAAATAAGATGTATGACTCATAGATTTAGGTGTCCTGAAAAGATTACTCATATCATCGGAATGCGAATGTCGTTCTAACATTTGATGGCTGAAGACTGGTATTCCAATGCTCATTCCACGGCTGACGATAGGAAAGTTTGTTTGCTTCCGTCGAGTCAATGGGCAATCAACATTATATTTGTTGTGGCTGATCTCCTTACATCAGACAGTTTAAAGGAGAACTTCAGAGCAGATTTTTGGTGTAACTTTGTAATAGCTGCTACCGGTACTACAAAGCATCACCTCCTGTGTAAAGCTTCCGTGAATGCCAAAAGAAAAAACATCTGTCGAGTCTGATCTCTACAGGCTTTTAGTCTGCCATTAAAGAAAGTAAAAATCGTTTGAAATACGTTATCACCACTCGGAATTTACTTAAATCTATCTTGCTTACAGAAAACTGAACAAAACAAATGTATTTGAACTTTCGATTGGATTATTGCGCTGGTGCAGAGTAATGACGCAGGAGACTCCCCTCAATGTAGTCTGTTTGTATGACTTTTAGAGCGATTGGACAAGCTTGCATTGCAAATAGTAAGGAAACTCTACGCTGTTGTACAAATTTAAGACTTCAGCATCCGGATAAATTGCCACCTGATATCTGATCATTCCCATCAAAATCGACATTCCTGAATATCAGTAAAGGGTGTATGGGGTCAATAATTGCAAAGCCAGTGTCCAAAAAATCCACAAATAACACAAACCACGATAGAACTAAAAAGTAAATAAGATAAAAAATTTAGGGCGGAATCATGCATGAGGATGAGTCAACAGTGTTTAATGTCGACGAAAAAACGCAATGCATGTTCTAGGTGGAGAATAAAAGCGGTATCCAAATCCTGTGCCAATACGTAAATCAAATATGTCTCTCACTTGCACTTTGATTTCAAGTGCTCATGTGGCCAACCTGGTGATTATGCTCAACACGATGAACATACGGCCCATAGTCCAGAATTAAGCGGAATTAGACACAGTTATGAAAAGGAGTTCTAGAGATTCTCAGTCCGTATTTACAAACACGAGAGGTATATCCATCGTAACATGTAAGAAACTTAGAGTGAGGGCGTTTGGTGGAATATCCTTGATACACAAGTGTTTGCGGTAATAACTTGTGGCGTTGGTTGAAATCGTCACATAGTACTTAGGATCTAATAAATGCTACAAGGCGAGATATGTATACGCCATATGCAGGGGTATTCGGTACATTGCTATCCGAGTGTACGGATAATTCACAATATCAAAATCCAAGCTAACACTCTTGTCGTGGATAAATGGTTTGCCAAAAGTTCACATGGATATTTTTACGGCAAATTGAAGTAACTCAATAAACAACGAAACATCCAATGAATTTAAACCCTTGTATGTAATAGGACTGAAGCCTCCTTCCTACTCTAGAGTCGGATTATCATGAAAAAATAGAATATTCAGTATATTCAGACATGATCAGAATATTATGATAAAAACAATGTCATTTATACATGATTTAAACATGATAATGAATCATGCATGATCAACATATAAGAATCGGACAGTCGGTGATTTTCACGTTACTACCAGATGTGATCTGAACATAAGTATTGGCCAGATATGATTCTGTCATAACAATCGGCCAGATCTGATTTTCATATGAAAGTCAACACAATTTTCACAGTTCCGGATACAAAGCTTAAATCCTGCGCCCATTCTGGCCCCGAGGATACGCGAAGGGTTGGTCGACCATTCGCCGATCATGTTTCCCTCCTTTCGCGGATGGCGATACTCCGGCAATCATTCGTGGATGATGGTCGGAGGGTCGGCGTATCTTGACCAGGGACTTCTCATTATAACGGACCCATTTTCGGCACACCGATCATTCAGACGTGCTGCCTCCAGTCATATAAAGACAAATTGAACTCGGTTGATGACTTTTAGGCACTCGACCTTGATTTCCAGCTGATGTGTTTTCTTGAAGTTACTATTTACTCCATTCCGGAGAATGGAAAGTTCAAGCGTGATGTTAAACTTGTCCTCCGACAGGTGAGGATCGAAAGGTTACTGTGTGCCATTTTCGACAAGCTTCATTTTTGCATTGACTGCATAGAGCAGTGTGATGAACATAGAAATAGTGGTGGGAATTTATGGAAACATACAAAACGACATTAATTTGAGATCAGCTGAAAAAGTTCGTAAGGCCGTCGCCACTTATTTTGGAGAGACACTGTAATCAATACAAGAGCAATACAATGAAGACAACGATATGACCTTACGGACCTCCCTCATGCAAAACGGCCATAGGTTGAGGTATTTCATAACAGTCATGACAGATTTATACAAGTTGGTTTTGAATTTTTTCTGTAGAAGGTTTTGGGAGTAAAGTAGTGCCGATTTATCGGAATTAGACAGGCTTTCACTGAGTGATCACAATTTCACAAGAGAGTAAAATAAATATGAAACTTTATACTAGAGCTAGAATATTGAAGTGATGTTGGCCGGGAAAGGTCACAAATCACACCAGGATCGTGGCACCATCATCCGCGCATGATCCATTTTAGCCCCGGAAGTTTTACAACTTTGAAATTTGCAGAAATGGCAATTTTTGGCCTCATGTATTAATTCCGGTTACCTGAAGTCAGTTCCGGTTAGGTCAAATTTGTGTGGCCTGGGGATGATGTTTGGCCTTAAGAATACGTCTGTAACTTCATTTGTTATGGAGATACACCCACTTCGGGTTTTGATGACGTCACTTCCGATTTTCCAAAAGTTGCATGTTCGGCATCAGCGTGCCCAACTGCATCAGATAAAACAATTTCCTACACTTAATTTCTGAACAGTTTAGAAAACACATTACATGTTTACCTATTGCCTGGCTCCTAGAATTTTCCATCAAACTTTCCTTTTCAAACTTCAAGTGCAATGTCTTGGAAATACCAAATACCATGTAAGAGAAAATTCTGGTCAGGCGTTATTGAGAGGAAGATTTTTTAAGGTTTTCATCAAAATGCAATAGAGCCGTCAAGTCACGTGAGCAAAAGTTTCTAAAAGTGTAGGTGCAAAACTTCAGGTCTGTACGACAAACATTCTGAAGTTTCATATCTGCGTGATTTGCTGTTTTCTCAAAAAACGCGGGACAAATTTGCTGAGAAAAATAATAATTATAATAGAATAATCCGATTGAAAACAAATGGATTCAAGCTTAATTAATGTACGAAAGTTATATAAATAACGAGACCTTGAAAGATAACATGGTCTGGTATCTAAGAATGACTAATTTTTTATCAGAGAAGCATTAACTTATTAAGTCATTGTTTTTATCCTTTGGGGCTTGTTGGAATGATCGTCTGTGATGATGCCTGTATAGCATCTTTTGCCTTTCACATTTGCTTCATCATAGTGTAGAAAAGTTGGGAACTACGAAGTGATTTCTTTACTTAGCCTTGGTTATTTTATATCAAAGTTCAAACAACATTTTCTTACTTGACAACAGTAAGGATTGTTGGTGAATGTTCAACTAGAAAATATTGGACAAAAAATTATACTTAAGGTGTATCCGTATGCCAGGACAAAAGTAAAACTTTCTGTATGTGCATATATATGTATATATGTGTGTGTGTGTATTTATTTGTTTATTTATTTCCGATTTTTGTTTGTAAATTTTATCTCTTTCCCTCATGTCATACACATTAATACATCAGGCTGGAGAAGTTTGGAAGTATTCTTTCATTATGCCTTAAACCAGTTAACTTGGCGAATAGCTCTTTTGTTCCAACGTTTTTGTTTAACATTATACAGTGTTTAAAATGAAGACCAACGTTTCTACGCTACTTCAGTGTTTTAAGCTCTTAAAGTTGGGGGCTATACACCGATGATTAAACATTTATTTTGTGTTCACCTGGTGCACGTGGAAGAAAAAACAAACTTGATGTATATTTTAGGCACTTGTACATCTCGTTAAACTTCGGTTGATGAAGTCATCTGTACAGCGTCATGGCTCATAAACGCAACATAATTGTTTTTTAGGCTTATCAAATACGCCGATAGTTAATTACGTATACCTAAATGTCTGACTTCCATCTTAAAGAAATGCACACGTCTGCTGTGCGTGTTTCTTCGTCGTACCGTAACCTTGCCACAATAGTCGCTCGTTTTACCGACATCAGTCACCAGCATACATAATATTTAGAATATTTATTTTATTGACAGGGATAGAAGAAATTATACAGTTGCAAATGTATGTAGTTCCACTGCTGTTGTATCTGATTCACAGTTTTACACTGTATAGATGTCTTATTGATGTTTACGAATTGTTATCTGTTATTGCATCTGGAAATAAACTGCACTAAGCACTAAAGGATTATTTATTTATTTGATTGGTCTTTTAATCCGTACTCAAGAATATTTCACTTATACGACAGCGGCCAGCATTGTGGTGGAAGGAAACCGGTCAGAGCCCCGGGGAAATCTTCAGGTTGCTGGCAGACCTTTCCACGTTAAACGATTAATAAAGGTGAAGGGTCACTCAGCAATGAAGTTATGGTGTATGAAAAGTCCACCAAATCTGTTTATGAATATATCGTCACTGATTTTTCTCAGATTTGTTCGCCCAAATTAAACGCGCTGAAATATTTTGATTATATGATAGGTTATATGGACCATATTGATCCTGTGGTTTACCAATCACAAAACTTTTTGTATACATTTAATTTTAGCTCTGAATAAAGTTCTTGTGAGCCATACTCCTGTAATGTTTCCCTATGCATGAAAAAGCATATATGACATTAAATTTCTGGTTTGAGGCCAGAGATAATTTGCGTGACATCAGTGGTGAACCACGTTATGTATGTATGTGTATATGTAGGCTTGCGGTTTTATGCTCACTTAATAATTTTTCAGTGTACTTGTCTTCTTGTGACAGAACGATGTTCATTCATGTTGCCAAAGTGCTGACTCCACTGCAACATCGTGCAGAAGACACCATATATGACACCCCACACAGTCATATACTGACACCGGACCAGTCAATCGTGTTTCCTTGCTGTAACTTCTCAGTGCTGAGCGCAAACGAGATAGCAACAAGTACCATAAACCCACCTTACAATCACAACATTTCACTGCGTTTTATTTGGTAGAAAAAGAAATCTAAAAAGATCCAGTAAAGTTCTTTTCAGATACAGTTTTTAATGGTCTCCTCACTCAGGATAACTTTATTTTTATAATGTCTTTCCCTCAGTAATCGTTCCATCAATCCTGCTGAAGTTTGTTAATTAGTTATTCCATTATTGCCCTTTCACCCACGTACATACATCTCCTTCTTTCGGAAAATAGAACGCTGGATTTATGTTGGATTAACAAAGGTTAAACAAAGAAAGTAGGTAGATTTATTTTTTCAGATTTTCTGGAACCAGTAAATTGCTTTTAAAACACCGTGTTCCTCGATCGCAGAGAACTTGTCCTACTCTTTATACTCTGGTCTCAGTAACAAGTGAAGCTGACATAAATATCCAGTTTTATGGACAAAGTTCATAGACCATATACATTATCAGTTGTTTGTATTTAATTCAATGAACAAACAAGATAATACAATAAGTAATGGTATATTTTTAGACGCAGTTTAATTACCATTTCTTTTGATGCTTACTTAACCTTAGATATTACTTCTGTTTATGATTTGCCAAAGTCAAATTCCTAAAGATGAGTTACATTAATGGCTTTGCTTTCACAATGTCTCAAGCATCACTGCAATTTAAGGTACCGATCACTGACTGAAAGCATGAACCACGAGCGTTGATGTCCTTCGACTACACGTGACTCAAATAGGCCTATTACCGAAGCGAAACACTCAGATCATATTTCTTTTATTTATTTCATGGGTGTTTTACGCAGTACTGCAGAAAATCTCACTTATGCGACGGCGGCAAGCATTATGGTGGGAGAAAGCCCAGCGGAAACCCACGACCATCCGAAGGTTGCTGGCGGACCCTTCCATGTAATGCCGGAGAGAAAGCCAGCATATGTTGGGCTTGAACTCACAGCGACTGCATTGGTGAGAGGCGCGGGGTCATAATGCCGCCTTGGCGCGCCAACTCTCTCCACCATGGAGGCCCACTTGAGCTTATATGGCGTCCCAAATTCATGTATGTAATAATTTGATGGCGAACAGATATGTTCGGAATACGACTGTCGTTCTAAAGGCTAATGATTTGTATTGGAACCTTCGCAATCTGTTATTTTATACTTATAATTAGCGTCGGTGAACTCGTGTGCGAATGTCCACCCGACACTTGACCAAAGGTGTCAGTAGGTCAGATCCACGGCTGCTGACTGGTATACCAATAGTCATTCCAGGCCTGATGACTGCTATACCAATGCTCATTCCACGGCTGAAAATAGGAACGACTGGCTGTTTGCTTCCGGCGAGTTCATCGGCAATCAACATGATGTTTGTTATATCTCGTCTCCATACATCAGAGTGGTTTTAATAATGGCAGTTTAAAGGGGAACTTCAGAGCTCAATTCTGTTGTAACGTGCTGAAAGCTGTTACCACAAGCCATGTTCATTTGACAAAATAAGTTCAATAGCAAAGCTTCTGTGCATGCCAGAATAAAAAACATTAAAGCCAGATAAAAACTGAGGACGTCATGTATTCAGCACGTGAATCCGCGTTGTGCTTACTCCTTGCTACAATTTGTGACGGCGTCACGTGAAATACGTTCTCAGGAATTTTCACTTATACGCCAGCATTATGGTGGGAGGTAACCGGAATTACCCATGACCATCAGCAGGTTGCTGGCAGACCTTCCCACGTACGGCCGGTTTTGAACTCACAGCGATCCCATTGGTGAGAGATTTCGGGGGGTTTTCGTGACCCAGATTTGCTCTCACCATTAGGTTGACCGTCGTTGTGTAAGTGAAATATTCCTGAGTACGGCGTAAAACACCAATCAAATAAATAAACCATGTTTTGCTTCATTTATGGACGGCGACGGCACCTGGAGTAACCATCCGGGGTAACCGATGACTTGTGGGAAATGATCTACGAATTTTCACACGGGCTTCCTCGCTTTGTTCTTTGAAGGCAAGTGGTCTTGGAGAAACTAAGGTTAGGATAATTGCCCTAAGAGCCCCGGAGAAACGATTATGAAAGCAGAGGAATTTATAAAATGTATTGACCCTCCAAGTGCCTTGTGGTCAGAATCGTGCAGTTTGTCGATGACCCAAGTCCTGGTTAATGGCTCACAGCCGGGTTACTGGCTCACAGCCTGGTTAGTGGCTCACAGGAGGGTTAGTGGCTCACAGTGGGTACAGACATGTACATTTAATTCTTGACTACTCACATGGACAGGGATTTTTAAGGGTTGACAACTGCTGTAATAATTTACCATTAACGGCTGGGGGGATGTAATCATAGGTTCTCGATGATTATCGTTGGCTTGATTGATTCTGAAAGAAATGCCACTTATCCTTTTCAAATCATTGTTTTCTCACACGCTGTCTGTACACCTTGTTGGTAAAAAACCATCACAAATCATACCGGCAACAACAAACAAAAGATGGAGAAAACATTACTTCATAAAAGATATTTTAATGTCATACAATATAACATATGTATCATGACAGAGTAAACGGTCGTCAGATACTTTTAAACAATTGAGACTTTAGCTTCTGGTTAAGTTGATAAAAGTAAGCATACGTATCATTATTTGGTGTTCAGATTTAAAATCGTCACGTTTAGACTGTCACTATTTATTGTACTGGGAATATCAAGTACTAGTGAAACATTAGGCTTTATGTAATACTGACTTGTATGCAGCAAATACCGTTGGTAGAGCTCTCTATTTTCAGAACCTTGAATCAACCCGGTTTCACCAGAGACACGTTAAAGATGCAGAAGCCGTTATTCTCACAGCCAATGACGGTTCCTTCCCGACCGTTAACACTGAGCCGGTCAAACTGATCAAGGTAGAGGACGGCCGAGTTGGACGCCGTGACACAGTCACCTTGTGCCTTGGCCGAGTTGACCACTTCTCCGTTCTGGGTCAGATGTACAGTGGCCAGTTTGGTGCTGCCTTTCTTGATTTGTACGTGGTAGTTGATGGAATACATGCCTAACACCAGGGCAGAAAAGACACCGTATTCTACGTTGTATAGGCCATTGATGTTTGTGATGACGTGGCCAAGGGTTCCACAGTATCGTTCCGGTTGTGGCATTTTCATTGATGGTTTGAATGTCAGGCACCTGTGCCTCTTCCAGCGTCTCCAGCGTCCCCCAGTCCTCCAGTAACCCCACGGGCAGTTTACGGCCTGACTAAGTAACGAGACGTTGAAGGAAACAAGGTCTAGTATTTAATAATGTGTACTTTTGAAGAAGCCATTGTTCACCATATTAACTCAGCCTTTTTTAAGTATGTAGGCAGGCTGACAGGATGCAGTGATGGTTATATGTTATGGTTGTACGAGTTTAATCGTTGTGACGATTTGAGGGTGTCCTCAACATACAGTGGGACAAGTGTGTGTCTTGGATAGAGCAGTCAATCATATATTATATGTGTAACTGTGTTTATGCTGTAGCAGATATCCTAGAGGTTTCATGTTATTTCTCTTTTAAAGGCGAACTGTCATTTTTCACTATACTTAACTGCATGATATACCTGTGATGTGGAAAGAAATGATGCCGAGAAATGTTTTCTTGTAAATCGTTAATCGCTAATCGCTTGCCTGCTCTTGAATGGCAACAGTGTGCCAGATATGTGTGAGAAAATTGTGCATTTTTCCGGTTTTAACGCGCAATGTTACCTTTTATTTTGAGTCTGTATGCCTGATCAAAACAAGTCTCCTCAAAATGGAACATAACTTGGCATAGATTCCTTATTTGGTTCGAAATTGTGACGTGACATGACAATTATCCATTTTCGTAGGATGAATTGGGGGTCTAATAGGAAGGTATGAAACCTAATCACATCGTAATTCGGTGTATAATTAGCTTAATTGGTTTGTGCACAAAATAAAACTGACTGAAATTTTTTCAAAATCTTGCGATTTTGATTCTTTAAATCACTTTGGTTCCGTGTTTCAGATACACCCAGCATATACTGTGCCAGTTTTACGCACAAAATTGATTAACTGGGACGGTTCACCATTGAGCTTTACAGTCACAAGGTACAAAATGATCCATTTCTCAGTATATTTGTCTTCTTTTCTCATTCAGTGTTCCGCAAAAGAGAAAATGAAATTTCAACGTTAACCACGTTAATATTAACGTTTTTAAATCTTATTCTTCATTATTATAATGTGATTTACGTTTTAGAACCTTTACAGATATGTTAAGATTTTGGAATTCTCATTCAGGCTGAGATTTACGGAATTGGAGTATCTGTATTTCTCTTTCAGTGTTCAAGAAAAAGCTCTTCTGAGTTTGATGAATTGATTGAATTCTTATTCACCATATTTTCATGAATATACAAATATATTTATTTGTTATTGTAAGTCGCATGGCGGGAGTAAAGTCCAGTTAAACACTTGTTCTATCACAAACAATTGAAGTCTTGTGGCCAAGTATTCCACATGTATATGGTGTATCAGTTTTAACTTTAAGATAACATAATACAGAACATAATTACACATAAAGATAACAGAATACAGAACATAATTACATATAGAGATAACATAATATAGAACATAATCACACATGAAATATACACATATGTAAAATCAAAGAGGAGGCGTGTGTCCGTGGAGACCGCCAGAGAAGTCAGAGAAGATGTTTCTTTAATTTAGTCTTGAAAAGGGAAGTAGAACCCGAGCTACCGAACTTAGGGAATAGTTTTATTTTGTGTGGTAGAATGGAGTATAAAGATTGTAGTTTTGATTCCGGGTAGGATAATTATGAATATTTAATTGTCTTGTGAAATTGAGACGAAAGCAGGTAGGAAGATTTTGTGGGTGATACATAAATTTGTGAGATTTGTGGCCAACTGTTTTAATTGAAATATATTCAGTATTTTCAGTTTTTTAAATATTGGTTCGGTATATTCTAGTCTATGTGAAAAGGTAGTGTATCTCAAGGCTCGTTTTCGGAGGAGCATTATTAAGGATAAAAGTGAGTTTGGAAGGTGTTATTCCAGATAGGATTTGCATAGGATAAGTATGGAAAGATGGGCGAGTAGTACAGAATGAGGAGAGATGTTTTTATTCAAGGAGATTTTAATATAGGTTATTATACCGATGTTTCTTGATATTTTTTAGCAATATAAGTGATGTGGTCTGTTCAAGTTAATCTATCGTTAAAAGCAATACCCACGAATTTAAATTCACTCACAAGGTTTAAAGTGGTGCTATTTAGGATTAAATTGTGAGTTCTTTAATTAGAAGATTTATTTCTGTTGGAAATAATGATGACCAATGTGACTGTATGATGATAAAGATAGTACGTAATGTGTTGCGTGGACAATGAATTGCCATTGAAACAATTACGCTTTGTGTATAGAAGCGAAGGTGAAAACTGTGATTAATTGTAATCAAACGATGAAAATGCTTGGTTATTTATAAATCTATTAATTAGTCATTTCTTTATAACATTTTTTACAACCAATAAGCAGTTGGGTAATTTTCCGTGCGGAAAACAAACGTAAGAAGCGACACGCTGAAGCACTGATAGTCAGCATTATCACTCAAGAACTGAAAACATTGATCTGGGCACAGCTGACCGGCCGCAGGTGAGCAACATCAGGAGCTCGAAAGCAGTGAACCTTTACCCAGAAAATTAACCTCTTTGTGAATGAAATTGACCATCGACGGCTACGCCTACCAATTTATCCCTATCCAACGGAGACGCGCGATAAAAATACGTCCATCAGAGGACGGAGCCTGTCCGACAGACTGCACGATACAGTCTATGTTATCCCATAGGTAAAAATTATTCAACATCTCGCAGAACGTCTCCAAAAATATCTCCAAAAGCCATGAGGTGGCGTTTGTCCAAGTCCCCAAATCCCCAAAAGTCCCAAAAAAGATTGTAGAAAGGTGCATTTCAGTCAATCTTGTGAGTCAGTTCTGCGATTTGTACTAACTGGTGTCAGTGTGAATGTAGAGGATAATTGAGTTAGATTGAATAGGTGGGCAAAAGCTGAAAGTGCATTCTAGATTTCATCACATATGCACAAGGTTTAAATTTACACAGACACAGTTACGGTGTATTAAACTGGAAATGTATGTTCAGGGCTGTCAGTTTTTAACAATGTCTGTGTAGGGTTATAAGGAGTAATAATTAAGCAGTATTTTCAAAACGGGCACATTGTTAAATATCATATCCACATGTTGATAAACTGAACTAAGGCAACACCTTTACAAGAATATCAAAATAATCAGCACATTCAAAAATAAAATGCAGAATAACTATGTAATTGATTATCACCGGTTCAAAATATTCAAAATCGAAAATTCAGAACTGACTGGAAATAACCACATGGCCTAAGTGGCTATATTGTAGACTGTGGACACCATCTGTTTTGATTGTACATTTGTATACAATAGAACACATGGACAAGAAAACGCTTTGGAATGCCTCCAGACGAATGGCCTCCGTGGAAACATGGATGATATTTTCATTTCACAAACTTGATAATCTGGTGTATTTCAAATAAAAACCCCTTGACGAGCATTGTTGCTGGAGAGAGAAATACTATATTGTTCAGTTCTAGCAAGCTGAGTGAGTGGTGGGTTTCGGAAAACATGGTCTCCCTTGTTTCGTGTAGCTGTAATTGACGAGCTGTGAGTTGGTCGCAGATAACTCTTCGCTAGCGGTAGGTCAGTTCCCGTGTCACGTGTGGAAGGTGTGCAAATTTATACATTTTAAATGTGAAGAAAACAAAGAAACAATATATGTACTTTCTGTCCATAAAAATACATAGTGCGATTTATACTTTTTAGAATATTTCCACCCCTGTAAAATTCTTGTAAAACATGGGATACATTGATTTCACACAACTTTTCGGATACAATTCTTGTGACTATTTTGTCAATGAACCACGTTCGGCTCTGTCGGTATGGAAATCTGTTCTTAATGCTTCACTACTGGTACCTACATGCAAATGTGTAAATAGATGACGACTGACTATATCCCAATGAACCGTTAAGGCCTGAGGTAGGAATGGCGCATGCGATGTGAGGATGTCTAGGAGCTCCAGAAACTCTTTATAGTCTACTGCTTTTAATCACTCTAGACGCTGCTTATTGGTTTGCTTCCACTCGTGAGACCTTTGTAATTGATATTTTGCTCGCCTCGTGCAGTTTCTGAGCTTCGAACATGACATGTTTCAATACCATCTCAAGAGGCCAATAATACTAATAATAATAATCGTGTATCGCGAACAACAATAAATTATCAATAAATAAACACGTGAACACAATAAAGAAAATACGCAAAATGAATTGCTTCTTACAAGAGATTTTATAATTCCATTCAAACATAATGAGCACAACATGTGTTTTAAACAAAGGAGAGATTAAAAGTTGGAGTTAAGGAACATGTATACATATGAAAAGCGTGTTAAGATCATTTATTTTTTTAATTTTTACGTCAATACTTTCACAATTAATTCTATATGGAATACCAAGTCCCAAGAAACCTTTATATGCATAGGTTACATATACCTCTGATTTATATGCATGCAGACGTGTTTCAAAATATTGCAGTATTCAGTGAGTCATCATTACTGGGAGATCCAACGACAATTATGGTTTACCACTTATCCATAGGTATAGCCCTGGGGAGTTTCAGATCCGTGAATCTACCCGCTTTAACCAGAGACACGCTAAAGGTACAGAAGCCGTTATTCTCACAGCCAATGACGGTTCCTTCCCGACCGTTAACACTGAGCCGGTCAAACTGATCAAGATAGAGGACGGCCGAGTTGGACGCCGTGACACAGTCACCTTGTGCCTTGGCCGAGTTGACCACTTCTCCGTTCTGGGTCAGATCTACATGGGCCTGTTTGGTGCTGCCTTTCTTGGTTTGTACGTGGTAGTCGATTGAATAGATGCCTGGCACGGGTGCAGAGAAGACACCGTATTCTACGTTGTATCCGCCATTGATGTTTGTGACGACCTGGTCAAAGCCAACAGGTGCGGGTTTGTAGAAGTACTGGTCAGTGGTTCTGACCACAAATGTGGCCACGGCGTCCTGAGGGTTCACGTATCTTTCGGGCTGTGGCAGTTTCGAGGGAAGCGGTCGGCCAGCTGGTCCGCGTTGTCCGGACCCTCTAGCTCCACCCATACCACCCATGCCAGCACCCCCAGCACCTCCAGCACCTGCAGCACCTCTGAGTCCTCCAGCACCTCCCAGTCCATCAGCACCCCCACGTCCACTTTCCTGCCCTCCTTCAAAACCTTGCCGTCCAACTAATGGGAAACCTGATAGTGAAGCAAAGGAAATCTGTGAGAAACACTTAGCATTAAGCAGCACGCCCTTTGATACACTGGTCAGCGAAGGTGGATATATATCTTTCACTGCTTTTGACGGCTGTTTACAGCTACCAATTCATCAATATACAGTTTGGTTTAAGATCGAGTCCGATGAAGGCTACTCTGTAACAACTTCTGCATATAGTCGTATTCTTGCGAGAACAGGCTTAATTCATAGCCATCGGAATACCTATATACTGTGGATAAATGGTTTGCCCAAATTTCACATGGATGTTATTAATGAGAAATTCAAGTAACTCAATAAACTCAATAAAGCTTCGTTCCGACACGGAAACTCAGATTATTATGACAAAAAACATGATTTCTTCAGATTGTAATGACAAAAAGAATGTGATTTATAAATCGACCACTTAAGATTTACACAGAATAATCCAGAATAATGATAAACATATAACAATCGGACAGGTAATAATTTCAAGTGACAATGGTCCAGATATGATTTGTACATGGGTATTGGCCAGATATAGTTTTGTCATAACAATCGGCCACATCTGATTTTCATATAAACATCGGCCAAACGCGATTCTCACAAAACAATCGGCTTGAAACAGCTGCGAGAAACAAACGCATATATCAATGTATCCTAATTCTGTATCTTTCGCGTCCTATCAAAGCGTGCCCAAAATAATTTCTTGCCAGGAACAGATTGGGTGCGATGGTTGAAAATTAACAATACTGTGAGATCACAATGACACCGTGGTTTTAAAGTTAATATAGCCTGTAACGTAGACGTAACCTTCTGCCCCAGAAACCAAGCTTTGACGCTACAATGCAGATAAAACCGCAAGTCAAGCATTGTAAAATGTTAAATATTTCACTCCTAAGTCTCATTATTAGAGAGCACAAAAAATTCCAGCAGCTTTAGAATCTGGTACGTGTCAGAGGTGTGACCTTCCGTTCCTATTATCATGAGAGCCATTCATCGGTGTGTAATATTTACCACGGCAGAATATGCCATACTGATGATAACTTACCTGAACCGTATCGTTCACGGTAGTTGTTAGGCGGGTGGTAGCCACCGAATGCCGGAATGGCGAACAGACAAACAGCCATCGAAATGAGAGTCAGAGACGCCATGTTTGTGTGTTGATCTGAGAAGGGGCAAGAAATTCTCTCTCCCAAAATCTTCTGTAAAGATGTTCAGAAGTGAAGTGCCAGGACATTTATATACAGCTGAGTAGGGTGGAGACTACGTAAGTTACCTTGGGGAAAACTTTATTTGCAACAGAGCATTTTTCTATCGGCATATGAAACATGAACACCAACGTTAAAAGCCTCTGAAAGAAACAAGGTCTGGTATCTAAGAATACATAATTTTTAATCAGACAAATATTACCTTATTAACTTACTGTTTTTATCGAGGCCTCCTGGAATGCGCATGTCTGATGATGTCTCTATATCGAATATTTCGTCTTTGATACTTGTATTATCATTGTAAAGATATATTCGGAACTCCGAGGCGATATTTTTGTTGAGCCTTGATTATTATATATCAGAGTTATTGATATATATTTATTTGATGATTGTTTTTCCCCGCAAGTGTAATCAAACATTTTCTTATCTGACAACTGTAAGGATTATTAGCGAAAGTTCATTTACAAAATTTCGTCCAAAAATTCATACTCAACGTGTGTAGGTATGTGAGGAGAAGAAAAATTTCTTTATACATTCATCAAATTATATATTTATTTATTATTTGTATTTATAAGTTTGACTCTTTCTCACATGGCTTATAGGCTTCATACACCAGGCTTGAGAAGAGTGCAAGCATTCTTTAATTAGGTATTACAGCAATAAACTTGGGGAAGAGTCTATTTTCGCTATATCTTTTGTTATCACAGTACGGATAAGATTAACCATGCACATGTGAAGAGAAGCAACATTTGACGTTTAACAATATACGGTGACTAAATGAAGAATAACATTATTACACCATTTCGGTGTTCTTAGGCTCTTAATAGTTCGTGGCTACATACCCATGATTAAATATTGATTTTGTTTTCAGGTGCGAAAAAATTTATACTCAAGGTGTAACCTGAGACCATGACACAAATAAAATTTTTTGTGTACATTTACATAATAATGTATTTATGTATTAATTTGTTTATTTGTTTCTGGTTTGTATTGTAAGTTTTATCTCACGTGTCACACGCTTTGATACACTAAGCTTTAAAAGTTAGCAAGCATTCTTTTATTATGCTTTAAACCAATTAGCTTTACAAAGAGTTCATTTGCGCTATATCTATTTGTATCAGTGTACTCACGGGTTTTATAACATACGTTGTTTAAATCAAGCGTAACGTTATTACACTCCTTTTTTAGGCTCTTATAGTTGGAGGCTATACACCGATGATTAAATATTGATTCTGTCTTCACCTGGTGCACGTGGAAGAAAAAACAAATCTGCTGTATATTTTTAGGCGCTTTTGCATCTCGTTAAACTTCGGTTGATAAAGTCATCTGTAGGGCGTCATGGCTCATGAACGTAACATAATTGTTTTTAGGCCTTATCATGTACGCCGATAGCTTATCAGATACTTATACCCAAATGCCTGGCTTGCATGTCGAAGAAGTGTACATGTCTGCTGCGCTTATTTATCTCTCGTGCCGTAACCTTGCCAGAATAGTTGAACGGTTTACTGATGTCAGCTACAAGCACACATAACATTTAGAATAACATTTTCATTGACATTGATATCAGAAATTATATTTTAACAGTTGTACATGCATGTCGTTCTACTGCTTTGGATCTGTCCATATCCGATTCACATCTTTCACACTGTACAGATGTAGTGTTCACTTTTACGAATTGTGATCCAGTCTGATTCCGTTTCATTGCATCTGGTGATAAACTAAACTAAACCTGAAAACAAAAGTAAAGGACGCCCATAATGAAGTTATGGTGAGTGAAAATACCTTTACTAAGTTTTCTTGATTGCTTTGATTGTATGCTTTTCTGCACCATAATTGATACTGTGATGCACCAATGATCTCACAAACTTTCTGTATAGCTGTGAATAAAGTTCATGTGAGCCGTATTCCTGCACTGTTTGTGTGTGTTTCAAAAAGCATACATGACATTAAATTTTACCCTCAAAGCCAGAGAAAGATTGGTGTATCGTCAGTGACGAACCACATTATCATAAATGCTAACCCCTTTGTATGTAAAATTCTACTGCGTTGTCAAAAAATGAATTGGATGAAAAATGTTGGATGTTAAAAACCATTAAGGAAATTAGGTGGATTTTTTATTCAGATTTTCTTGAACCAGTAAAGTGCTTTTTAAACATCGTCTTTCGTCGGCGTCCAACAACTTTTTCTACACATTTATGCTCTGCTCTGAGTAAAAGGTGAGGCTCGCATTAATTTTCAGTTTTATTGTGACATGCAACATCTATTATCGGTCGTTGGCATTTAATTCAATGAACAAACGAGAGAACAAAAAATAAGTAATGGTACTTTTAGACACATTTTACTTAGCGTTTCTTTTCATGCTTATTTACCTTTAGATCTTACTCTTGTTTATCATTTAAATTGTTATTTATCAAAAGTCGAATGCACATAAGTGAGTTACATTAATGGGATTACTCTCATCAGGTCTCAAGCTTCACTGCAATTTAAGGTATTGAACACTAACTGAAAACATCAACAATGAGCGTTTAGGACTCAAACCGTCAATCAAACAGATGACTCAACTAGGCCTTTTGACATAATGGCTTTATAATTATGTCGTCCAAAATATAGACATGCATTAATTTGATGGTGTGATTTTTGAGGAAATAAGATGTATGACTCATAGATTTAGGTGTCCTGAAAAGATTACTGATATCATCGGAATGCGAATGTCGTTCTAACATTTGATGACTGGTATTCGTATCTACGCTGAAAGGTCGTCAAATGATGCCACAGGCGTCACTCAACAAGTGACGGTAGGTGTAAGTAGGTCAGATCAAAGGCTGAAGACTAGTATACCAATGCTCATTCCACGGCTGACGATAGGAAAGACTGCTTGCTGGCTTCCGTCGAGTCATTGGGCAATCAATATTATATTTGATGTGGCTGGTCTCCTTACATTAGAGAGTTTAAAGGAGAACTTCAGAGCAGATTTTTGGTGTAACTTTCTGATAGCTGCTACCGGTACTACAAAGCATCACCTCCTGTGTAAAGCTTCCGTGAATGCCAAAAGAAAAAACATCTGTCGAGCGTGAAATCTGTCGAGTCTGATCTCTACAGGCTTTTAGTCTGCCATTAAAGCCAGTAAAAATTGTTTGAAATACGTTATCTCCACTCGGAATTTACTTAAATCTATCTTGCTTACAGAAAACTCAACAAAACAAATGTATTTGAACTTTCGATTGGATTATTGTGCTAGTGCAGAGTAATGACCCAGGAGCCTTCCCTCAATGCAATCTGCTTGCCTTGTTTTCCTCTCCGGCCGTACGTGGAAAGGCAAGCCTACAACGTGCAGATGGTGCCGGCTCCGCCCGGTTTCCTTCCACCATAATACTGGGCGCTATGATATAAGTGAAATATTCCTGAGTAAGGCGTAAAACACCAAGCAAATAAACAAATAACGTTGTGCTCCATTTATTGACTTTGACGACGACCGGTGCTCGGAGTAACAAATGACCAGTGGCAAATTATCCACAAATTTCTACAGGGATTTCCTCGCTGTGTTCGTGGAAGGCAAGTGGTTTTGGAGAAACTAAGACTAGGATAATTGCTCTAAGAGACCGATAGACCCGGTTATGAAATCAGAGGAATCTCAGGGATTGTACGGTCCTTAAAAATCCTCGAAAGTCTTGGAATTTGACTTTGATTTTCCAGGCTTGGAAAAGTCATTAAGTTTATGGTTTGGTCATGAAATAGTATTGTAAATCAGGGAAAACTGACAGAGAGAGTGCTTCTACTAACTTTTCAATGAATTGCCTGACGGATGTTATGGTGTTTTGAGAGAAAAAACTCAATGTTAGCGTAAAAACATCAGGCTTATGACGAACGATAACTATCACCACATACTATACAGTGTCCAATTCCCGTCATCTGCTACTCACTCACAGACATCACTTCTGCTCTAACAATAAACTGCAAAGGGGTTGTTCTCTTGGCTGCCACTTGCTACATGTACCCTTGGTAACAAGCATTGTATGGTTTATTCAAGTAAAATCAAAACTGGTTAAAATGAGGTAAATGTGTCTAAAGGTGGCAACAAAGATGGAGCTGCAAATACCCACATAGTCTGGTATATGTACTTGCATGTCAGTCTGGTCCGGCGATGATTATGTAGGCAATCAGTTGTAGGCCTATCATTTATAATGTACCAGTAGGGCATATGGCAATCTTCAGATCAAGTGAATCCTCATAAAAATTTTCATTCACAATATAGTAGCGTATATAGTTTAAGTTGATGAAACATAAGCATACGTATTATTATTTGGTCTTAGATTGTCTTAAAATCGTCAAGTTAAGACTGTCACTATTTATTGCACTGGGAATATGAAGCACAAGTAAACCTTTAGGCTTTATGTAATACTGATTTGTATGGAACAAATGCCGTTTACCACTTATCCATATTTACAGTCCTGGGGATTTTCAGATCGGTGAATACACCAGAGACACGCTAAAGATACAGAAGCCGTTATTCTCACAGCCAATGACGGTTCTTTCTCGACCGTGAACACTAAGCCGGTCAAATTCATCAAGGTAGAGGACGGCCGAGTTGGACGTCGTGATACAGTCACCTTGTGCCTTGGCCGAGTTGACCACTTCTCCATTCTGAGTTAGATCTACATGGGCCTGTTTGGTGCTGCCTTTCTTGGTTTGTACGTGGTAGTTGATGGAATAGATGCCTGGCACGGGTGCAGAGAAGACACCGTATTCTACGTTGTATCCGCCATTGATGTTTGTGACGACCTGGTCAAAGCCAACAGGTGCAGGTTTGTAGAAGTACTGGTCAGTGGTTCTGACCCACAAATGTGACCACTGCGTCCTCAGGGTGCCTCAGGGTATCTTTCCGGTGGTGACAGTTTCGGGCGAAGCGGTCGGCCAAGATGGTCTGCATTAGCACCTCCAGTCCTTCCGAGTCAGTTTCCTGTCTGACTCTTTTAAAACCCCGACGCCCTCTTGCACCGAATGGACCTTGCTGTCCAAATTTCGTGAAACTTGATTGGGAAGCAGACGAAGTCTGCTGAAAACACTTAGGATTAAATCTCACACGATTTGATACATTGGTGTAGGACTGTTCGTGAGCGGCTATAACACACCAATAAGCTACTTTTGTATTTGTCATCATAAAAACCTATATGAACCCTCACTCTATATTTCACAAAGATTGCCCTTCGCCCTTGATAGGCGTTGCCATGGTGAAAACATATTATCATTTCGGCTTTAAGTGGAATAATTAAAACAATTGATGCCACGTTCATGTTTGGTCACATATATGATTTTTAGAGCGATTGGACAAGCTTGCTTTACAAAGAATAAGGAAACTCTACGCTGTCTTACATATTTAAGACTTCAGCATCCGGATAAATCGCCACCTGATATCTGATCATAGGCATCAAAACCGACATTCCTGAATATCAGTAAAGGGCATGTAGGGTCAATAATTGCAAAACCAGTTTCCAAAAATCCACAAATAACACAAACCACGATAGAAATAAAAAGCAAACAAGATGTAAAAATTTAGGGCGGAATCATGCATGAGAAGCAGTCCACAGTGTTTAATGTCGACGAAAAAACGCAATGTTCTAGTTGGAGAATAAAAGCGGTATCCACATCGTGTGGCATTACTTAAATCAAATATGTCTCTCACTTGCACTTTGATTTTAAGTGCTCATGTGGCCAACGTGGTGATTATGCTCAACACGATGAACATACGGCCCATAGTCCAGAATTAAGCGGAATTAGACACAGTTATGAAAAAGAGTTCTAGAGATTCTTCGTCCGTATTTACTAATACTGGGGGTATATCCACCGTAACATGTAAGAAACTTAGAGTGAGGGCGTTTGGTGGAATATCCTTGATACACAAGTGTTTGCGGTAATAACTTGTGCCGTTGGTTGAAATCGTCACATAGCACTGAGGATCTAATAAATGCTACAAGGCGAGATATGTATACGCCATATGCAGGGGTATTCGGTAAATTGCTTTCCAAGTGGACGGATAATTCACAATATTAAAATCCAAACTAACAATCTTGTCGTAAAGTCGGTTTTGCAGGAAACCAATGTGGTCTTTGTACAGGTACAAGTCGACGTAAGATGTATACCATCTGGAGAATCTGTCGTTTCATTTAAATCTATCGAAGGTGGATATATATCTTTCACTGACATTGTTATGTACAGGTTGTTTACAGCTAGCAAATCATTAATATAGATTTTTGTTAATCAGAAAGTTTGAGCCTGAAGAAAATTACTTTGGAATAGCTTCTGTATACAGTCATATTCTTACGGGAACAGGTTTAGGTCTGCCAAAAATGGGGCACAATTTGTACCCATAGAAATATATCTCCATGCACTGTGGATAAATGATTTCCCTAAATTTCACATGGGACAACAAGACATCCCGTGAATGGGAACCCTTGTATGTAAAAGAACTCAAGCTTCGTTCCGAAACGGAAACTCAGATTATTCTGATGAAAAGAATGTGATTTATACATCGGCCAGTTATGATTTACACAGGAAAATCGACCAGACTTGATTAACATATAAAAAGTTAATATTTTCAAGTGACAGTTGTCCAGGTATGCTTTGTGCATAAGTATTGGCCAGACATAGTTTTGTAATAACAATCTGTCTGATCTGATTTTTATATAAAAATCAGCCAGACATGCTTTTCGCATACAGTAAAATCAGATACTAACTTTAAATCCTATGCCCATCCTAGCCCCGAGGATACGCGGAGGGTCGGTCCATGATACGCTGGATCTCGGCCGACCATTGGCCGATCATGTTCTCCCCTCTCCGTGGATGGTGACGTGATACTCAGGACATCATCCGTGGATGATGGTCGGATGGTCGGTTTATCTTGATCAGAGGCTTTTGTCATGACAACGTACCGACTTTCGGCACACCGATCATTCAGAGGTGCTGCCTCCAGTCATGTAAACACAAACTGAACTCGGCTGCTGACTTTTTACCATTGTCAGGCCCCAATTGGACTTGCCCTTTGACTGTGTCTAGCACTCGACCTTGATTTCAAGCAGGTGTGTTTTCTTGAAGTTACTATTTATTCCATTCCAGAGAATGGAAAGTTCAAGAGTGATGTTAAACTTGTCCCTGCGAGAGGTGAGCATCGAAAGGTTACTGTGTGCCATTTTCGACAAGCTTAATTTTGCATTGACTGCATAGAGCAGTGCGATGAACATAGAAATAATGGTGTGAGTTTATGGAAACCTACAAAACGACACCAATTTGAGATCAGCTGGAAACGATCGTAAGGCCGTCGCCTCTTATTTTCGAGTGACACTGTTATCAATAAAAAAAGCGAAGACACCGATATAACCTTGCGGACCTTCCTCATGCAAAACTGCCACAGGCTGAAGTATTTCATAACAGTCATGATGGCCGCATAAAACGCCCATAGTGACGCCAGATTTGTTCTCCATCGGCCCTTGGTCAGTGGGTGATCGGTGTATTGTCAGCGGATCATACGCCGACCGTCCGACCATGATGGGCGGAGGATATAAGGTTACGATCCGACTGTTCTGTAACAATCAGTTGAAAACAGCTGCGAGAAGTAATCAATATGTCAAAGTTTCTCGTAGCGAAAATCTGCACACTCTGGCATCTTTTGCGTCCTATCAAACCGTGCCCGAAATAATTTCTTGCAAGGAAGAGACTGGGGGCAGTGGTTGAAAGCTAAAAAGACTGTGACTTCACACTGACACCGTGGTTTTAAAGATATTATAGCCTGTAACGCAACCATAAAATTTTGCCCCAGGAACAAAACCGAGGCTCTACAAGGCGGTTAAAACCGCAAGTCAAGTCTCATAAATTATCACTCCTAAGTCTCATTATTAGAAACCACA
Organism: Acanthopleura granulata; assembly: GCA_016165875.1. Lineage (NCBI taxonomy): Eukaryota > Metazoa > Mollusca > Polyplacophora > Chitonida > Chitonidae > Acanthopleura > Acanthopleura granulata. The sequence continues at coordinate 44,910,095 of JABBOT010000080.1, read as the reverse complement.
AAAAATCTGGCAGCTTTAGGACCGGGAATGTGTCAGAGTTGTGTCCTTCCGTTTCTGTTACCGGATATTTAGTCGTTATCAAGAGAGGAAGTCATCCTTGTATAATATTTACCATGGCTGAATATGCTATACTAATGATAACTTTCCTGAACCCTATTGTTCACGGTAGTAGTAAGGCGGGTACAGGCCACCGAATGCCGGAATGGCGAACAGACAGATGGCTACAGAGACGAGAGTCAAGGACGCCATGTTTTAGGTTGATTTGAGAATTGACAAAGAATTCTCTCTCCCAAAATCTTCTGTAAAGATATTCAGAAGTGAAGTGCTGTCTCCTGCAAACCTGGGCACTGATATACAGGCTGATTAGGGTGGAGATTACGTAAGTTACCTTGAGGAAAACTTAATTTGTAAAAGAACATTTTTATAACATAACTACTGAAGCACCAATGCCGGGATTCAAGCCGGGCTATGTGTCGATACTTTATGTTAACTAAATGGTGTCTGCATGCTTTAGCACATATACGACCTAATCAAAAGCGTACATTTTTTGGAGCCATGATTGCATTGCATGTACACTGTTTAGCATGCATATAGATATAAATGCCATATGTGGTAAATCGACTTGTGAACAATATCGGAATCCTTAAAAGTCCTCTATTTATTAAAACAGCACAACGAATTTAGGCACTCATATCGTACATAGGTAGTGTTTTGTATGTGGTGATCTTCAGCTTTACGGCTGTAAAGTATTTCTGTCACATGACCTCCTATCGGGGAAGTTGCACTCTTTCACATTTTGATCGCAATTATCGACAAAAGTATGCATCGTAGGAAAGAAATAAGACCAGATTCGTGATCAGGATGTCAAAGTACTAGGGTAGTGTAATTACGATTTCGTACATTCATCCTAAACACTATTTCATTGTATATCCTTTATACAGCATATAGATGAAAATGTTACAGATACAGTGAATCGGCCTTTTGTAAACTTTTGAAGCCCTGTACATCCTGCATTCTTTAAGACAGCTCAAAGATTTTCAGCATACATACAGCACATACAGTGCTTTCCACTAAGCGATCTTTAGCTTTATAATTTTAACCATCTTTCTCGACCTGCAAATATAGGGGAAATTGAACTTTTTCACACTTTGATCCTAATTCCTAAAGGAAAGAAATAAAACCAGATTCGTAATCAAGACGCCAAACTACGCCGGGTAGCGTATTTAAAAAACTCAAATTAGAATCTTTTGTTTTCACATGACATCACTTTCGGTTCCGTTATATGCTCACACATTGCATTCTTTTTCTGTCCAAATAATCCAGAAGCAACAGATGTACTTGTGCAAAATTTCAGGTCAGTTGCATTTGGGGTTGGGAAAAAAATGCCTCTAAAATGTTTTCTCTCAACCCAATATGGCAGCTAAGTCACGTGACCGAAACTTTCATTCACAAAAGAAAATCCAGGCCTACTGCCTACGTAAGTTTGGCGAGATTCTGAATTACCATTTTAGCCCCGGAAGTTTTGCAGTTTTGAAACTTGCAGAAATGGCAATTTTTTGTCCTATGTATTACTTCCGGTTACCTGACGTCACTTCCGGTTATGTCAAATTTGTCTCCATGCTTTGGGATGATTTTGGTTTAAACATGCTTTCTTTAGATACTGAACAAAGTTAAGCTTTAAGCTTAGTAGTTTTTACATATTTGTTGAGAGTAGTAAAATTGTTATTTGCAGGATTATGTACAGTGGAAGAGTAATAGATACATTTGAACAAAAATATGGGTTCTAACGGAGCGGCAAGGAGAAGGATATCATTCGAAAGAATAATGGCACAGGTGTAAATATAGGTACTAATCGCATATACAAGTATAGCACAATTTTTTATGTTTTACGTCTGTGTCGTTAATAATAATAAAGTAACAATAATTCAATATTCATACGTGCACATGCATATATCCAATCCATATTTATTATATTCTTATTCGTGCGTTCGCACATATACACACACATATAGGTGTACACATATATACACATATATACACACAGATACATACACATATATACACGCGCAATTACATAAACGTACAGTTATCAGTGATATAAACCGTTTTGAGTCATTGATGAATTTACGCACATGTTCAGCAAAGGAAATATTTAGAAAAAGTATTTAAGTTCTCATAACCATACAGAAGCAAGACAGCGGTGACCTCTATTTTATGACTCAACGTTCTTATATTATTATACATTGTACGACGATATTCTTTGTACAACTGACAGTGAATTAGGTAATGTTCTGCAGACTCGTCCAGATATCCCCATTTACATTTAGATCGGTCCGTCAAATGGTTATTAAAAAGATCGCCATTTAAACTACTAACACCATTTCTAAGCCGGGTTAATAATATATTACATAACCTATTTCCTACAAAGTACCAGCTGGTTATATTTGTTATATTGAACATGTTATTTAACTCGGCTTTAAATTCTTCAGTCGACACCAGGGTGTTTTTGCTTTCTGCTAGGTTATTCCAGTCATTGATGGTGGTAGGTAGGTTCTGCAATGAACAGAGGTTAATTGGTTTGGGAATCTTACATAGTACGGATTACGATTTACTGTTCTGGGAGGAATATGATCTGATAAAGTGCAAATACCAGGGTTGTCTATAATGCGATGTAGATAAACCAAACGATGTATGCGTCTTCGTTTATGGAGAGGAAGAAATCCAGATTCCCGGTATAGCAGATTAGTAGAGGTACTAACTGTTAGCCCACTAATTATTCGGATGCATTCTTTTTGGATTTTTTTCCGGCCTGTTTATATTCTACTCGGTGAGATTGTCCCATACCACATCTGCATATTCTAAACATGGTCTAATAAAGCTCGTGAACATTATAGACAACGATTTCTTGTTCAATATATATTTCAATCCTCTAAGAAGAGATAATTTTTTATTCACTACTTGAACAAGGTTATCAGAATGATTGTTCCAAGTAGCTTGTGTATTCAAAATAATGCCAAGATGCTTATGTGTTTGGCACGACTTGAAAGTTGTATTTTGGAATGTCAGCTGAGGGCGCAATGGCGTTCTACGTCTAGACACAAGTAGGGATTTATTTTCATTAGAATGAAATTTTACCAACCAAGTGGATGACCACGATTCAATATTACATATACCTTTCAACAATGTTTGGTGGACTGTACCTGATGACAAATTTTCTGACACAACATATAAACTAGTGTCGTCAGCGAAGAGTTTGACGTTGTTCACAATATGTAAAGTTAGGTCATTAACAAACAGTAAAAATAACAAGGGTCCAAGTACAGAGCATTGGTCGTCACGGTATGAGATTCACGACACCAATAACAATTCTCTGTTTTCTATTACTCAAGTAACTTTTGAGCCATTCAAGAAGATCACCATTAATCCCAAATTATTTCATTTTGGCTATTAATCCCTTATGCCACTCTCTGTCAAACGCTTTTGAAATATCAAAAAATATAAAATATATTTATATATATATAATATATTTCCTTACCTTCGTCAAGTGCTTTAGCTATGTCAAAGTACATGTCGAGAAGTTGGAGAACTGTTGATCTATTTGGAAGAAAGCCGTATTGTTTCTGAGATACCGACTCCTTTAGAAAATGGTATAAATTTGCAAAAATAACTTTTTCAAATAGTTTGCTTAGACAAAAGAAAGAGAAATGGGTCTGTAATTTTCTGGCCTGTCGCCGTCACCAGATTTAAAAAAAGGGGTAATGTTAGCTATTTTCCAAACGGATGGGTATATTTTCTTTTTTAGCGAATAGTTAAAAAAATGGTTTAGATTGGAGCTAGAATATTTGAAGATGTCTTAAGCACTTTTGGATTTATTTCTTCCGGGCCAAGGGCTTTGGTTGTGTCGGGGCTATTCAATTAAAGGTGGACATCATTTTCATGTATTTCTACAGAAGTGAGAGGTTCATCTATAAAAATTGGTAGAACGGGTATTTCCACATCAGTGTCTTGGGGGCTCCTAATAGTGCAAATCTAAGTATTTAGTAAATCAGCCTTCGCTTTTGTATCATATTCATAAAGAGTGCCGTCAAAGAGCGGTGGAATATCAGAAAAACATGAGTTTGATAATTTAAGGAATGATTTAGCAACTTTCCACCATTCTTTATTATTTACATTATTTGTGGTTATTTTGTTAATGATTTTAGTTTTACGGTTGTCTTTAGCTTGTCTGATTAATTTAGTAACGTAGTTTCTTTGTATTCTACATGCAATGCAATCCATTTCCAAGGCACTTTTTCTGCTACGCCTGTACAATTTTTCACGAATTCTCATATGGTGTTTTGTCTCAGTGGTTATCGACGGCTTGTCAAGAGTGTTAATTACAACCACATTCTTTGGGATAGATTTTTAAATAGAGGCAATAATATTTTTTTGTGATTGTAGAGCACCAATTGTCCACTTCAGAAGTGTCATTTACATTGGACAAATCACATGTTTTTAACAAATCTCTGTTGCTTCTTCTTAATTCCGTATTAGTCGTTTATATTTAACATTTTTTGGATAAAATAAATTTTACGTTTACGTTTAAGTTTACGTACACAGGACAGTGGTCTCTGCAAAAGTTTGAATAGGTTCCATAGTCTGAGACTAACGTGTGACTGTTACATACTGTTGGGTCTAGAAGGCTATTAGATGCAGGACGAGTGGGTTGCGATATTAGCTGTATCATACCAAAAGCCTCTGTATATATCCTTAAGATGATGATTAGTTGGATTTAGAAGGTCGTCATTTAGATCTCCCATTACAACTATATTTTTTGTAAGATTCTGGTCATATACCTTTTCAATGCTATCTGCAATTTCTTGCCACATGGTAACAGGAGAATTGAGGGGTCGATACATGACTCCCAATAGTGTATCGACTTTTCCGTTAATTTGGGATGATGTTATGCCTCAAGACTACTGAGAGGAAGATTTTTTAAGGTTTTCATCAAAATGCAATAGAGCCGTCAAGTCACGTGAGCAAAAGTTTCTAAAAGTTTAGGTGCAAAACTTCTGATCTGTTCGACAAACATTCTGAAGTTTCATAACTGCATGATTTGCCGTTTTCTGAAAAGAAGCTTGACAAATTTGCTGAGAATAATAATAATAGAATAATCCGATTGAAAACAAATGGATTCAAGCTTAATTAGTGTACGGAAGTTATATAAATAACGAGACCTTGAAAGATAACAAGGTCTGGTATCTAAGAATGACTAATTTTTAATCAGAGAAGCATTAACTTATTAAGTCATTGTTTTTATCCTTTGGGGCCTGTTGGAATGATCGCCTGTGATGATGCCTGTATAGCATCTTTTTGCCTTTCACAAAGTTGGGAACTACGAAGTGATTTCTTTGCTTAGCCTTGGTTATTTTATATCAAAGTTCAAACAACATTTTCTTACATGACAACAGTAAGGATTGTTAGTGAAAGTTGAATTACAAAATATTGGACAAAAAAAATATACTTAAGGTGTATCCGTATGTCAGGATAAAAAATAAAATTTACAAACAAAACAAAAGTCGGAAATAAATAAACAAATAAATACATGTAAATACACACACACACATATATATATATATTCATTTGTTTATTTATTTCCGATTTTTGTTTGTAAATTTTATCTCTTTCCCTCTTGTCAAACACATTCACACATCAGGCTGAAGAAGTTTGAAAATATTCTTGCATTATTATGCCTTTTTATTATGCCTTAAACCAGTGAACTTGGCGAATAGCTCATTTGTTCAAACGTTTTTGTTTTAACATTGTTTTAACATTGTGCAGTGTTTAAATCAAGCGCAATGTTTTACGCTACTTCAGTGTTATAAGCTTTTTACAGTTGGAGGCTATACACCGATGATTAAATACTGATTTTGTCCTGACCTTGTGCACGTGGAAAGAAAAACAAATTTGATGTATGTTTTTAGGCACTTGTGCATCTCGTTAAACTTCGGTTGATGAAGTCGTCTGTACAGCGTCGTGGCTCGTTATTGTTTTCAGGCTGATCAGATACGCCGATAGTTAATTACTTATACCCAAATGCCTGACTTGCATCTTAAAGAAATGCACACGTCTGCTGTGCGTGTTTCTTCGTCGTACCGTAACCTTGCCACAATAGTCGCGCGTTTTACCGACGTCAGCCACCAGCATACATAATATTTAGAATATATATTTTATTGACAGTGATAAAAGAAATTATACAGCTGCAAATGCATGTAGTTCCACTGCTGTTGTATGTGTCCATATCTGATTCACATTTTTACACTGTATAGATGTATTATTGATGTTTACGGTGACTGTTTTCTTGCATCTGGGAATAAACTGAACTAAGCGTTAAACGATTAAATAAAGTGACCACCCAACATTGAAGTTATGGTTTATGAAAAGTCCACTAAAACTGTATATGAATATATCGTCATTGTACTTTTTCAGATTTTTTCGCCCAAATTAAACGTGGTGAAGTTTATTTTGATTGTATTGTGGGTTATATGGACCATATTGATAATATGGTTCACCAGTGACCATCCGAAGGTTGCTGCCGGCTGTTCCCAAGTACTGCCGGAGAGAAAGCCAACATGGGTTGGACTTGAACACACACAGCATCCGCATTGGTGAGGGACACAGGGTCATAACGCCGCGTTGATGCGCTACCCCCCCCCCCCCCATTCACGGAGGCCTCCTTCAGAGTACATGTATTAATCTGATGGTGGGAAATTTGAGAAAATAAGATGTATCATTCAAAGATTCTTGTGCCCTGAACAGATTACCGATGTGTTTGGAATACGTGGGTCGTTCTAACGGCTGATGACTTTTATTGGAATCTCCGCTAGCTGTTACTTGGTACTTATAATTAACCACAGTGGATTGGTATGTCGGTGTTCACTTAACAGTTGACAATAAGTATAAGTAAGTCAGATCCACGGCTGAAGACTGGTATACCAATGCTCATTCCACGGCTGACGACAAGAACGACTGCTTGTTTGCTGCCGTCGAGTTAATGGCCAATCAACATTATGTTTGTTATATCTCGTCTCCTTACATCAGACTGCTTTCAACACGATCAATTTAAAGGAGAACCTCAGAGCGAAAATCCGGTGTAACGCGCCGAAAGCTGCTACCACAAACCACGTTCATTTGACATAGTAAATTCATTAGCAAACCCTCTGTGCAAGCCAAAAGAAAAAACATTAAAGCCAGATAAAAACTGAGGACGCCATGTATTCAGGAAGTGAATCCGCGTTGCCCTGACAGAGTCAGCCAAGCACTCCTGGCTACAATTTGCGACGGCATCACGTGAAATACGTACTCAGGAATATTTCACATGTACGACGGAGTCCAGCATTATGGTTGGAGAGCCCGGGGGAAATTACCAATGACCATCAGCAGGTTGTTGGCAGACCTTTCCACGTACGGCCGGATTGGAAGTCAGCATACGCCGGATTTGAACTCACAGCGATCGCATGGGTGAGAGACTTCTGGGGATTTTTGTGAGCCCGGTTTACTCCCACCATAATGCTGACCGCCGTCGTATAAGTGAACTGTTCCTGAGTACGGCGTAAAACACCAATCAAATAAATAAACCATGTTTTGCTTCACCTAATGATAGCGACGGCACCAGGAGTGACCGGTGTGACCAGTGATTTGTGGCAAATGATCTACGAATTTTCACACGGGCTTCCTCGCTTTGTTCGTTGAAGACAAGTGGGCTTGGAGAAAGTAAGGCTAGGATAATTGCCATAAGAGCCCCGTAGACCAGATTACGAAAGCAGAGGAATTTATAAATTTATAAAATGTAGTGACCCTCCAAGTGCCTTGTTGTCAGAATCGTGCAGTTTGTCGGTGACTCAAGTCTTGGTTAATGGCTCACAGTGGGTAAAGACATGTACATTTAATTCTCGGCCACTCACATGGACAGGTACTTTTGAAGATTGAAAACTGCTGTAATAGTTTACCATTTATGAGGGGCTGTAATCATAGAGTCTAGATGATTTTTGTTGGGTTGATTGATTCTGAAAGAAATGCCACGTATCCTCTTCAAATCATTGTTTTCTCACACCATACACCATGCCAGATGTGACATGGGGCCTGCGCTGCCTGTACACCTTGCTGGTAAGAAACCATCAAAATCATACCGGCAACAACAAACAAAAGACGGAGAAAACATTGGTTCATAAAAGAGACATTTTAATGTCATACAATATAATATATATAACATGACAGAGTAAACGGTCGTCAGATACTTTGAAACAATTCAAGTACAAATAAAACTTTATGCTTTGTGCAATACTGTCTTGTATGCAACAAATACCATTTATCACTTATCCATAGGCATAGCTCTGGGGATTTTCAAATATATCATTTTCAGAGTGATAGGACAAATTTGCAGCCGATAAATCTATGCAATTGTATAAATTTTCAGATAAATCGCCACGTGATACTTGATGTCTCGGTAATTCCAACAGCTTTCGGATCGGGCATGTGTCAGAGTTGTGTCCCTCTGTTAATGTTACGGGATATTCAGTTACTCTCGCTCTAATACATTGTTGACAACTTAATGTGTCAGATAGATCATGACTTACCTGAACCGCTTGGCCGGTAGAGGTAGTAAGGTGAGAAATAGGCACCGACTGACGGAATGGCGAACAGAGAGACGGCCACCGAGACGGGAGTCAGAGACGCCATGTTTGTGGATACATCTCAGGGCGGGCAAGAAATTCTCTTTCAGAAGCGTTTTATATGAAGAGGCTTCACAAATATAGTGCTATTCCTGGTAAACGGGGCATTTATGCACAGGCTCCGTGGGGCGAAGACCACGTAAGTTACCTTGAGGAAAACTTTTATTCGTAATATATTATCTTTATATTAGTTTACGGAGGTTTATTATAAATACTGAGACGTTGAAAGAAGCAAGGTGAGGTATTTAATAATATATGCTTTTGAAGCAAGCAATGGTCACAATATTAAGCCGGGCTGTTTAAAGTATTTTAGGCCCGCTGACACGATACAATGATGGCTATATGTTAATGATGATTATATGCTATGGTTATTATACCGATTATTTAACCGATCTGACGATTTGAGGGTGTCCTCAACGTACAATGGGACTATGTCCTGGTGTATGTCCTGGATAGAGCAGCCAGTCACATACTATATGTGTAACTGTGTTTATGCTGTAGCAGATGTCCTAGAGGTAATCGGTTTTGTGTCGTTCCTCTTTCAAAGGCGAACTGTCTTGGTTTCATTTTTCATTTTTCTCAACCGCATTATATACCTGTGATGTGAAAAGAAACGATGCCAAAAAATGTCTCCAGTGAGTGTTTTTTCTTGTAGGAAATAAAACCAAGAAAATCTCTAATCGCTTACCTGCTCTTGAATGGCGCCAGTGTGCCACATATGCATGAGATAATTGTGCATTTTTCCGGTTTTGACGCGCAATGTTTACCTTCCGTGGAAACTTTATTTTGAGTCTGTATGCCCGGGTAACATATGCCTCCTCAAAATGGAGCATAACTTGGCATAGATTACTTATGTGGTTCGAAATGGTGACGTGGCATGGCAGTTATCCCTTTTCGTCGCATGAAATTAGGGATCTAATGGGAAGGTATGAAAACTAATCACATCGTAATTCGGTGTGTAATTAGCTTAGTTTGTTTGTGCACAAAATAAAACTGACGAATTTTTTTTCAAAATCTTGCGATTTTGACTCTTTAAATCACTTTGGTTCCGTGTTTCAGATACACCTGACATATACTGAGCCAATTTTACGCACACAATTGATTAACTGGGACGGTTCACCTTTAAACTTTACAGATTATTTACAAAATGATCCATTTCTCAGTATATTTGTCTTCTTTTCTCATTCAGTGTTCTGCAACAGAGAAAATGAAATTTCAACGTTAACCACGTTAATATTAACGTTTGTAAATCATATTCTTCATTGTAGATATGTGATTTGTGTTTGAGAACGTTTACAGATATGTTAAGATTTTGGAATTGTCATTGTAATGCGGCTGCGGCTTGTTGTTACTACGGAATTGGAGTATCTGTATTTCTCTTTCAGTGTTCAAGAAAAAGCTCTCCTGAGTTTGATGAATTGATTGATTACTTATTCACCATACTTTCAAAAATATACAAATATATTTATTTGTTATTGTAAATCGCATGGCGGGAGTAAAGTCCAGTTAAACACTTGTTCTATTACAAACAATTGAAGTCTTGTGGCCAAGTATTCCACATGTATATGGTGATTAATTTTAACTTTAAGATAACATAGTACAGAACATAATTACACATAAAGATAACATAATACAGAACATAATTACACATAAAGTTAACAGAATACAGAACATAATTACACATAAAGATAACAGAATACAGAACATAATTACACATAAAGATAACAGAATACAGAACATAATCACACATAAAGATAACAGAATACAGAACATAATCACACATGAAATATACACATATGTAAAATCAAAGAGGAGGTGTGTGTCCGTGGACCGAAGTCAGAGAAGATGTCTCTTTACCTTAGACTTGAAAAGGGAAGTAGAACCCGAGCAACCGAACTTAGGGAATAGTTTTATTGTGTGGTAGAATGGAGTATAAAGATTGTAGTTTTTATTCCGGGTAGGATAATTATGAATATTTAATTGTCTAAAATTGAGACGAAAGTAGATAGGAAGATTTTGTGGGTGATGCATAAATTTGTGAGATTTGTGGCCAACTGATTTAATTGAAATATATTCAGTATTTTCAGTTTTTTAAATATTGGTTCAGTATGTTCTAGTCTATGTGAAAAGGTAGTGTATCTCAATGCCCGTTTTTTGTGAGGAGCATTATTAAGGATAAAAGTGAGTTTGGAAGGTGTTATTCCAGATAGGATTTGCATAGGCTAAGCATGGAAAGATGAGCGAGTAGTACAGAATGAGGTGAGTTTTTTTATTCAAGGAGTTTCTAATATGCGTTGTAATACCGATGTTCCTGGATATTTTCTTAGCGATATAAGTGATGTGGTCTGTCCAAGTTAATCTATCGTTAAAAGCAATACCCACGAATTAAAATTCACTCACAAGGTTTAAAGTGGTGCTATTTAGGATTAAATTGTGAGTTCTTTAATTAGAAGATTTATTTCTGCTTTAAATAACGATGAGCAATGTGACTGTATGATGATAAAGATAGTACGTAATGTGTTGCGTGGACAATGAATTCCCATTGAAACAATTACGCTTTGTGTATAGAAGCGAAGGTGAAAACTGTGATTAATTGTAATCAAACGATGAAAATGCTTGGTTATTTATAAATCTATTCATTAGTCATTTCTTTTTTACCTTTTTTCAGCCAATAAGCAGTTGGGTAATTTTCCGTGCGGAAAACAAACGTAAGAAGCGACACGCTGACGTACTGATAATCAGCATTATCACTCAAGAACTGCAAAACATTGCTCTGGGCACAGCTGACCGGCCGCAGGTGAGCAACGTCAGGAGCTCGAAAGCAGTGAACCTTTACCCAGAAAATTAACCTCTTTGTGAATGAAATTGACCATCGACGGCTACGCCTACCAATTTATCCCTATCCAGACACGCGATAAAAATACGTCCATCAGAGGACGGAGCCTGTCCGACAGACTCCACGATGTTATCCCAAAGGTAAAAAATATTCAACATCTCGCAGAACGTCTCCAAAAATATCTCCAAAAGCCATGGGGTTTGTCCTAGTCCCCAAACCCGACAAGATTGTAGAAAGGTGCATTTCGGTCAATATTTTGAGTCAGTTCTGCGATTTGTACTAACTGGTGTCAATGTGAATGTAGAGGATAATTGAGTTAGATTGAATAGGTGGGCAAAAGCTGAAAGTGCATTCTAGATTTCATCACATATGCACAAGGTTTAAATTTACACAGGCACAGTTACGGTGTATTAAATTGGAAATATATATTCAGGGCTGTCAGTTTTTAACAATGTCTTTAACAATGTAGGGTTATAAGGAGTAATAATTAAGCAGTTTTTTCAACACGGGCACATTGTTAAATATCATTTCCACATGTTGATAAACTGAACTAAGACAACACCTTTACAAGAATATCAAAACTAATTAGCACATTCAAATGTAAAGTGCAGAATAACTATGTAACTGACTATTACAGTCAAACCATTTTTGCCTAATTAAGAACTGACTGGAAATAACTACATGGCCTAAGTGACTATACTGTAGGCTGTGGACACCATCTGCTTTGATTGTACATTTGTATACAATAAAACACACGGACAAGAAAACCCTTTGGAATGCCTCCAGACGAATGGCCTCCGTGGAAACATGGATGATATTTTCATTTCACAAACTTGATAATCTGGTGTATTTCAAATAAAAACCCCTTCACGACCATTGTTACTGGAGAGAGAAATGCTATATTGTTCAGTTCTAGCAAGCTGAGTGAGTGGTGGAAGACATGGTCTCCCTTGTTTCGTGTAGCTGTAATTGACGAGCTGTGATTTGGGCGCAGTTAACACTTCGGTAGCGATAGGTCAGTTCTACCCCTGTGTTACGTGTGGAACGTGTGCAAATTTATACATTTTAAATGTGAAGAAAACAAAGAAACAATATATGTACTTTCTGTCCAGAAAAATGCATATTTCGATTTATACTCTTTAGCATATTTCCACTCCTGTAAAATTCTTGTAAAACACGGGATACACTGATTTCACACAACTTTTCCTATACCTGTATGCTGAGGTCCGGATACGATTGTTGTGACTATTTTATCAATGAACCACGATTCCTCTCTCTCGGTGTGGAAATCTGTTCTTAATGCCTCACGATTGGTACCCTACATTGCTCTCAGTTGTTAACAGCATGTACAGAAATGTACAATTTCTAGCAAATGTCCAATGTGTAATGGATGAGAACTGACTATATCCCAATGAACCGTTAAAGGCTGCGGTAAGAATGGCGCATGCGCTGTGAGGATGTCTAGGAGCTCCAGACATTCTTTATAGTCTACTGCTTTTAATCACTCTAGGCGCTGCTTATTGGTTTGCTTTCACTCGTGAGACCTTTGTAATTGATATTTTGCTCGCCTCGTGCAGTTTCTGAGCTTCGAACATGACATGTTTCAATACCATCTCAAGAGGCCAATAATACTAATAATAATAATCGTGTATCGCGAACAACAATAAATTATCAATAAATAAACACGTGAACACAATAAAGAAAATACGCAAAATGAATTGCTTCTTACAAGAGATTTTATAATTCCATTCAAACATAATGAGCACAACATGTGTTTTAAACAAATGAGAGAATAAAAGTTGGAGTTAAGGAACATGTATACATATGAAAAGCGTGTTAAGATCATTTATTTTTTTAATTTTTACGTCAAGACTGTCACAATTAATTCTATATGGAATACCAAGTCCAAAGAAATCTTTATAGGTTACATATACCTCTGATTTATATGCATGCAGAAGTGTTTCAAAATATTGCAGTATTCAATAAGTCATCATTACTGGGAGATCCAACGACAATTATGGTTTACCACTTATCCATAGGTATAGCTCTGGGGATTTTCAGATCCGTGAATCTACCCGCTTTAACCAGAGACACGCTAAAGGTACAGAAGCCGTTATTCTCACAGCCAATGACGGTTCCTTCTCGACCGTTAACACTGAGCCGGTCAAACTGATCAAGGTAGAGGACGGCCGAGTTGGACGCCGTGACACAGTCACCTTTTGCCTTGGCCGAGTTGACCACTTCTCCGTTCTGGGTCAGATCTACATGGGCCTGTTTAGTGCTGCCTTTCTTGGTTTGTACGTGGTAGTTGATGGAATAGATGCCTGGGACGGGTGCAGAGAAGACACCGTATTCTACGTTGTATCCGCCATTGATGTTTGTGACGACCTGGTCAAAGCCAACAGGTGCAGGTTTGTAGAAGTACTGGTCAGTGGTTCTGACCACAAATGTGGCCACGGCGTCCTGAGGGTTCACGTATCTTTCGGGCTGTGGCAGTTTCGGGCGAAGCTGTCGGCCAGATGGTCCGCGTTGTCCGGACCCTGTAGCTCCGCCGACACCACCCATGCCAGCACCTCCAGCACCTTTGAGTCCTCCAGCAACCCCACGTCCTCTTTCCTGCCTTCCTTCAAAACGTTGCTGTGCCAAAAATGGGTAGTCTGATTCTGAAGCAAAGGAAATGTGTGAGAAACACTTAGCATTAAGCAGCACGCCATTTGATACATTGGTCAGAGAAGGTGGATATATATCTTTCACTGCTTTTGTTATGTGAGGGCTGTTTACAGCTACCAATTCATCAATATACACCACCGACACCACCCATGCCAGCACCTCCAGCACCTCTGAGTCCTCCAGCACCTCTGAGTCCTCCAGCACCTCCACGTCCTCTTTCCTGCCTTCCTTCAAAACGTTGCTGTGCTAAAAATGGGTAGTCTGATTCTGAAGCAAAGGAAATGTGTGAGAAAGGTATTATTTTCAAGTGACAATAGTCCAGATATGATTTGTACATCAGTGTTGGCCAGATATAGTTTTGTCATAACAATCGGCCACATCTGATTTTCATATAAAAATCGGCCAAACGCGATTCTCACAAAACAATCGGCTAGAAACAGCTGCGAGAAACAATCGCATATATCAATGTATCCTAATTCTTTATCTTTCGCGTCCTATCAGAGCGTGCCCAAAACAATTTCTTGCCAGTAACAGATTGGGTACGGTGGTTGAAAATTAACAATACTGTGAGATCACAATGGCACCGTGGTTTTAAAGTTATTATAGTCTGTAACGTAGACGTAACCTTTTGCCCCAGGAACAAAGCCTTGATGCTACAATGTGGCTAAAACCGCAAGTCAAGCATCGTAAAATGTTAAATATTTCACTCCTATTAGAAAGCAAAAAAAATTCCAGCGGCTTTAGAATCGGGTGTGACCTTCCGTTCCTATTATCATGAGAGCCATTCATCGGTGTGTAATATTTACCACGGCAGAATATGCCATACTGATGATAACTTACCTGAACCGTGTCGTTCACGGTAGTTGTTAGGCGGGTGGAAGCCACCGAATGCCGGAATGGCGAACAGACAGATGGCCATCGAGATGAGAGTCAGAGACGTCATGTTTGTGTGTTGATCTGAGAAGGGGCAAGGAATTCTCTCTCCCAAAATCTTCTGTAAAGACGTTCAGAAGTGAAGTGCTGTCCCCGGCAGACCTGGGCATTTATATACAGCTGAGTTGGGCGCAGACCGCCTATAGTTACCTTGGAAAATATTCCACTTCTTACATTACTTCATGTACTTATGCAAACTGTAGAAAATAAAAAGTGGAAAGAAACAAGGTCTTTTCTTAATGATGTGCATTTTTAAAAATCGTTTATTACATTTTCCCGTCATTATTTTTCTCGCCTTCGTGGCTACTGATCGTAGTTACATTTTAACAGTAGGTGTACAGCACAAATACATCATAAACAAACGAAAACAGTGGACGCTTCATAAGTTGATACGCTATAATTCCGAGGTCGTCTATACAATGAGATTAATGACTATGGCTATCAGTGTGGATTTTCTCACCGCATACACTTGCGCTAATGAATCGCCGAGATAACGACACCACTCTGATATTTAATGTACTTGTTTTTGTGGAAGATTTACATTCTTGGAACTCCTGGTTATATTTTATCTTTGTATTGGACTTTTTACCTCTCACCGATGTTAATATATTTCTGGAAGCCTGAAGTGATTTGTTGCTTTTTTCCTGTTATGATACGTTCTCATCACACTTTTAATAACATTTATTTTTTCCTTGGTTATTCTGTCCTTCAATTGTTTTACAATCATGCTTACATATGAAGGTTGCCATGTTATCTCGCTTTTCTGAAAAAAAAAAGAAACTTCAAGCATGTTGGCTGAAGGACATTCAGCTCCTTATTTTCGTGATTACTGACATTCGTATTAAATTAAATATTCACCTTTAAACAAAATATACCTTTACTGTAAAACTTCCAGACGTGTTAATTATTGGCGCCCTATAAATGTATACATGATTCTGAGCCTTCCCCGTGTGAGCTACACTATCAGATGTTTCTGATTTTTTAAAGTAAATGCCAAAACAATATAATTGTTTAATTATCATACTTTGGTATAGAAGTGGGTGGGGGAGTAGGTGGGAGACCAGGAATGCCATTATTAGATGACTGTGAATGACACATTGACGTTAAATTTATGCCTGTATATCCATATAGTGTATTATTATTATTATTATTATTAAGCTACCAAAAATATGTCTTTCCTTTTCAAGTCCCTACAACCATTAAATTCGGAATTTGTGGGTTCGGATGTGGGTTCGGATGTGGGGGCGGGGGTCGTGGTCAATGTGACGATCAATGTGTCTGCATAATCAGACAGATCTATACTGAGCCATCATGTACAATCAGACAGATCTATACTGAGCCATCATGTACAGGCATGGCTGTAAAGTAGAAAATATCCTGCTCCCCTCGTCAGGCCAACGTCGAGATATCAGTTCTAAGATACACAAGAGCCGGTTTGTTCTGGTGGAGTGCGTTCAGAGGTCAGCTGGTAAGACCATTCGATCGTGTGAAAGCGCCATGCTTAAGCAGGAATACAATATGAAAAACTACATGCAGCACAGAGAGTAAATCCAGATCATAACGACAGTGTGGTAGTTGGCAAATGAACACACGTTACCGATGAAATTCGACCTCTTGTCTATTTACATCAGTTAGGGTTTTATTCTAACTGTTCATGTAATTGTTTAAGAAGTAACAACTATCACGACCCTAGTACCATGCAATACCTCTGCCGAATTGGGTAAAAAAAATTAGGCCATTGCAGAAATAATATTTAGTAATGTATCTCTGCCATATGCTTAATTATTATTTCCTATCACTATACAGTTATAGGGCATTGTTATAAAAATGATAGCAGTGAATTTATATTCCGGTTTAGTATAACAGTATATATGTAACTTTATAAACTATGTACTTTCAGTTTTACCCCAACTCCGTTAGTCTCACACATTCACATGTACGTGAGCTGGTACAATTCACAGGATTGACAGACAGCATTTTAAATGTACCTTTCTATTTACAAGCATTTGCTTAATCTATCCATGACTGCGAGTGCTTTCTGAAGAGGCTACAAGGCTCGATTATTATCTCTGTATACACTAGTCCGAGTTTATAATGTTTGATAATATTGTCTCTCTACAAGGAACAACTACGTCCTTGTCAAAACTAATGCAGCTGTATAGCTACTCCCAGAGCAACTGGTAACAAATATTAAGCATGAACAGGATATAGGAAAACAACAGTGGCAAAGCGTAGCAGTGAAGTACAGGTTGAATTACTGTGACACTGACAGATTATCACACTGATTATCACACTACCGATCAGCAGCGCAACGAAGGAAACCGCAACGGCTTCATAAAAATTGTGATCAATGTCAGATACGGGAGAAAAGAAATGAAGAGAAAAAGCCGGGAAAAAATCGTCTGTGTTCTTTTCCATATAACCTAGAGTTGATGAGTTTGATATTCGCACTAGGAGAATATGAGATATATATCTATGTACGTTTGACTTCAAGGCGCATTTAGGCCACCCATCCATAATTACAATTACACAGTTGGTGAAGGCGTTCCGGCCTCATCACTCACATCTGATTACAAGGAGATCGCGGAAACAGATCAGACAGCACTGTAATAAAGATGTAATTAAATCCGTTAGCTTTTGAGACTAGCTATACGTGGCCTTTTGTGGCGATATAGGCCAGATTGCGGCGTTCAGGTAAAAAGAAACAAAGATGATGTCTAAATCTATGTAATAGGTTTTATGTAAGTGAGCATTGGAATGGGGGCACTTCACATGTGCCTGGCATGGTTATGGTCATTTAAACAACAACAGCAAAAAATAATAACGCCTTTATTTACTTACTTGTTCGTCTGATTAGAATAATTTTCAGAACAAAGACAAAATCATTATATTGATACCCCACAATTTATTGAATATAATCAATTTATTGATTAGTTTACTAATTTATAAATCAATCTATTCACATAGGTTCCTTTCAATGTAAATGAAATGTGTAATTACAAGTGCCAGAGCATACATTATATGATTACGTTTGTATTATTGTTTCGTGGGATAATTTTATGAATTCAGCCGAACGTCAGCAATATCTTTGCACTAACGTTACCAAGGCGCCTGTCCATGAAGAAATATAGGGAGACGGGATTTTACGAGACCTTGTCTTGTTATGCCATGAAGTGATTTAGTAAAGAATAAGAGAGCTTTGCGATCTGATTCATCAGTCACAGGATTTATTGGTCATCAAAAACAGAAATATAGGGAGGACACATCATACAACCATATGGGTCGACTTAGTTAATTACCCTGCCAGCCGTACATTAAATTGTGATAATTATACTGTAATATTCCTTCATAACATTATATATGTCTTTAAAGTCCTAGTTAACATTTGTAGAACTATACGGTATATACATCTTACATACTGTATATTGTAGCTGCCTGTGGTTACGCTGCGATATAGGCGATAATGTAAAACCTCTCTGAGGCCTGTTACGATTTAGAATAGCAAATAAGAAATTCTGAACATGGCCTTCCACCTTGCTGTGACTGATTTCGCTCTAGCTTTCACCCACCCACCTCGGAGACCAGCCGCGCGTTCTCTCTGCGATTTGCCGCGCGATTCTAACATTTTTCCAGGTAGGTCGTAATGTAACCGCATACCCGATGTCAGTGGACTTTAAGTAGACATCTGCAGATATACATATCTATTTGTGAAATCAAGTTTTGCAAATGTAAGCAGTTGAAATGGACAACGAGCAAGCCAAACAAAAAGTCGTCCTCATGTTACTGCTTAAGTTTATAGGTCGAGTGTTGTATCAGTGTTTGAAAAGGTGTTATCCTCAAGCATAAATGGCTGGTCTGAAATGATTCCCGTTGAATCTCCGTGCTTAACTAAAACGACACATTGCACGGTTTGCCACAACACACATCTAATCCCTACTATTTAGATATCCCAAAATGCTGTTTGTGGAGTCATCGAGAGCCGACTCCTTATCTCAGGATTCATTAAAGCAGTCGGCCGTTTTAGGTACATGTAGGCTTCTTTAATTCTTTAATTTTCTTAATATTTGTCGACGACAATGAATGTACTTCACAGCAGCCGTCAACAGCCTACCTTTATTTCTTCACTTCGTTTGTCATAATCTACACATTAGATGGCACAACTACATAGAGTGCCTACAAATCAAACAACAGCTCATTCCTTACCCATGAAAGGTAGATTTCGGCTGGGGAATATCAATCCCAAGCGTTTACAGCTGAGTAGAATATTGTTTAGTACCAAATTAATGCTCTGCTCAGTCTCGCAAAACCTTTCACTGACTCGCGTTTCAGGCGACCTTGCAGCAAGCTATTCTTTACTATAAGAGAACACTCAAATTCAAAATTCAACAACAAAATACTTTTAATGATGATGTTATACGAAAACTCTGATTGGTTTTCACTCCATAGACTGATTTTAGGTTATTTCCGCATCGTCTTCTGTGTAAGCAATTAAGCCAAGAATATACGTCAATCAGAAGTTATTTACATAGCTCTATTGAACCACTGAGTTATTCTGGTGTATATTAAAATTTTTAGTAGTCATGCTATCAGACTGTCTGTTGGTTACCAGGTCACGCGAGACATGCAGACGGGATTCTGAGAGACCTTGTCTTGTTATACTATGAAGTTATTTAGTAAAGAATAAGAGAGCCTTGCGATCTGATTCATCAATCACAGGTTTTATTGGTCATCAAAAACATAGGTATTTGAGGAGGTGTTTATGAAACAATTACATATGTATATGGTATGTACAAACAGTTACAAGATATATAACAAAATTATCAACAACAATAACAATGATGATAGCACTTAGTTTAAATAAACGTGTCCAATAATTTCGGAGAAGAGATTTAGAATCGCAGTCCTCGTCTGAAGTTGGTGCGTGCTATACCGGAACCTTTTTCCCCGCCCCAAGATTGGGATTTGGCTCTGAACTTTTTCAGATCCTCTTTATAGTCGCCATGATGCATGGGCATGTAGGTCTGGGGATGGCAGCATTTCTGCAAATATAAATCAATTGTTACTAAACGAGTGAGCCGTGCACACTAATCTTTTCTAAATATACAAATATGAGTTACTTTAGTGGTTTTCTGTACAATTAAGCGTTAGATATTTAACTTCAATAAACTAAGACATCGGTAAGTATGGTTTGAATGATCATGTAATCAGTGCTGGACATAATTTTAAGCTCTCGCCTTATCTAGTTTTCAAAAAATGAAACGGGTCTATGTGTTCATAAATGACCTAATAGTCAATTTTCATCGATAGACCGTCTGAACTATTTATTGAAAGCAAAACAAAATGTGAAATCACGAAGCCTACCTTTTGGGTTTGGAAGAAGTTCTTGTATCCGCCGTGTAATAGGTATACCTCTGGGTAGAACAGCTCTGGATAACGATCTTTGTTCAAATTTCTGTCCATGGTCCGCAAAAATCTTGACCTGGAGACAAAGGCAGAGGAAAGCAAGATGATTGATGGTTGCTACAGGCGGATACTGTTTGCTCTTCAACAAATACAATACCAATAGGGAGCCAGGGCACACAGTTTTCAGTGTAAGCACTTTAGCTCTTACATTAATCAATCCATACATATGCAAGTTTTGAACTTTATTTCAGCCACGTGTTTTAAACCCGACTGAAGTATTACTATTACATCCCACATTTTTAAACTTTTTTCAACGTAAAATGTTATATATATCGTCCAGCGCAGGCACTTACATTTTGGGGCCTCGTTCTGATGAAAATTCACAATGGAATATCAGGACCGTTCTCTTGTTAACGTCACTTCCGGCTAGTGGCTGATTCACCAAATTCTCCATAATGCTCTCTCTGGTGTAATAATTTTTGGCACCCTATAAAATGACGACAATTGAGGCAGATGTTAGGTTTGACATTTGAATTGAAAGGAAAATGCACTGTAAACATTATTTTACGAGCATCCCTTACACAGAAATATACCACGCGAGAAATAAGCCTGAATTCATTAATGTGTAAAGCGATCAGTTAAGGTGACTCTTACCTTAATATGACCACCCGCGAACTCATACGGGTAACGACAGTCCACGATGACGTAATTCTCTATCACATGATCATATTCATTATTCAAGACCTTAGCGAGAGTTTCGGGTGTGATGGATTTTAAATCCTGGTGTTTGCCGGAAATTGTGGGAAGGCAGCAAGATTTGCTTCCATCGCTGATCAGATCGGCGTCTTCAGACACTACAAAAGAAATATAAGATCCTAAAGTTCATAGTCTGGTATTGGTGCAGGAATATACTTTTTTCATGCCATGATTAACACACCAGTAAGCAAGCAATTTTAAAATGTAAGCGTGGTTGTTGAAATAGATTTCAAGGATACCAGTCTACTGGTAGTGAAGAGTTGAAATTAATCCTTAGTGGTAGGCTAATTACCTCTGTCTAGAGCTCTCATAATAATAGCCTCGTTTTCAGACTGCCTCTTCACGAGAGCAGATTGTGGAGGGGACCGTAATTCCAGGCTCTGACATCTTCTCGTTAGCAAGTCACCCCGTGGTCGTTTGCTTGTGGGCGTATATCCACTGCCACTCTCATCTGTCGAGGGAGACGCCCTCTTCCGGCTGGATCTAATACGAATTTGTAACGAGTCTAACTGGGTTGCCAGGCGACTGCTCTTAGGCGTATCCATGTTGTCTTCTGAGGCAACCTTGCCATTGAACAGAGAAGAAAAGCTCCCGGGTAATTTGAGCTCGACACAGTTGCCGCTTAAAGGAGAAGCTACTGTTTTGGAGACTGGGCTGTCCATGTCGAAATTCTGTTAGGAAAGAGTACAAAAATGCATATGCAATGTACATAGTCAATGCAAATAACATGAACAGCAGACGATGATTATACAAAGTAGAGCTAACAACGCAAAATTAAAGTAACCTTAAGGCCAGTTTATCATCACTGGAGATTTTGCCAAAAAGCTAGCCCACATTGTTATTAGCGAAAACGTTATCATGCAAGAGGCAAATCGCCGCTGTTTGTAAAAATAATATGACTGGGCACAACTGTTAGTCAGAATACTAACATGCAATTAGTCAGCCTATTAACAAACTTGACATTTGCTGACGCTGCCATTTTGCCCGTCAAGATATCCCGTCAGAGTAAAAAAAAAACACGTCTGGTGAACTTGGTTACCATTAGTGTGTCGACAAGACAATTAACAAACTTTCAAGAATTTCTGTAATCTGATGCAAAAATATATCAAGACATGGCACTACTTTTAGTAACGATAAAGTGTTCATCAACTTACCAGGCTTCTTAGCGGTCGGAAGCTAAGTGCATAGGCAGGGGATTGATATGCTTCTGCTGGGGAAAAGGCTAAATCTGTGAACTGTGTCCGTCCATGACAGACAGGAGACCCCAGATCGACCAGGAAGTCTTCCTCCAGGCCTACGCCGCTGTCACGGGAACTCTCGTCGCTTGCCAGGGTGCTTGAGTGAGAGTTGCTGTCCATGACGTTTCTGTAAGAACCCATGAGAACACGGTAAAAACGATGTCAAGAAATTGTTTGCTTTGAACAAATTGTGTCTCTGGAGTAAAACCCTCAAGAGATCAAATGCTCATTTGATACACGACTTTAGGTAGCTGTGTGTCGACGGGGAATGTGATGACTATTGTGACAGGATCGGCTATTATACATGCACCAGCCAAAGAGCGACAGGTGATAGTCAAGTCACGTGTCTGCTAAAAGCCAATCAGAGACCAGACCCTGTCCCCGGGTTTTTGTGGATAAACATATTTATATGTATACTGTGACCTGCTCTCCCCCAAGCCCACTTCCCCACCCCATATCCGCTGATATCTGTTACGCTAGAAATCATTGTTTAAACAATATGCATGGATTAAGTTTCCATAATCCTCTCCAGCAGTGTGTACAATAATTGATCTTTGTGTATACACTGATGGGATTGACCCGAGATCAGGTAGACAGCTGATCCACCGTGCCGTTTTTGTTTGGAGTTAAACGTTTTACAATACCCACAAGCAACTGCTTCCATGCATACCTGTGGATTAAATGATTAATATTTTTAATAAGTGTGAGCAAGCTTTACATAAAATGACAAACTTTATTGCTTTATCTAAGTAAGCATTACTTTCACTGACAGACTGGAATGAACACGTAGAATTCGTGTCCTTGCAAATGTAAAACGCATGCCCTCTAAATATATTGCGTCAATGGCATGAGAAATTGGCTGCTCGGGGTTTGATTTCAGTGGCTCAGAAATTACTTCAGGCCAACAAAAAGAAAAACGTATTACCTTCAGCAGATAGAGTCATATGAAGGTTTTAAAAACGCGAAAATTCTGGAATTTTTCGTGAAATGTATATCAATTAAATGAATTAACACGACTAACCACGAATACATTTTTAATAATGTGATCAGTAGCAAACATTACTGGTGCATGACCAAGCATATTATGCGGAAGGAATCACTCAGTGTTTTATTTTATGTTCATCTTAATTGCCAATATTCGGTACCTACAAGTTGTTTGGGTAAAGTGTTTTAATAAATCAGAGAAAATAAATTTAATATCATTATTATTGTTTAATATCATTATTTTTGTTGAAGAGTGGGCATGGCTTCTTCATGAAATGTATTTCGTGTTACACTGTCACGTTAATTAAATTATAATGGAATAATACAGGCCTTGGTGGTCTGTGGTTTCATTTAGTCCAGTTTCTGGTCATGACTTATTGATTCTAACTCTTTCTCTTGTTATTAAGGACGAATCGTTAAATTACCACCGCGTTTCCTGTTTGTGAAGGAAATCGCTATTACAAATAGACTGTTTAACCGTGTAGTCAGTTGACTTCAGGTTGTGTAATGTCTCTTAGTACAAAATACACAGGATATAAGTAGATTTAGAAATGCACAATGGAAGCTTGAAGACGCGAGGCTTAGCCGTATCTACACCTGCTCGCGGACACCACAGGATTTCTCGGTTTTATTTGTTAGACTGTTAGCATAATGGTCACCTGTTCCGAGGTAAACTCACAAATATCTTGTCATAGACAAAGCGACTGTTTGCGTTAATCAGTGATTGACTTAGTTCAGTAAACACTCACTCCACCTGCTGGGATTCGCACTGATGTGTTTACCCACGTGAATTCCCGCCACGTGACCACCCATGATCTCTGAACCCCCAGGGATTTCCCAATGTATTAATACGGGTATTCAATATTCAAACACTGATGGATAATCATCATGATGAATTGTAAAAACATTCTACTAATAGACTGCTCTGCTGTTTGCAGCATCTGTTTACTGATAATGATCAAACTGATAGCATATGATTGTTTTACTTACATTTATTCTTCAAACAATCTGCTTTTAATGCATGGATGAAGATCTATGCATATTCGCTTCCTTTCTGGAATATGGATACGCAATTTCTGTTTCTTTACATCATATTTGAAGAGTAAACGAAGTATCGAACTTTGCGTCTTTCTGAGTTCCTTTTCAAAATTTCGTCTAATTGCAGAACATTGCCAGGTTGTAACTTCAACGTGCTGTGTATTGCTTGCCTCTCAAATCTTTTTGCAAAAAGTGCCAAAGATTACTTGTCTGTCTATGGGTTTTATAACCACTTTCATGTAAGATGAGATTAAAACGCCCAGAAAAATGAATAACCCGACCGAAGTTGTATTTCTTAGGTATGTAACTATACCTGTTTTACAATGCAGGATAACATACTATAAGGTTTAGGATAGCTTAGTTTAGGACAACTCCAGAACAAGCAAGCGCTTGTGACATAACGTTAAGTGTATGTGATAATAGAAAAGGCTAATACCACTCTTGACTAAAAACAAACTGCTGTTCCAAAACATAAAGCATATGTCAAGAGGACACCAGTCAATGCAGATTATACCTGAACAAATACGTTTTAAATAACTCGAGACACTTCACTGCAAACATCGTCTGTCGCACAACACGCGTGGAGCCATTGGTGGGTCCACAGTTTTTCTTTTGTTCAAATTGTTTGTTGCACACTTGAGGAATAGTGTAGCGAGTTATGTAATGGTGAAGGGAGATGGGTGGGAAGTGTTAAAACAAACTCCAGAGCACGCGTGACTTCAGACTAGTTTTCTGGCCAAAAAAGGTGTTAGGTAAGACATGACGTAAGATCCTCCGATAACTTCACGGTCAATCAACGGCACGTGACTGCTGCCGTCCAAAAGTACCTGGCGGCCAGTTCTTTGAAGTTTAAAACGTACCTTTTCACACTTTTAATCCGTGAAGTGGCTCTTCTAAAACACCTGCCCCAGAAATCAATTGAAATATACGTTTTAACCATGGTTAAGGGAATCAGCTGCTCTCGTTTATATGAGAAGCAAACATCAAAAGACCGACTTTCGGCTAAAATGACTTCTGGCACTTAAAAAAATATCCAGATGTCTTTCATCATCTGCAGACATGTCCACTTTCTTTTCAGTACAAAGAAATCTTCTCAGAAGGCGTGCAACATATGGTTGCTAATCTATTGTTTTGAATCAGCAAGATTTAGAGCTATATCTCAAGCAAGCCTTGAAACCTTTCAGTATAACGCCACTGGCGTATAAATGTACTTATATATAATTAATAACTTGGAACAGGGCGTATATTTCTTTCTATTTCATGATTTTTATATTACATTTCAACACCAAAAACACCCAATGTTCCTTCCAGTGATGGGGAGAATTCATAGATTCGCTGGTTTTTCTCTGTAGAGCGCTTACTTTTATCTTTAGGTATCAGGGTGACAGATAGTGACATTTTTAGTTGCATTATTTGAGCTTAAATTACAGTCTTAGTAAAAAAGAAGAGGTCAGGGGGGAAAAAACCTTTGCTCGACACCGGTGGCGTAAAACCTCTATACCATTCATTCCCGTGTAGTCATTTGTAATAAGGAATAATGTCTCAGGACCTGCCAGTACTAACTGCTTTCATGCATTGGCGTTGCTATCCCGTAAATATTCTCAAATGTTACATATACTACATTCCTCTGACCCTGTTTGAATATAAACTCCACAAAGCTCTTTTCACATGCCTGACAACTGCGAAAACGCCCCGCCTGGTGTGAGGTGTGTTTTCTGTCATGTTAGATGTGAGACACAAAAAGTTGTTAGTCCTGCCAATGACGTGATCATTGTTAAAACATTCAGCTGCCCAAACTGTCGTAGACATACATGTGGTGTGAACCTAATTGCACTCTTGTAGCCCTAGAGTCTCTCGAGTTTGGAGAAACATGCTTGTTATGTCCGGAAACTACAATATAGCGCCAAAGATAATAAGAACCCATGTTTGTTGGCTTGTTTGGGCCTATTTGGTCCACATTAAGTACTGCACAAGAGAACATTTCGTTTTATTTGTTACCCATTTATTATCACATTATTAATATTCTTTATCTATATAATACTATCAGACATGTATATCTCAGAATTTTTCACATGTAGGCTAAATTAGGGGGTCGGACTTAATGGCGGAGTTAAAAAATCGCCAGGTATTAAAAGAGATAAGTTATAGGCCTAAGCGGTAAATCATACAGTAATGGAAGCTGATGAGTTTGAACACGTGACCTCAGCCGTGCAGCCTACTGGATACCTGTTCTATCGGATTTACTCTAGATGGAATAAAAAACAACGATATAAGACAAATAAAAGATGAATAGTGGCCATTCCAATGTAAACGGAATTATTATAAGCTCGAAGTGTCTTGAGATGAACCACAGGAAATAAGAATAGTAGAAGCCCAATAGTCACACCATATTTGGCAGCTAGACTACATATGTTTATCAGTGCTGAAGGCACGGTGACGGTATGTACCAAGGGAGGTAACTCAATCAATATAATTTCGCGAGATGTCACAGGTATTTGGCATTAAAAATTACATACTTAAAAAGTTAGTGATGGCATTTGGGCTTAGAGAAAGAATGTAAGTATAATTATTCACAAATACTTATAATGGCTTCTGCCAGTTGAAAATTCCCACATTTAGTTCAAATCGCTGAAATAAAAAAAATCCCACAGATGTTTCTTAAAATTTAGTTATTGATTTTATTGGTGTTTTACGCCGTGGCTACGGCGGCCAGCATTATGGTGGGAGGAAACCGTGCAGAGCACGGGGAAACCCACGACCATTGTTGGCAGACCTTCCCATGTACGACCGGAGAGGAAGGCAGCATGAGCTGGACTTGAACTCACAGCAACCGCATTGCGCCACTTAAAAACACCGACATGTTTCTTTAAAAAAAATGACACTCATTTCTATTTACCTATTTGGATAGCGTAGTGAGCTAACACTGAACAATGTTGAAGCCCTACTACTATTACTTGCTATGAACCTTCTATGAACATGTTCTATTTTCTATGAACATTAATCGATACATTTCATTGATAAAGTAACATTTTGATCAAAACTGGGCCCGTATTATAACCAGTAACAGTCCAAATATAATATTAAAAAAAACATAATATGAAAATATAATGTAAGTTGTATAAAACAGAAACATGAGTGCCAAATAGCTGTCACTTCCTGAAATTGAACTCTGTTCCAACAGAAGCTTTGGAAACACCGGATTCTATTGATATTAATACAGTACTATGATTATGAAAAGGCAGTCTTACGGTTTTCAGCTCGACGAAGTTCAGCTTTACGTTGATTCTTTGGATCCGAATTCTGATTCTATCCTAATGGCTGCTTAAAGGGTTCAACGGAAGCTATGTTTGGGAGGTTACTGTCGCTGATAATGTTGCACTACGGTGGCACACACCCTAATATACTGTCCCAGAGGCATCATTACCAGTAGGTGGGATGACATACTCGCGAGGGCTTGACTCCCTCGGGCGCTAAAGTACTGTTGTTTGTCGCCGTCAATTGTCGCCCTGGGGGTGTTCGTGAGAACAATGATGCTGCTCCGCCCAGGGATACATCCCCTTTTGCGTTGAGCAAAGGATGAGCTCGTTTAAAGAAAGATTATTGGTGAAGAAGCTATGATGAGCCCTGAACAATGGTAGGTTATAGATTTTGTTATTGTTTGAGCAATGTTTGAGCTGAGTTTTCTGGTGTCATGTATTAAAGGCTCGTACTCAAGGGTAAACACCCAAAGCTTGCGTGTCGTGGATACACAAACAAACAAGCAGCGAGACCGAATAGGATAAATCCGGATTTATGTCTGTCAAAGGTTTAAAGTTTGCTCACCTGTCTGTATATTTATAGAAATTTCTCAATCCATCATCCGAATGTTTGAAAATGTGGCCAATCCAAGTAAGAACTGTTCTATCCCCAGAAAACCGATTATGTTTGCAAGAAATCATGACAATAAATGGGGAATGTCAACACTTTTAAGCACAAAATTACACCAGTTTACGAAATTAGAAGAAATAATAAACGAAACAAAATGTTTTGGAGGCCTTACGTAGTGGAATCCGAGTAATAGTTCCAGAACATTTTTTCGTTTGACAATGAAAACACCTGGTTTTCCTGAGCTCTCTCTCTCAGTTATGTTTGAAGAACATTCCTATTTCATCACAGATACATGCGAGGTTTAAATCAAAGTCATTTTCAGTGTGAAGTAATTTCATTACAGTTCCTGAAATGGTCACTGCTTCTTGAACGACGTAAAACAAGATATGTTCAATGCAGATTCATAAATAAGTAGGAAATGGTCAAATAGAAATACATTCCACTAATTAT
The DNA here is from genome assembly GCA_016165875.1 of Acanthopleura granulata. Taxonomy (NCBI): domain Eukaryota; kingdom Metazoa; phylum Mollusca; class Polyplacophora; order Chitonida; family Chitonidae; genus Acanthopleura; species Acanthopleura granulata. Next base: position 44,881,209 of record JABBOT010000080.1, on the reverse strand, counting down.
CCTTTTCCGTGATGTCTTGTATGATTTGACCTGTAACTGTTAACCACAAAGCCTCCCCCCTTCTGCACAGAACAACCCCTTTTTTAATGCTAAATATAGTGTCTTAAGTTTGAACAGTTATATTTTGCCGTTTTGAAAGGAATGTATTTTACTTATCCAACGGAAATTAACCTGAGATATACCATTTATACAGCTTAACAGAAATCGCAGTTGGTCTTAGAAGTATCCCAGGTAAACACTTTACTTTAACACCTCTATAGCTATTAAATGACAAGTCAAAGTATTGATTCAGATGTCAGCCAAGATGTTACAGAGGTAGGTGAGAGGGGCTTGGGTGTGACGTTCGCGGGTCACAAATTATAGGCATGTCCAGAGGGCAACAGCTCGTGCAGACCACTGATAATCCGAACGGAGGCAAGCCATCAGGTGCTGACACCTGAACCGATTACACTCCTAGATAAACACACTACTTGCGCGATCGGTGATCTATTCTGTTCAGAGAAGCAAAATCGATGCTGAGGCGTCAAAAGCGCACTTACCATGCAGTTCTGAAAGCTACTAAGCCTGAGTAATTTTTCCAACAAAAGAAATAGTCCTAAGTTTAGACTAAATTTAGTGCCAGGTTTGGCATTGTCGGGTCTTCATAAAAACGTTAATATTATAACAATGGATGCTTGGGTGGGCAGAAAATAACACAGAAAATACAGTTTGTTCCACACATCATCATGGAGAAATGTAAGGCTTTCCAGGGCAACGGTCTATTATGTAATGTAGTTTAACAGAAGCATTCATTTCAAATTGACCAGTTTGTTTTGAAATGCTTGAAGACAGTTGCTTACGTTTTTGGTGAATTGAAATATGGAAGTAATTTCAGGTGAGAATTTCTGATATATATATGCATTTTCGAGAATGCCTACGGCACGTAGTAAATCTGCCTGCTTTGCTGGAACTCAGTGTTTATTTGTTTTTTTCTTTACTATCTGACATTGGCGCGATAAACGGTTGACGTATCTAGAGCATGAAAGGAAATAATCGTGGTTTTTATAAATCGGCTTATTCTAACGATGGAGAATTCCAAATAGAAATATTAGAAAGCTTAATTAAAAGCTGCTAAAGTAGAGCATGCAAAGCTTAAATAGGAAAATATGTAGATCTTTTTTTTCTCAAGAAGATAGACTTCATTTAGATTATCAAGCTGACGGTGGCACTATATCCGAATTCACGCCACCAGAACTTTAATTGTGGAGAACAGTACTGGATTGAAAGCCCGGAGCAAAATGTTTGTGATATTTGTAAGAAGATACATGTAATAAGGGCCTGAGGTCTTTACTTAAGCTAAAATGGCGGATTGAAATGCTTGAGGGAGTAAAGTCGACATACATAGGCTTTGCACAAACCATTTTTGACCAGTCAAAAATTTAAAACCTCGTCACATTTTTAGTGGTCTCGAAACATTTCTAGTTTTCAGCAAACTTAGAAGAAAATTTTGATCTGGAGCTCTGCTTTAAGGAGAATGACAGGAATGATTTGCTTTCTTGAATCATAGAAAAACTGAGCTGTACCCAATGAAACATTACTGATCGAGGGTTTTATTATTCTTGTACAGAAGAATGCAATTAGACACGCCAAGTGGGACCTTGAACTATGCTTTCACGGGAAAATGTCAACAAAAATGTCTGAAAACACTCATTTTATATTTGGAAACGCAATGTTAATTGTTTAAGGGGTTATAATAACTCTCAAGGTTGCCTTAAGTTAATCCACTAGTCCTCGAACAGCAATTTATTTGCAAGTTTCAGATTGTCGGGAGTAATAAACTTTAGCCGGTTTATGAAAGAAGCCCTGTTCTAATGAAGAGACGCTGTTGGCAAGGTGCCAGTGACACTTTTTGAACTGCCAAAATATTTCTTTTCTATGGAGAAATACAGTGTGATCAGGTGATGGACCAGCCGGCACTAATTATCCGAGATTATGGCCCAAATGTCAGAAAAGATGTTACCTCGAGAGGTGAGTTGGGCTTGGGATTAAAGGTGACGTATATGTGGATCACATGACAAGGACCACAACAGCTGCTAACCAGGGGAGATAATCACAACTCAGACATGCTAGTTTGTGTATAAGACGTTGGGTGGATTTCTTTAAATTAGCTTAAAGCGCGCAATGATTTCTGAAAACTAACGTATTCTTTGTGTCAAAATCGGAGAGGCATTATGTGCTTGTCTTCAATGTCATGTGCTGTGTATGTCCGCTTTACTGGAGTACACAGTTCGCCACCTTAATTTTTTTATATTGCAAAGAAAGCCAGCGTCATTTTTGTCTGCCGGAACAATAAATTCTTCCCATTCAAGTTTTGTAAGGATGTCCACGACTTCATCGTAACTTAACATGCCAATAGGATTGAAAAAACTTATTTGGTTTGGTATAACCGGAACATATGCTCTAACGTTATACATATTGTATATATTATGGTTGCAAGACGAGCGCTAAAATCTTTGATCAGGTCATGACTGCAGCTTGAAAATACATTGTTTTTTGCAGAACGTTTTTATATGAAATAGATGATTACAAGAGAGAAGTTGAAGTTCTCACATATATGGATGTGTTGTTTGGGAAATCGTTGCTAGGTCTGATATATTTTCTGATATCAACATTGTTGGATTTTGATAGGTTATGTGCCTTAGAATCCATATTTTTGTATGATCCCTCAATCATCTACGTTTGAGAAATCTCAGTACTTGGATGTTGATATCAAAATTCAGCCATAAAAGGAAGTTTCACGCTCTACAATCGTTAGGCAATTATCACAAACACTAACGGATCTCAAAGAATTGCGAAGTCAGAAAAATCGCCACCGCCATTCGCCCGTTGACTTAAAGCCGCTAACCGAGCAACTTGAAAGAGAGTTGGATTCAAGCTTGCGATCTTATTGGTCAAGGGATCGTATCCAAATACATCATTTATTGGGATATCTTGGAGGAAAATGTTGCATGTCTTCTGAAGTTCCCATTTTACATGCAATAGCGACAAAGCTTTTACTTGAATTAAATCTTGAACCTCCACATCATCTACCATATTGATACATGTATATTCAAATGAGGGAGCTGTAACATTAAAGGATGTTTGCCGTAAAGTCTACCGGTCACACATAAACATGTGGCACATTGTTGCCAATGAGGTGACGGGTTTTCAAAAGTTTTTATATTGTCCAGAAACTACAATATTTTCCCTCAACCCATGATTAGTCAAATATATATACCAAATTGACAGCTACCCGTCGATTATAGTGTATGATGTGACGGGTTTTAAGGAACTTTCCACTCAGATAGATCTATGAGTCGTAAGGGACTGCAGCCGTACCAGGATTTCTGAGGTAATTCACAAACCACAATTCAGATTAATAAATCCAGCAATATATTTACTGTTACTTGTTACATTTCAGTTCAGATAAGTACATGTGTATCTTACGGTGATGAACATAACTTGGGGAAAATATAATTAAAATAATCTATTTATTTCCTTTGTGTTTAACGCTATACTAACTTATACCATACCCCTTTGTTAATACAAGTAGAGCCTTCAAGAGTGCTCAGGGTAAACTGTTGACCTTTAACGAGACACGCCTACTATCTGTCGAGATAGATGTAGAGATGTGCACATCATATTGGATGAAGACATACGGAAAAGAAGAAATATACAGACCCAACAGTAAAGCGAACTGGACACCGCATTGTCCCCAAGACATTCATAAATTCGTCTGAATAGAATTCTGCTGAATCGTCCTGTACCTGCAGAGCAGGGAGCCAGGATTAAAGCGAGGGGAATGCGCGACCTTTCTCGCCTTAGGTAATTCCAAAGTATGGTTTATTCATAATTACGTTTTGTGGGTAAACTTGTGGATACAATGGATACAACGTCTACTCAGATCCTGGCAAATATGCTATATATTTTTGACAAATGTTCATGTGGTCTAATGTCAAGTTTAAATACTACCTTATCGCGAAATGATGTTGAATTATAACTAATACATCCCTATACTTCATACACTAATACGGTCAAAACACCTTGAAAATGTTGTTAGATGTTTATAGGCCATTTAATAATATAAGGGAATATATTTTGCAATCTTCCGACAAGGAACCAATGTTAAGAGTTTTCTGGTCACTCATTTTATTCTGACCCTCTTTTTATATGATTGTATGTGTGTTATAGGATTGTTTACGCCGTGCTCATGTATGTTTTACTTATACACACTCTGACGGCGGTCAGCATTATAGTGGGAGAAAACCGGGTAACGGGAGGACTGGTAGACCTGCTCTGCACAAGGCTGCAGGATTCCCGCCTAAGGCTGCCAGCACCAAAAGTCTTTTGAATTTTTTATGATTTTGCCAATAGTTTTGACTGCCTGCTGAAACGACAAAAAAGCTTGCTTCCGTGAGTGCATACTGTGTCGTGTGCAACAGCGTAATCCACCATTATCTTCAATGTCGGCAACTAAACTTCTCGATGCCTATAGACCTTTACTTACTTATTCACTCGTGTCTCGCATACACTGAACTAGGTGACATCTCTGTTATCTTTTCCTTCAGGCTGTAAAATGCAGAACACTCTGCGTGCATTATGTTGTCCCACAGGTCGCTTGACGAATGAAGAGGATAATAATTTGAAAATACGTCACCACACTAGGTGCTGACAAAACAATTATAAAAGTAATAATAGTTATAACCAAGAAGATGAAGTGAATAAGTTTCCAAACAAAAAAATTTTTGATAAACTTTTTAACTAATGACAAGAATAACATTGTAATTTGAAAATATACCGGCTGATGCATGCTTTATGTAAAATCACTTAATGATAGTTTCAGTTGTTAGTCCATACATTCACATATATGGCTTAAATTGATATAATTGCTTGATTGGTCCTTCACGTTACTTAATGTAACTTATAAACGTATAGTTTTCAGATTTAATGGTACATGGGAGACAAGGGGCAGTGCACAGAACAAAGGTTGAACAACGGCTATTAACATTGATATGATATTGTAGTTTCCTACATATGAACTGCTATTTGCCTTACAAATCTGTTATACTTAAAATATATTTTCAAGACGTAAACAGCAAGAGAAAGCAGTGTGAATGTAGGCAAATGTTTTGATGTAACTGATTTTTTAATTGATTTCATTTTACTTGGTTCATGTTTTAGTCGTACTTAAGAATTTTTGTATTTATGAGTGAAGTTTATGGGAGAAGAGAACCGGAGTGTGTGAAGTAAGCCTCCGACCTTCGCTGGGTACCTGACAAACCGTCTTACCTTAAGTCATAACCGAAGCAGCAAGAGCTGGATTCCAACACACAACCTCATTCGTCAGAGGCCTGATAATTACATAGGAGCAACGCTAAATATTTGAGGGAACGAGGCATCTTTGCTATGAATCGCCATTTACCAAATAATCGATAGTCAAATAACTTCTGAGTGTGTCTCATTTATAAACACAGGTGTCGAAGGGAGGATTTCGCATAGGTTCAGATATACAAATGGATGGAGAGCAATGTAAAATCAATGGAAAGGGAAATCAGAGCTGAGAAAAGATGGTTATTAGACCAATATTATATCAATTCATTAAACTCTGAAGTAATAACTACACACTATCTTAGAATTTTTTTACATCGTAGTGAAAAAGAGGCAACAGTCTGGAGGCTTTCACTATCCAACGTTCTGAACACAGTTTCTAAGGAAGGGTTAGTGACTCCAACTTTAATAAGACCTTCGAAAAATACCTTCTTGCATTACCGTAGGTTTTGCAATGGAAAAATAGGTGTGAGATGGAATCGTGTACTAAACATGTTTCATAAAAACCCGAGTCATGCTGCCTGAATCTGTGTAAATATGAATTCTCTGGGAAATGACCAAATAAAGGCGGTGAACAAGGACATCGACCCGTTGAGTCGGAAGCCATTCAAACCGAGAGGTAACAGGCGGTCATATCTGATGGACAAATCTCCCTTTTGTGATTTTCCCTCCCAGTCACGCTGCCACAACTAATGAAAACTGTCTTTAGTTGGTTCATCACTTCTGAAACAGGAAGAGGTATTACATGAGTGACATCTTTCATTAACAGGCCTGCCTTAGCCAGTGCGTCAGCTTGCTCGTTACCAGAGACACCAACTTAACTCGGCAGTCACTCACAGAATACAAGTACCCCTTCGTGGGCTAGTGAAGTATATAGGTATAAAACTTCAAGGACACGTGGTAAGCATTTGGTGATTTTTATGCATTTTAAAGATTTCAAAGCAGAGAGAGGGGTCACTTAATATAACACACGTCAATGGTTTGAACACTTTAAGAAACTGGAGAGCCATTAGAATACCTGTTAACTCCGCAGAGTAAACAGACACGTGGTCGGACAATCTAGACAATCGTACCATAATTAAGTTCTGTTCTTTATAGCCGCCGCGACCCTACCGGTATCTGGGCATTTCGAGTCATCTGAAAAAAAATCTGCAAATAGTGTTACCAATTTCTTTTGATGTAGTCATTGCAACACAATCTACTGACGTCTGAAGGATCAGACTTCTTAACCTGAGAAAAACAAGTTAAACGAAATGTTCGAGATACAAAATTACCAAGGTGGGAAAAGAAGAATAATACAGCCTTGGACCACAGGTTTGTCAGCACCAGATCTTGGAGAGATATTATTACCCAGGAGCTTGAAAAACTGGGGAGCCTTCGGGTTATCTTCATACAGACCATCATAGACACACGACTCCAGAACATCGTAGCCCGAATTTTCAGACTTAAGTTTAATAAAATAGTTTAAAGTACGGAACTGACATCTAATGTATAATGGCCATTCATTACATATTACCTGAAGCACATTGAGTGGTGTTGTCCTCAAACTTCCTGTGCATATCGGAAGAGCAGCACATTGCCCGGCTTCCAGTTTAGCCTGAAGAGAAATACATGCTGAGTCGTACGCTTCAGAACAGTAATCTAAACGTGTTCGGATAAGGGCTCTGTATAGAAGTAACAAACTGCTCTTATCTGCTCCCCAAGGTTTATATCATTCTTAAACAGTGAACAGTCCAGTTTAGGATTAACTAGTGTAGGCAAATCATTTATTACCATCTTGAACAGTATAAGTGAAAGAACACGGAGAAGATGGATTCTTACCAGGCCTAGGTACAGGAATAACAGTAGACTGTTTCCAGACAAGAGGTAGCTGCATATCCATCCAAATGCTATTGCATAGAAAAAGTAAAACATTGAGGCATTGGTCTGGAAGGTTCTTCACCATCGAGTGTACAATACCATCTATACCATGAGACGAGTCCTTTGTTGTATGAAGGGCCTGCTCAAAAAGAGAAAAATCTTCGTTAATTGGCATGTCGTCAAATGCAATGTTATCAAACTGCTGATTTTTATCCATGTCGTCTTTATGTGACAAGAAATCAGCACCATAATGGTTTGAGCTAGACACATAAAGAAATTTTTCTGCCAAGATGTTACACTTACAGGATTTGTAGCGAAATGTTCATCACCACAGATAGGGGTGGGAGCGTTGATACTTCTATTTCTTCCACTAATTTCTCTAACCTGTGACCACACAGACTTCACTGATGTACTCCTATTAATGGAGAAGCAGTACTCGCGCCAGTGGAGTTTCTAGGCTCGCGTAATGACACGTTGACCCTCTACCTTACACCTTTTATATGTTATATCTTCAAGTGATCCTGAACGTTGTGCTTTGTTCTTTGTTCGCTTTCTGTTTCTGATAGCATCGGAGCAATCATTGCTCCACCATGGCACTGGTACTCTTATAATACCATTACCTCCAAGATTGCGTTTGGTATACTCAGTTATAAAGTCAACGACCTCGTTACTTTTAGATGTATTTTGGCACAACGGAAGATGATTTCAGTGAATGTCGTCACGACACTGGACAAAGAGACCGGTAAAATCGCGTCTGATTGCACAGCTACTTCCTCCTCACGTTGCAGAGCGATACTTTACAACACTTGTACACTGATTAGCTGAGCCATCACAGAGGATATCAAAGATTGTGATGGTTGAGAAAGAAAGTGGGCGCTTACAAAGGCTGGATCTTGAGAAAAATTTAACAGCTCGGATCATACGCTTGACTCGCGAACCTTTTCCAGAGCCTCTGCAAAGGACACCTTCTCAGTAACCGTAATTTACTCTGCCTTGTTTGCTTTCATTTGCATTGAAAAGCCAGCATAAGCAACACTTTGTCCGCCTCCACGGTTGGCACACCTTGGCGTTTCTTTGTTGGGGCACGAATCACAAGCATGAGCCTGGCCGCAGCGTCGACATCTTACCTTATTTCTATACTCGGAAGCAATGTGGTTTCGGCGCTGGCACCGGGAACAGCACAAAACAGGGAGGGTGTAAGGTTTCACTGTAAAAAACTCATAGCCAAGCGTAAATTCAGCTTAGAGAGTGTCAGAATGAAAATGCCACAACGTGCTATCATTACGAGAAGTGCCCTTGTACTTAGACATTTTCTGAACCTGAAAACACTTATATTTTTTCAAACAAGCTAGTACTTCCGCCTCCGTAACTTCTTCCCCAACACCGTAAATAAAAACTCGTAACTTCTTCCCCAACACCATAAATAACACCTCTTCATGAGGATTTGCTTTGTAACCGACACTTTATGTGCCTACCCATAATATGATCGAGAGCATATTTTTATCGGGCTGATTTGAGTATGGAACAAGATAATCTTTGAATCATCTTAGCATATTTTATGTTGCCCACCGCTTTCTGTAAAGCACTGCGGAATTTTCAGCTTTAAAGTTTACAATAGGGGTCTCTCCTTCTGCACCCAAAAGTGCACTAAGGTTCTTTTCTTGATGTTCCTGGCTGTTTACAGTCCTTGTCCTTTCCTCACACTCGCAGTCTGTATTCTTGGAGTGATGTCTGTCCCGTTTACAGCGATAAGCTCCATGATCCTGGACCTCCATGTCTGAATTGTCGTTGTCTTCTTCCATTGTAACCTTCAGATAGCTATATCACTGACAATGCCGATTTCTAAATAGGCCTAGGCCTACAAACTAATCAGTTAGGTGCACTGGACAGTGGAATAGGTTACTTACACACAGTTATGAGAGAGAAAATACCTTGGGGCGACGAAGAAAGATGGTAAGACGACAGAATCCCTAGTAAAAAAAGTGCAGAACTGTACAGTGCATTTACACAATTCGAACATAGCGTCTAACAACTCAGCGCTAACATGAAGAAATTAACGTAATCAAATTATAAATCCTTTGTGCACTGCACGACAACACCCCAGTGACAACGATAATACCAACAACGTAAACAAACACAAGAAACTAGGAATAACTGAAAATGCAACGCAGATTTACGAGTAAATAACTGCTTAAAGGGAGACGGTAACACCTATATACATACACACGAGACAAACCCAGACTAGGCAAGAGTTACGCGTGAAAATTTGAGAAGTCTTTCCTTTGCCAAAATAGTCAACCGTAATAAAGGGCCGATAACCTCCTTCGGTGCTCTATTGCCTGCAGGTTACATGAGGTCTGATTGATTGTGAGAAAAGTGACTTCATTAACCACCACCAACCACCCTCCCCCAAATGTTGATTCGATCAATGTCTTGGGCCATTTCTCGATTGTTTAAATTATTAAATTGTCTTTCATAACATTACCTAGACATTGCAGTGGTGTCAAAGAAAGTTTTACGTGAAATGTCACAGATTTAAATTGAGAAATACTCTTATTCGGTAGATCGGAAACGTCTAAAAGTTAGAGACATTTCAGGGAGAGATACGCATCTGAGAATCCTTCTGTTAATACGTGATTCTTTCATGTCTGCTTTATGAGGCGAAAAATATAGAAAAAATGAATGAGTTTATATACTGTGCCACAAGCCGTAGCACACCATGACACGAGCTAAAAGCAATGTTAAAGAGTATAACTTTTTGGTGGTTAAGTTTGACACCGCGAATCAAGTTTAAAAGAACGCGAACTTATCTGACAAAGTTATTATAAAAACACTTGTGATAAATATATCCGCAAGAAATGTTTAGTCATAATTATTAGTCATGTATATCTTTTGCATAAGGCATCAACATCACCTGAAATATACTTCTGCCAGAAAATAACTCCTGCCTTGTTTTTCATAAGAAACATATGGTGGAGTGTAATTCTTCACCAACTTCTGAAAAGTTATGTTTTAAAACTTTTTCCTTGCTTATTGCTTTAGTGGTGTTATTGCTTTCAAAATTGTCTAACTTTTAGGGGACTCCATCGCAGCTTTCTTACATGAAACTCCTTAAATAAAGAGCGATCAGGAAACAAACACGCGACTTTGTCGACAAATATGAGATACAGATGCGCACATGTCGTCCTATACATGTACGAAAAATTCAATTCAAATACGTTTGCTTTGCAAGACATTTTTCTTTCCATTTGACTTTTTGTCCACCGTTGTTAATGACATTTTGAAGGACTTCATCCAGACTCAATTAACAGGATTCCACGTGTCTCAAATCCATATCGACTTAAATACTCCTCCTATTTACTTCACCTGTTCTAAAAGCATCCTTTCTCCGGGAATATACAATTAGTTCACTCAAGCTGTCAAATCTTGCAAATCTCACCGTTCATTAGGCGAGCCCACAGTATGGCTACCGTCTGGCCGTCCAGCATAGAGTTTTCTTAACGTTTTTATGTAAGTTGTGCTGGTGATTTGGTACTCCTGCTCTCCAGCGACTATTACAATGGTATTGACGGGTATTGGAGGGGCACATATAGACTATTTATAGACTATGCGTAATAACCCCGGTACAGACAAAGTGCACATTGTCCGGTATTTCTATTGACTTCGATAAATCAGCGTAAATCAGCAGGCTTCTATGATATTTACCGCTGAGATTTTCTGTTATCTGATGGCGACAAGAGCTCCGGGCCATTGTGAGGAAAGTGAACTTGATAAATCTCCTCTTCACGTGCCTATGTGCCTATGGCTGTGTCCTATGGGAAGTGGTGTGTCATTTCCGCTTTGTGTCGTGTGCAAAAAGCCCGGTCTCCACTTTCTTGGTAGTTTATCAGTAAACTTCCTTGCCTACTTACGTACCCACTCTCAAGTCGCACACACTTTGTTGTTTTAATCATTGTCAGAGTCGTCTGTTCACCTCAAAGTACCTGGACTAGAAGCAAACGAACATCATTTTCTTATCTCCCAAACGGCCCTGGCTTCCGTGTAACCCCAGGATGCAAAAGATGTACGTGATTAAAACAAATAACATACTTGAAACTGAATTTCATGAATGGTCAACAAACTGTGTGGCTACATTTTGAAAAAAATTGTTGTCTGCAGGGAAGTTTGGAGATATACAGATAAAGGGTTTATCAATAACCTATGTCCCAGTAACAACCTGAGAATCCTGATTCACTTTTTACATAACACTAACTTAATTGTCTTATCTTTAATAAAGATTCCAGCAGGATTCTCGAATGTGTAAACTATTTCAGTGTACTAAGTAACTTGATGCTTACAATACATTCGTGGTGAGTAATACTCTTATTAGAGTAGACTGCACATGTAAATGAGGTAATCCGATCGGGTTAGGAGTGATAATTAACGGGATTTAGCGCTTATTTTTCATTATACAAATGTGATGCACGGTGCGACATGCTTCTCAGAGAAGGCGGGCAATGAGACGTATATACCATTTAGTGGATTCTCAAAATGCAGCTTTTCACATCGGAACATTAACCCTCTCTTAATCCACCCAACAACTCCAGAATTATAGGATTCATACACAGAAATTTTGACACAAGTCCTGTGACCTCTGTCATTATAAACTCAAAAGTTTAGCCTTGAACTGCTGGTTGGAGATGGCAAATACTTTACGGTGTCTCCTAAATATGGGTACATCTAAATCTTTAACTGTCTCCATATATACCTTCTTTTTATCATTACAAAGTTAATGCCAAAAATCTATCTACGACTTGGCGAAAAGACCATAGCAAATATATCATTATTTGGACAAAGAAACAAATCATTTATCGGGAGAATATTCTCAGGAAAGGAATCACCTAATAAAATTTAAATGCAGCACCGAAGACACATATTCTTACAGGCAAACAGATAGCCGGTGGAAATTTGGGTGACATTTTGGTACATCAAACAGGAAATGGAAATAAAAACGGATATATAGGGAATAAATTTAACAAATTTATAGGTTCCCAATTTGTGCTTTTCACCTTTTGACATGCTCAGGGCTCCCCCTCCCTGGCTTACTCAGGCTACACAGGTACCCACGCCTACTGACAAACACTGATGTTGAGTCTTAGTAGAATTATTGAGCATATTTCTTGTGAGGGTAAGGGATTAGCTTTCAGTGGCCACAAGCCATAGAACTCAACTGCACGAGCCAAGAGAAATGTGAAGAAATTTTTTCACGGCGTATCACCTAACACAAAGACATTATTACGCTGCACTATGTCACATTTGAGATTATCTTAGTTTACTCAGCTGTTCCGTAGCGTTAATCTTGCTCTTCATTAGGTGACCTTGCACTGTGAATGCACTTAGGGATTATCTGTCGTAGCATAAAAACGTTGAAGCTCAGATAGGTCACCTTAGATATCAAACCTTGTGAAACTCTCGCACATCACGTAATGGCACTGGCACCAAATCTCAGTCATTCACTCATAACAATATTATGGCAACACTCTGAGCATATTAATTAGACTTACTGAAAGTAAACGGGTTTTTAACCGTGATTTTTCCTTCTACAAGAAATGATATGGAAAAATTAAAGGAAATTTACTGTTTTAAAAGCCATATATCAGATATCAATTAATTTGCGTTTCTTGATTTAAAGAGTAGACCTGCATGTAGGGTGAAATTCCGAAAACATAATAATGTAAAGCAATGTATTTTATGTCTAATTTATGCCACCGATAGAGAATTGCTCAGTTCGCATTTTTCTACTGATGTTCTATGAAGTCCTTGACCTGTCTAAGGCCATTGGTTAATCATGCTATACCTTTAAATAAACTTGAACACTATGGATTTAGAGAGATGTCCAATGATGTCCATCTAACACAAGTCAACTAGTATCTTATAATAATATTCTTTCTCAAACTGAACCTGTAATGTTCCTCAAGGCACTATTCTGGGTCCCATTCTTTTCCTTCTTTATATTAATGACATCTCCAACGTTAACAGTATTCTCCACTTTATTTTATTTGCCGACGATACCAGTGCTACATGTTTCTCTAGTGATGCTATCACTGCTATTAATAATGTCAAGAGAATCTGATAAACTCCACACTTGGTTCTGTTCTAACCGCCTGTCTTTGAACATAAATAAAACCAAACACATATTAATTCAACCAGCCGCCAAGCGAAGGCTTACCTCGGTTCCCCTACTTACTATACATGACTCAGTCATTTAAAGGGTTACTAAATTTAAATTTCTCGGAATAATTTTTAATGATAAACTGAACTGAATAGACCATGTTAACTACATATGTTCCAAAGTGTCAAGGAACATAGGTGTACTAATCCATATAAAACATTCTGTGTAAAGTAAAAAGCGCTTCAATAATAATATGTTTAAAGATACTTTCGATCTTAATAAACCTATATATAAATCTAATCTCTCATATTACTCCTTGAAGTGTGCGGACCACCGGGAATGGAACAAACTGCCCATTTACATACGCTGTATATGCTCTAAATCTCTGTTTAAATTAAAACTCAAATCCTTCTTACATCAACAGATAATAGCTAGTGATGTATGTACAGACTCATTCTGAGACATTATCATATCAGGTGATTACTTCTTTCTTTTGCCCTCTTCCCATTCTGTTCCAAATTTTATTCCTTTTTTTTCTTGAGTTTTATTCCTTTTTTTATTTATTTTTATTTTCTTCATTTAATTTTGATGTGTACGTTTATTTATTCACATCACCACTATGTCAAAATCTTATGTAAAATAGATCGTTGTATCATTTTTTTCTCTCATCTAACCGGGTATAGAGCAAGTTCTTGTGAAATTTTATCCCGCCAATGGGCTTATTGTTAGATTATATAATCACTGTTCATGTCGTGAAGATCTATTGTTTGTCAGTTGTTTTGCTATGTATGTTCTCTGGTGAATATAAGAAAACTATCAAATCATATCCAGCTCAAAAACTTACTATTTGGCTGGTATTGTATTTCCTATGTATGCGCAATTAAGCTTTTGCTGTGGACTCCGATAAATGAGCGTAAATCAGCAAAGGTTGTTATCGCCGCTGTGGTTTTTTGGTTACCTGGAAGTGACAGCGTTCTGATTTACTGTGAGAAAAGTGAGCTGGATAAATCCCCTCTCCACGTGCCCGCTGTGTCCCCTGGGAAATTGTACGTCGCTTCCGGCTTGTGGCGTGCGCAAAAGTCTCCAAAAAATACTTGAAGTTAAAATAGTCTCAAAATATAGACTTTCCAACCTACTCTCCCTCTCATATCTATTATATCGCACATACTGTATTACTTACACTATGGTCGAAGTCTTTGCCAAGCTTTTCATCTCTTAGAACCTGGACTGGGATCAAAAAAACATCCTGTGTGCATATCTTGTCCCTCAAAGCGGCTCGTGGATTCAATGCAGCTCGCGGATCATACCATTTAAGATGGTAAACTTCTTTCAATGTGAATGTGATTTATATACATCAGACAGATTTCAAAAATCTGAATCAAAAATCGAATTTTGTGAATGCTGAAGAAACGGAGAAACTCCATTTTAAAACAAATACAATTTGTCACTGGTAAGGAATTTTGTGGATACACATTATTGTTAAACCTATCTCCCTGCAACGATTTTCTAATCAAATCTGATGTGGAGTTGGAACTTCCGCTCCCAATCTCGACCGAAACAATGTATCGCGTACCTCAAGCCCATGTAGCCTAAATCTACGTCGTATCACCGTCCGCGAAAACGTTATTACGTTGCGCTATGCTATATTTCGGATTATCTCAATTTGCAGAAGAAATGGTGGAATTGTATTCGTTTTAAAATGTAGTTTACTGCAATTTTACACTCACACGGAATATTGTGGATACACATTACTGTTAAATGTATGCCCAAACAACGATTTGAGAATTCTGACTAAAAAATCTCTAACTTTTTACCTGAACAAATATTTTATCTCGGATAAAGATTCAAGCAATGTCCAAACCCACATCGCAGCTGTGTAAAATCTCTCATTACACATGTAGTAGGTAACTTTATACGGACAATGCATTCATGTTGAGGAATACTCCAATTAAAGTGAATTGCACCTGTAAATGAGGTAATCCGATCGGATTAAAGGTGATAATCCATTGGCTTTAGGGCTTATTTCTCATTATACAAACAAGTTGCACTGTCCGACACGCTCCTCAAAGAAGGCGGGACATTTATACACCATATACTGGATTCTCAAAATGCATCTTTTCAAATCGGTACCATTGACAATATAAATATATAGAGGTTTCACGTACAGAAATTCTCACACGAGTCCTGTGATTTCTCAGCACATAGACTCCGAAGTTGTTCGCGTGCACCTTCCCTGACACCAGTAAACATCAGTTCGTCTATATTCATTGGATTGGGAACAAACACTCGAAACAAGTGCACAGAAACTACCAAGATGGTATAATTGTGACTCTTTTTTCTTCAGTCTGGATTATCCGAGATAAGCCCCTGAGCTGTAGGTCGCAGATGACAAATGTCTGCATTGTATATGTCTCACTCTGTTGTATCTGTAAGACTAGCTCTATTTATACTTGCATATTTTTTATCAGTAAATAACATGATGCTAAGATCTAGCTACATGATTTGGTGAAACATTAACATAGCAAAGATATCATTATTTTGACAAGAAGACGAATTCTTCATCGTGAGATTATCTCAAGAAAGGAAACATTCTGATAATTTAAAGTTTAGATGCAGGACCTAATACATATAATCTAACGTATCCAAAAGTGCATGGCACGCCAGGCAAAAACATTGACCTTTGACTTTAGGGGATCTTTGGTATATCTACCAGAAAAACTGGAAATAAAATTGGATTTATATGCAACTAAGAGTAGCCAATATATATCCCCAAATTTGACATTTTCACCTTTGACATGTCAGGTCATGTGATGAAACCCCCCTCACCCAGGCCAAGCGGGTACCCACGCTTACTAACAAACACTTATGTGGAGTGTTAGGATTATCAAATATATTTCCCATGAGTTTTATGGATTGTAGCATTCTTTAGTAACAAGCCAAAGATCACAACGACAGAGCCAAGAGAAATGTCAAAGATTTGTTTTTTTCTTTAGAGTTGGCCAAGTTTAAAGGTGCATGAACTGGTCAAGAACTCGATTTTAATATATTTGTAGCAAAAATTAAACTATATTGTAAGTTGTTTGGACTATCCCCACATCACCCGTAACAGGTGTATTTAACAAATTCTAGAGTGCTCTTTTCAGACAATGGATTGATACAGTCTGAAATCCAGTGTCGCCATTACATCATAATGAGGCTAGAGTTCTGGGTTATTTCTCTACACAGTTGATGACAGCCTCGTCAAAAATGTGACAGTGGTTAGGTTTTGGGCTAATTTTAGGTACTGGGCAACAACTAGTCTTGGGTCAACTAGAAGCGTGCGTATGACTTTATTTCCCCAAAAATATGTAAGAATGCTTGATTGATGACGTTATATACTGTACATTAACAAACGCCTACCTGGTTTCTCCTCAAAATAAGATCTGCGCTGTAACGTAATCTGTTAAAATCTGTTATCTCTTCATTAAGAATCAGTTAACAGGATTCCACGTCACCGAATCCATAACGTCTTGTAATTCCTCTTTTTTAGTTCACCTGTCCTAAAAGCATCCTTTCTTCTGGAATATACAATCAGCTCACTCAGCTGTCAAATGGTGCGAATATCGTCGTTCATTAGTCGAGCGCACAGCATGGCCACAGTATAGAGTTTTCTTAACGTTTTCATCCAGATTTTATGCCGAATCTAAATTTCCGCCTTCCCGAACGCTTACACGCGGTCAGGGTAAGTCGGAATGTTCACAGACTGATAAATGCTGAATATTCCCTATCGGAGAGTTCTACTTCTTAACGTTTTACCATGTTTTGAATTACCTTAGTCTACTCGTTTGTCCTATCCTCTTAATCTGACTCCACGATTTGACACCTGTCTCGTCATCAAGAATAAGGGATTCTTTGTTTCAGATGTATCACTTGAGGCATCAAGGCCTGTGCTTTGGATTTGTGTATGTTATTTAATTGAATCAATGTATGTTATTGAACTAAATCACAGATTACACAGGTACACTCAACCCCATGAGCTCTAGGTTGGAAATGACATGTACCTGCTCGGTGTCTTCATACTTACATTCTTTTTCATCATTACTGGGTTAATGGGAATTTATCATGTGATTAAAAATAAAGTTATTATTTGACGAAATATCGACATATTCCTACCAAAACAAATTCGTTATGATGAGACTATCTTCAGAAACAAAGCTTCCCTATTATGGAGAACCTGTAACACTCAACTATACCGAATCATTGGGAATGGGTCTGGAAATAAAGGGAACCAAATTACAGCGAAATACCAGGTTCAAAAGTGGTCATAATAGCTGTGTAACATCAGGAACAAAGACCCCCCCCCCCCCACAACGTGCCTCCCAGTCCCACCCCATCTTCCAAGTTACAGGGTTACCCACGCGTACTGGCAAAAACTTAATGAGTCTTAGTAGGAGTATATTTCCTGTGAGAGTCAGGGATTCCTAGCCATTAGCACAAGCCACAGAACACAACCACACGAACCAAACGAAGTGAGAAAAATTTATTTACTCTTTGTCTTTGTAAAAGAAGCATAGACTTATCTCGTAAGAAAAAAGAAAATGTATTTAAACAAAATGATATAGTTTTTATCTCTGGAGTATCCACACTACCGCTACCACAAGTATATTTCATTACATTCTCTTCCTGGTTCAATGAAGGGATTGATACGCCCACACTTCGCTTGTGACTACATGACAGTAATGCCACGAGATATTTGAATTATTCTTTCGTACTGATGTTCTAAAGAAGATTATACTTTTATGAAGTTCTCCGATGAAATTTAACTTTGAGAAAACCCACATACAGCTCAGGAGAAAGCATTTAAAACTTGTTTGAGAAACGTATTAAGATGAAGGGACGGCTGAACCAGGATGACGAAACTAAAAACTCAGCAGTTTACTGGCCAGGGAGTGTAAAGTATTCTTTAACAATCACACCAAGATTAAGAAAAAGCACGCTTGTCTCTCATTAAAATCCATATTGCTTGACAAGCTAAGCAGTTAAAATCATTCTCTTTCCTCACGACATTTTGTCTTCCGTGGGTAAATGGCATTTTGAAGGACTTCATTAAGAATCAATTAACAGGATTCCACGTGTCACCAAATCCATATCGTCTTCTTACTTTGCCTATTTAGTTCACCTGTTTAAAAGCATCCTTTCTTCGGGAATATACAATGAGCTCACTCAGCTGTCAAATGGTGCGAATATCGTCGTTCATTAGTCGAGCTCACAGCATGGCTACTGTCTGGCCTTTCAATGTGGAGATTTCATAGTCAGATTTTATGCCGAAGCTGAATTTCCGTCCTCCCCTGACACTTTCATTCGCTGCTTTGCCCAGCATAACCCAGAAAGAACCTTTGAGATTTTGGTTCGAAGAGTTCTGCCTCTTAACTTTGAAACTCATACTTTTAGTCATTTGTGTCCTTTCTGGTTTCTTGACAATCAGTTATAGTCTTTGCATACAATTACCATATGTGACCAATATGCTATGAGCTATCGGGAAATACACATACAGATACAAGTTTTATATTTGTTGCCAAAATTGAATTAATTTGTTGTGAAAGTATAGGCTGATCTTTTACACCGGATCTTGGGTGTAACATTAGAATCGTAGAAAGTTCTTCATGAAATACAAATTATATTTGCAATAAAATGAGTAAAGCTCCACGTAAAGGAAACTGCACCTGTCTAAATCCCAGATGTAATCCGATCAGATTAAAGGAATAATCTGCCGTATTTAGAGATTAGTTTCTCCTTACATAAACAAATTGTCCGATGTGACCAAGCTTCTGAGAATGCCATAAGGTTTTAGCATACTTCTTTAGGATTTAAAAACAAGAGCTGACTAATAACGTACAATTGTAGATGACCACACCAGATTGCGTAGCGCTTAAAGTGCCACATCTGTGCATCCTTTACTCAAGCCTTTATCGGACACTCAGTTTTACACAAGCAAATTCTGACAGGAGGAACACAGTTTTTCCCTCAAAAAGTGATATGTTTTATGTGGGTAATTTCCTGACACCAGCACGATTCAATAGTGATACATTTATTGCATTAGGGAAAACTGCGCAAAATAAGAATTAAATGACTTATTTGAGACTAGAGGTTAGTTTGGATTGCTCGAGACAGTCTGAGGGAATCACAGTTTATCCGCACGTCCACAAGCCTGAGAGGTGTAGCTCACACGTGATATACATTAGCTCCTATTTTACAGTTTTACTTGCGTACTTTTTACCACATTGAATTGAGTGCAAATTTATCTCCTGATGTGAAGGCATTGTGTATCATGAAGTGTTTTGCAGAACTGTTCATTTAATTTCACTTTCAGCCCTGCACGCATAGTTATTTGTTGATGTCATCCCCTGTTCCCCAGTCCTGGTGCCCACGCTCACTGGCAAAGATTTTTGTCGAGTCTCAGTACTATATTTCCTGTGAGGGTTAAGGATTAGTATTCATTAACCACAAGCCACAGAACACAGCGACAGGTGCCAGAAGAAATGTCAAGAAGTTGTTTTTATTTTATTATATTCTGACGGAGCAAATCCAGTGGGCAGAAGCATGAACTTATCTGACAAGAATTAAAATACAACGCAGAGATTTGAAAGAAAAGCTGAACTGCTCAACTAGGTTTACGTTATGCTCCCGGCGGCCACGGCAGCCCCATTTGCCCGTAACGTGGTACGCCGTGGGATTTTTTCGATTTTCTTGGCTTCTTTGGTGGCATAGCCTGACCTTCCCTCTTCAGAGCTTGGTCTTTTCTCTTCGTATTGTAGATGCAGTAATTCAATCGATTGTTCAGACTCCAGTGATGACTCGAATGTGCCCCTGCCGGCACTAGCTTTTCTGTACCCCCTCCCAGACCGCGCTCGCCGTGTCAGACCGTCATAAAACCCAATGCACGGTAAACCGCCGGGTCCGTAAACCGTCACACGCCTTGACGCTCAGTGATTGAACGCGACGAAACGGCTACAATACACCTTAGCTTGCCGTGAAAACCGTGACAAAACTTGAAAGGACCGTGACATGCCGGGAAATACACATGCGGACCGCCTCGAAGTTTTGTAACGGCCTATTACGTACTCTCACGTTTTATTGCGTTCAACCCCGATTTACTACGGCCTAATAAGTTTCTCATCATAATGTAAACCTAGCATTAGCCGTTTGGAATATGCACACAACAGATACCCCACAGATGACCGCCTAATAGTAGCCCGTAACTAGGGTTTTCGATTGTTTCCTGATTTATTGATTGGTTTTGGTTCTCAAGAATATCAGACCTTTATGACAGAGGTCAGGCTTTGAGTGGAGAAAGTCAAAATGCATCTGAAGGGAGATCATCACAAACTATTGTTAAAGTAAAGCGGCAAATGATCCCGGAAAACACGTTTCAATACGTAACTTTACTGACGTAGAAATAAAGTTAACGCACTCTGAACAGATACAATCAACAATATGCTTCCTGGTTGCTCTTTCAAGAAGGTTTTACTTTACGATGAAAATAAAGTCCTTTTCCTTCGACTTAACTTTTTGTCAATGACAATTTGAAAGACTTCATTAAAAATCAATTAACATGAATTCACCTGTGACCGAATCTATATTCTCTTCTAATCCCTACTGGATTCCACGTGACACGAAATCCATATCGTCTTGTAATTTCCCTTTTTTAGTTCACCTGTCCTAAAAGCATTCTTTCTTCAGGAATATACTGTCAGTTAACCCAGCTGTCAAATCGAGCGAATCTCGCCATTCACTGAGCGAACTCACAGCATGGTCACTGTCTTGCGGTCCAATATGGAGTTTTCTTAACGTTTTTGCCTGATCTTGTGATGAACCTGAATTTCCGCCTTCCCTTGACACTTACATTCTGCCATTTTCCCAGCATAACCCAGAATTTTCACAGAGTGATAGGTGCTGAAGAGTCTACACGAGAGTTATATCTCTTAACTTTTTACCATGTTTTGAATTATCTCAGTTTACCCGTTTGTCCTATCCTGTTACTCTTTTCTCGTCATTAGATGATCGCGAACCGTGACTATTGTCTGGTGGTCAAGAATTAGGGACTCTCTGTCTCAGATATGTCAGCTTAGACATTACGCCCTGTGTTTTTGGTTTGTGTATGGTATGTCACTGTATTGTCGTTATTTCAGTTTTGTAAAGTTATTAAATCACTTTCTGAACTGTATGGGAACTGTGTCGAATTCTTGTCAGAAGTGTAGGGCATGTTCGGATTCTGTCCTTGCAGTTGACCAAGATTAAAAACTGGTCCGTTCTGATTTTATACAAGTATCCTGTGTTTCCTGTAAAATTTGTACTGGTATTTGCCTGGTAATAGAGGCGCGCGTGCTGTATCCACGCAACGTGTATTAGCACAGCCTTTTTACGGACAAAGTGCATTTGGTCAAATATTTCTTTGGAATTAGATAAATCAGTGTAAATCAACTTGGTTGAACGGAATCACTAAGGTATAAAAATACTAATTACATTTTGTACCGAATAGAAAAACGATAGGGACGGGTAGGGATTGGCTGTATTTCCGAAGTGTATTGAAGTATTGCCTGGTAATTTTGCAGGTATAAATTATGACAAATAATGGTTGAGGAAAAGTCAGTTACTTGTAGTTGCAATTAAACAGAGAAAAGGACGATACGATGCTAGTGCCTGCATTCCAGCTGATTTATTTTGAGAAAATGGTGATCAACCCCTAATTATATTTGGATATGTTGTGGGCCAGACATCTGGATATTTGACGATATGTGTTATTTTGGCCAACAAAAATTAGGATATACAGTTTTAGGTAGGTGTTCTTTGTGAAATTACTACATAAATGGTAAGGAAATTTTTTTGTGTTTTTATACCACTACTGACATTCTTTGTAACCCGGAAGTGACAAGAGCGAACTGGATAAATCCTCTCTCCGCATGCCTGCTGTGTCGTCTGGGAAATTATATGTCACTTCCGGCTTTTGTCGTGTGTAAAAATTTCTGCCTTTTCTTGAGGGCTCTCAATAAACATGCCTGCCTGTAGTTACTGGCTAACCCTCTCTTGTGTCGCACACACTTTGTTACTTACTCACACGATTGTCAGAGTTTGTACTCAACTTTTCACTTCTGAGAACCTGAAACTGTGAAATCATAAAGGACATCCTGTGTGCATTCTCTTGTCCTATGGAGCGGCTTATGGTTTCCATGTGATCCGCGAATGTAAACCATGTAGCTTATGAAAATAATGAAATATTTAAATAGAAATTTTTGTTAATATTGAACACTCTGTGTATCCACATTATGAAAGAAAGAAATTTTTTCAGTAAACTAAATAAGTAAATAAATAAAGCGTTTATTCCCACATAACGGCTTGTGGCTTCCATGTAATCCGCGAATGCAAATCATGAAGCTTATAAAAGTAATATGACACATAAAAAGGAACTTTTGAGAACATTAAACAAACTGTGTAACTACAGTTAAACGAATGAAATTTTTCAGTCTCGAGGTAGCTTGGGAATATATACGTAGGTATATGGGCTGTTATTACGGACCCATGCCCAGGCATCGATTTGAGATTTCTGATAAAAATGTCTAACTAATATCTTTGTCTCTAGTAAAGTTTCAAGCAATGTCCGGTCCCACTTTTCAGATCTGCGAAATCATTAATTATGCGGAGTAATACATTACAGACACTACAACCTGCCGATGGTCGTGGGTTTCCCTGAGGCTCTGTCCGGTTTCCTCCCAACATAATGCTGGGCGTCATCGTATAAGTGAAATATTCTTGACTGCGGCGAAAAACACCCATCAAATAAATGTAATGTAAAGTATTGATATTTGTAAGAGGAATACTCCTAATAAAAGTGGACTGGACCTGCAAATGATATATTTATTGTGGTAATCCGATCGGATTAAAGGCGATAATCCGCGGAGTTTAGGGATTACATGTCATTCTACAAACAAGTTGCAGGGTGCCACACGCTCTTATTGGAGGACGGACAATTAGGCATTTATGCACCACATGATGAATACAACTCTTCGAATCGTTATGCATCTCGACTCCAGAAGTTTGCCAAGACATTTCACACACTTCTCCCGGCGTCCATTTCCCGACACCAGCTTTAGTCAATGCCTCTGGTTGGAGATGACATGTGTCTTCTGCAAGGAGTCTTCTACCCCCGCTGTATCTTCAGCATTAATTGTCTTTATACTGACACTCTTTTTTATCATTACGGCGTTAACATGAATTTTGTGTTAGGCTAAAAATGGAGCTATCATTTGACGAAATATCAATATGTTCATACCAAAACAAATTCTTTATCATGAGAGCATCTTCAGAAAGGAAACTTACCGATTATGTTTGAGCGCACTACCTGTAACAGGTAGTGGTATCGCGCACAGAAGTCAAAGACCTGGCAAAACATGGGCCCTGGGTCGTCTTCGGTATTAAATCGAACATCAAATCTTGAAACCCAAAATAATCATTGGGAAAGGAAAGTTTAGAGAGATAAAGGTTGGCAAATGATTGCTACTTAGCGAACGGGGGGTGGGGGTGGGGGGTTCAAAATCGATCATTTTAGCTTTGACAGGTCAGATTGTCTGATGCCACCCAACCATCCCCTCTCACATACCTCTCAGCCCCACTTCACTCTCCCAAGTCACACGGGTACCCACGCGAACTGACAAAAACTTACATCGAGTCTTACTAGGATTATAGAGTGTCTTTCTTGTCAGGGTTAGGGAATCGCATTCACTGGCACAAGCCAGAGAAAACAGCGACAGGAGCCAAAAGAAATGTGAAAGTAATTTATTTATTTTTCGTTTTTGTGAAAGGAACACGAACTTGTCCCATAAGAAGAATTAAAATGCAATTATAAAAAAAGTCAATTGATGTTTGTCTGTTAGGAATATTTCCACTACCCCAACCACAAGTATATTTAATTACATTCTCTACCTAGTTCTCAGAAGGGATTGCTACAGCGAGAAATCATCGTCAGCATCTATGGCGTGAAGAAGATCAGACTTTTCCAGAGTCTCCATTTTAATTCAAGCGTTGAAAAAGGAAATGATACACAGCTCAGGGGAAAGCACCAAAACCTTGTCTGAGAAACCTGGTAAAGTGAAGGACGAGTGAGCCAGGGTAAGCACGATACAAACGCGCGAGTTTATTAGCCAGGGAGGGTCAAGTATTCTTTCACAACTCATACAGCTACATTAAGATTAATAAAAAGCCCTTATGTAGTTTCTCATTAAAATATGTTTTCCTTGGCCAGCTAAGCAGTTACAATCATTTTCGTTTATCTTTCGTGGCAAGTGGCTTGTTGAAGGACTTCAACAATTAACAGGATTCCACGTGACACGAAATCCATATCGTCTTGTAATTTCCCTTTTTTAGTTCACCTGTCCTAAAAGCATCCTTTCGTCAGGAATATACAATCAACTCACTCAGCTGTCAAATCGTGCGAATATCGCCGTTCATTAGTCGAGCACACAGCATGGGTACTGTCTGGCCGTCCAGTGTGGAGTTTTCTTAACGTTTTTAGTCAGATTTTATGCCGGAACTGAATTTTCGCTTTCCCTTGACACTTACACTCAGTCATTTGCCCAGCGGAGCCCAGGATGTTCACAGCCTTCATCGGAGAGTTCTGTCTCTTAACTTTCCAACTTATACTTTCTACGTCATGGTTTCATGACAACGACATTATTTTGCACACATATATCGTATATGGTCAATATAATACAAGCAATCGGGAATACATTCACATACATAACTTGTTGTAAAAATTAAATTCATTTGTTAGAAGAAACTGCACCTGTCTAAACCCCGGACGTAATCCGATGAGATTAAAGGGATAATCTGCCGCAATTAGAGATTATTGCTCATTACACAAACAAGTTGCACGGTGTGGCCACGCTTCTGGGAATGCCATAAGGTTTTAACAGAATTCTTTAAAGAAAAACAAAAACAGTTTAATAAGTTGAAGATGACCACAGCAAATAGTGGAGAGCGAAAAATGTCACATCACTACACCTTATAATAAAGCCTTTCTTAGACACCCAGGTTTAACCAAACCTACACAAGCAAATTCAGACTGGAGGGACACAGTTTGTCCATTAAAAAACCGATATGTTTTACGTGTGTAATTTCCCGGACACAAGCAAGCATCATTTATGATGCATTCATTGCATTGGGGAAAACTATGCAAACTGAGAATTAAATGACCTGTTTGAGACAAAAGGTTAGTTTCGATTTCCCGAAACAGTTCCCAATCACAGATTATCCGCACGCACACAAGCGTGAGAGGTGTAACTCACTAGTGTGTGTAAGATAAATGGTGTATCTTGAGTATTAGCTCTCTTTGGGGAGCACTTTTTACTTGCTTACCTTTCACCATTTTGAATTAAATGCAAAATTTCCCTTTGGTCTAAAGCCAGTTTATATCAGGGAGAGTTTTTTAAGGATTGGTTACTTGATTTCACTTTCAGCTCTGCACGCAAGGTGATTTCGTGATGTCACCGTGTCTTCCCTAATCTTGGTATCCACGCTTACTGAAAGACTTATGAGGAGCCTTTGTAGGATTATTGAGTATATTTCTTGTCAGGGTTAGGGATTAGTATTCATTACCCACAAGCCACAGAAAAGAGCGACACGCGCCAGAAGAAATGTCAGTCAGTTGGTTTTACTTTATTAAATTATGAGAGCTCAAGTCAAATGGAAAGGAACATGAACTTATCTGACAAGAATTAAAATATAACGCGAACATCCACACAACGGGGACCGAAAATGTATTAACAGCTGCCTATAATGCTATAGTTTTGGATTATTTCTTCACTCATTTATTGCTTCGGGTGTACTTAAGACCATCAGGGTTTTTTGAGTGTCAGGTTTTGAGTGGAGAAAAGCCAAATTCATTTGAATGGGGAGCATCACAAACTATTCTTAAAGTAAAGCCGCAAATGAAGTGGAAAATCTGGATTCCAGAACTCAACTTTATTGCCCAAGAGATATAGTGAATGTGTTATGAGCTGGTACATTGAACAGTAAAACCATTTTGATGTCTCTTTCAACTAAGTTGTGCTTTACGTAAACGTAAGAAAGTAAAATCGTTCTTTCCACGTGACCTTTTGCCAATGACACTTTGAAGGACTTCATTAAGAATCAATTAACAGGATTCCACGTGTCACCAAATCCATATCGTCTTGTAATTCCCCATATTTAGTTCACCTGTCCTAAAAGCATCCTTTCTTCTGGAATGTATAATCAGCTCACTCAGCTGTCAAATGGTGCGAATATCGTCGTTCATTAGTCGAGCTCACAGCATGGCTACTGTCTGGCCGTCAAGTATGGAGTTTTCTTAATGTTTTCAGCCAGATTTTTGCCGAATCTGAGAAAGCGCCTTCCTCTGACACTTACACTCCTCGGTCATTTGCCCAGCGTAACACGGAAAGTTCACAGCTTGATAGATGTTGGTTCGGAGAGTTCTGTGTCTTAACTTGCAACTTATACTTTTAATCATTTTTCTCCTCCCTGGTTTCTTGACAATCAGATATTGTCTTCGCATATATTTACCATATATGGCCAATAAGCCACAAATTATTGGGAAATACCTTTCGCATACATAGCTTTCATAGTTTTGCCCAAACTGATTTCATTTGTTGTCACAGTATAGGTGAATCTTTTATGCCGGATCTTGGATGTAGCACTAGCCCCACAGAAAGATCTTCATTAAATAAAAATTATTATTTGTAATAAAAAGAGTAAAACTCCAAGTAAAGGAAATTGCACCTGTTTAAATCCCAGACGTAATCCGATCAGATTAAAGGGATAATCTGCCGGAGTTAGGGATTATTTCTCATTACACAAACAAGTTGCACGGTGTTGCCACGCTTCTGGGAATGCCATAAGGTTTTCACATAATTCTTTATAATAAAAAAAACAAGAGCTGAGTAATAAGGATACAGATGAAGATGACCACACTCAGACACTCAGTTTCAAAGTCTGCATTTAGGCGCTACGTAATCAAATTCAGACAAGAGGTACACTGTTTTCTTCAATTAAAAACTGATACGTGTGTAATTCTCCTCAAACAAGCAAGTATCAATAGTGATACATTCATTGCACAGGGGAATCTATACAAACTAAGAATTAAATGACTTATTTGAAACAAAATGTTAGTTCGCATTACCCTAGACAGTCTAAGGGAGTCACAGATCCGCACGCACACAAGCCTGAGGGTATAGCCCACGCCTGACATACACCCCTTTAGCTAGTGTGTCTAAGATATCTAGAGTATCTTGACCATTAGCTCTGCTTTGGCAGTTTTAATTGCGTACTTTTCAAAATATTAAAATAAATGCAAATTTTTCCTTTGACCTAATGCGTCTTTTTAAGGATTGGTTACTTGATTTCACTTTCAGCTCTGCACGCAAGGTGATTTCGTGATGTCACCGTGTCTTCCTTAATCTTGGTACCCACGCTTACTGAAAGACTTATGTGGAGCCTTTGTAGGATTATTGAGTATATTTCCTGTCAGGGTTAGGGATTAGTATTCATTACCCACAAGCCACAGAACAGAGCGACACGCGCCAGAAGAAATGTCAGTCAGTTGGTTTTACTTTATTAAATTATGAGAGCTCAAGTCAAATGGAAAGGAACATGAACTTATCTGACAAGAATGAAAATATAATGCGTATATTTGAAAGAAAAGTTAAATCTGATTCCAAGAAGGAATAGATACAGTCTAAATTCTCCTGTGATCACTTAACAGTAGGCGATAATGCCACCAGAGTTTTGGATTACTTCTTTGCTCATTTATTGGTTCGGGTGTTCTTAAGACTATCAGGCTTTTATGACAGCGGCCAGGTTTTGAGTGGTGAAAACCCAT
The DNA here is from genome assembly GCA_016165875.1 of Acanthopleura granulata. Lineage (NCBI taxonomy): Eukaryota > Metazoa > Mollusca > Polyplacophora > Chitonida > Chitonidae > Acanthopleura > Acanthopleura granulata. The sequence continues at coordinate 44,852,965 of JABBOT010000080.1, read as the reverse complement.
GTGAATCTTAAGGGAGACAATCGCAAATTATTATTAAAGTGAAGCGGCAACTGAAGCGAAAATCTGGATTCTAATACACTGGTGCAATGAACAGTGTGCTTCCTTGTTTCTCTTTAAAGTACGTTTTGCTTCAGGAAAGAATAGGAAAGTAATATCGTTTTCTTTCCACTTGACTTTTGGTCAATGATACTTTGAAGGACTTCATTAAGAATCAATTAACAGGATTCCACGTGTCACCAAATCCATATCGTCTTGTAATTCCCCATATTTAGTTCACCTGTCCTAAAAGCATCCTTTCTTCAGGAATATACAATCAGCTCACTCAGCTGTCAAATCGTGCGAATATCGTCGTTCATTAGTCGAGCTCACAGCATGGCTACCGTCTGGCCGTCCAGTATGAAGTTTTCCTAACATATTTAGCCAAATTTGTTGTGGAGTTGGAACTTCCGTTCACCAGCTTTCATTAAAGGGGGACACGTATCTTTGACACCTGAACTCTGTCATTTTCCCAGAGTTCTCCAGAATGCTCACAGCGGGATGGATGTTGTTCCTGACAGTTCTATTTCCTTGTGTCCCAGCGTGGAAGGCTAGAACACAGCCTCGCTTTGACTGTAATGGGGATGAGGTAGTACAATGGAGTCCCAGCTGTGCTCAGTTTGAGTGTTGTATACCTACCAGTTGGAGGCCACAAAAGCAAATGGTCATTACTACTCTCTTCCTGTCTATCTCTATCTCTTGTCACTCATTCTGCTAAGCTCACACTGTCAGTTTTGCAGATCTATATAAACAGAGCCAAACGGACAACTGGACATTCGCTTTCAAGCCTTGGACATCATCACATCAAACCAATACTCACCATATCCATATACTACTGATATTGCCATACTTGTGCGTTAAAATCTCAAGACGTCTGGATTACCCATTCATCAAGACTGACTTCATGGTATGTAAATGATGTGCTTAATTTTTGCTGTAAGGCTAAAGCCAAATGTACATGTGTTGAAGTATGTATGCCGTATGTATTAGCTTGGTCACCTATGCTGTATGTATTAGCTTGGTGACGCATGTCGTGTGTATTAGTTTGGTCAGATGTGTGTAACGCTGTAGTAAGATTTTGTACTGAATGTATGCTTGGATGTAGTTAAGCTCAAATTCATATATACGTGGATGCTAGTATACAAGTGTTAGAAAGGAATTTGTGGTCATGGGAAATTTTACAAAGCACTATAGTGTATATATAATGGAAATGTATGTAAAACATAAAATTTGTGCTGAAATTAGTTGAAGGATAATTTCCAAATAAACCATGTATCAAGAGACACGTTGGTGTTAGTTGATACATTTGGCCGTGTAGGCAGCATTCAAACTCAGTTCGTGAATACTTTGTGCATATGCGCCAACAGGTCAAGCCGCTTTGATGTCTCAACCTGAATAACTTCCCTCTTCAGAACTTTTCTTTGACTTAACACATTTAAAGTGTTATTAATGTAAATGGTTAGATCGCCCGAGCGATGTAAGCTCAATGTTACGTCATAGTGTACGGTTGACGTTTGTTTCTCTCCACGTGGCTTCGCCTCTTGACTCTCATTAAGTTTCGCCTGGTTGCGTCCCCTGGCAGGTGACATTCAGGGCACTGTAATCCTTACCATCATTATTAAAGCCTGGAGGAGACTTGCAGTGTATTATTCTTGGTGGTAGTCATTTGCCTTGACTATTTGCCCACGTGGAGTTTAACTACAGTCATCATTTTCGTTCACAGACTATGTCGTCCTCTTTGGATTCCTGTTTCGATCTCTCGAGCAGCGACGATTTGTTTTCAACTGAAGAGAAGCCAGAAGCTGTAAGATTTGTGGATGAAACATCCCGAGACAGCGGGTTAGGTGCCGACGAGGCGCTAATGTCAGAGAGAATTGACTCCATGGACAACAACGCCTGCTCTCCCTTAGCTTATTCTCCTGTGAGACCAGCCAAACGCCTGGATTTTAGATCGGTCCGAAGTTTGGTGAGTACATGTCTTCAGTCATAAATGCAATCCTCCTGTACTGGTGAATATTAAGTATGTCCTTCACAAATACGGTAACTAAGCAAGATGTTTGATAATTTGTAAATACAAATATATGTGCGTTTAAATACACTTCACTGTGTCATTTAATGTTATCAACCTAATTGTTGTTGTAGAGTTTTGACTGCCCAGATTTGGCCTCTCCTGCTCCGTCAGTGTTTGATGACAACGATGACGACATCTCAGCTGACGTCACTCCCGTAGTAACCGCCACTTCCTCCAAGGATAACAACTCTACTGATAAGGTGAATGAAATATCTGCAAAATGACTTGAATTTTATGGCATAAACTGCCCCTTTCATGGCAATTTAACACAACCGGTACTTGGAAATCGAGACCTCATGCTGAATTCATAAAATCGCATTTACTTTAATGCCTCCATATTCGTAAGTGGGGAGATATTCACTGCTTTTTTGTTTTTGTCATTCAGACATGTACAGCTACTCCAATGCTTTCACGCAAACTCACCACTCTTGGAATAAACTCACAGCACACCCGTAAACGAACCAGCCCGAATAGAGACGACGAAGAGTCATCTCCCCTGATTAAGCGGCGGCGTGGTGTTGGGCGCTTCCGGCGGTATCAGAGCCTGGACCTTCCCTCCAAATCTCAGTGCAGCCCGCTTACCTGTGACCCCAAGACAGAGGCACATATTAAAACTACTCTTGACAGAGGTAAGGACTAACAATCACTTTATTATGCTGAAGTGTCCTTATTCAGACCGCTGTTCATTGTAAATCAAGGTAACCTGATTAAAGAAATTTTGATTAACGTTTTTTAATGTGTGAATATTATTTGCCTTTTGAGTAACAGAAGAAACTGAAAATGAGGGTTAGCTTTCATGAATAATACATCAAGGAACGAAAATCACACACTGCATTCTGTATTGAATGGTCATTTGTAATGTTATTCCAGTGTCTGAAGACGCCGATCTGATCAGCGATGGAAGCAAATCCTGCTGCCTTCCCACAATTCCCGGTAAACATCAGGATTTAAAATCCATCACATCTGAAACTCTTGCCAAGGTCCTGAATAACGAATATGATCACGTCATCGAGAATTATGTCATCGTGGATTGCCGTTACCCGTATGAGTTTGAAGGCGGTCACATTAGGGTAAATCGCATTTCTATTACACTTGTTTTAATGTAATTTTTTAACGAGTGTCTGTAATATCTTTACTAGGGATAAGATAATGACAGATCCTATTTAACTCAGTTATACCAAGTACCTCCTTGTGAACCCAATACATATGAATAATAAAGTATAAAGTTTTCATACTGTGCTAAACTTACTAAATTCTGTTTTGTTATTTTTTATAGGGTGCCAAAAACTTGTACACCAGGGAGAGCATAATGGAAGATTTGGTGAACCGTCCAATCAAAACCAAAGACACCAATAAGAGATCCGTCATCATCTTTCACTGTGAATTTTCATCAGAGAGAGGACCTAAAATGTAACTATTTTATAAGTTTTCAGCAAAATAAGTCATTTGAATTTTAGAAATTAATTTTCTCCCATAGAGGGACTACCTGAATTTTCAACTGATTTTCACATACACAGAAGTAGGGTTTTTATTTATTACGACCTGACTGAGTTCTCTGATCTGTATAGCTATACACCGAATTCAAGGGACACTACTCTAATCAACATATTCTTCTCCATGTTTCTAGGTCTCGCTTTTTACGAGCGATGGATAGGAACCAGAACCAGGACAATTACCCCGAGTTGTATTACCCCGAGCTCTACCTTCTCCATGGCGGATACAAGGACTTCTTTGCTGCTCAGAAGGTATGCATTTTCCACCACATTTTATCTGACGTTTTGTCCATATCGATTATTACATAAAAAACATTAAAATTATGAAGTCCCTAAATAGCAGGAGCAAAAATGTTACATTTTGTATTTCTTTTTCCTCAGGAATTGTGCACCCCCCAGACATATGTACCAATGCACCAAGACGATTACAAAGAGGACTTAAGGAATTTCCGTGTCAAGTCCAAGTCCTGGGCTGGTGAGCAGTCCCGTTCCGCCCTCAGACGCGGTCTCAAATTTTAAACCACACTTTTTTGAACTTCACGACAGGTGCTCCGTTCGAAGAGCAGTGCTTTCAGGAAAAAGTGACCCCGGTATGGGTCGAAGGCCTTCAGTGCTACTGTTTTGTTTACTTTAGGAGGAGATCTCCGCTTGTTATCCAGGCGTATGTTTGCCTGACGATTGTTTACCAAATGATGTGTTCTTGTTGTAGACAAACTAGGTAGTATGTAGTGGCAAACCACTGGGCTAGGTCTAAAGGCCAGCTATTTATCGGTCCCATCAGTTAAATTATTTATGTATACTTTATAACACTGAAAAAAAAAATAAATAAATTGCGTTTAATATATACTTCAGCTCAGCTTTCTGTCAATAATTGGTATACGACACCACAAATATTGTATAGAAATGTGCCTTATTTGATTCTTCTGGTTCATCCTCAAACACACCACGTGATCAAAATCATGCGCATGCTCCTTTTGCAACAGTAAGATGTTACTGTTATGAAAGTGGAGAGTGTTTGAATCCAGCTGTTTCAACTACGGCTTTAATTCATGGTGTTTGTCAGTTTACTGGCGAAGGTCGGCGGTTTCCTCCAGGCACTTGCGTTACCTTAAAGCACTATAACCTGACCGCCGTCATGTGAAGTGACAAATTCTTGAGTGCGATGTTAAACATCAGTCAATCACGTTATCGAACCAGTTTTATCTTCATCGCCGCCTTACAGGAAATGTGTTAAACACCAATGAAATAAATGAATATTCAAGAATAAACGATGACAATGAAGGAAAAACAAGTAATTTGGGGGAAACTTAATCTTTATGGAGCAGAGAAGTACAATCGGTGATGTGTTCGACGTAATACCCTACATTACCTTTATACCACGGCGGTCGTGACGTCAGGTAAAGCCAACAGGACAGAGGCCAGAAGAAACCGCTGCCCTACGCCAAGTACCTAACAATTCCACCGCAGCTTCAGCCAACGGGATTCAAACTCGTGACCATACCCATGAACGGTAAAAACAGCGGTGAATGCAAGTCTTGATGCCCTGTCTCAGTCGTATGGGTACCAATACAACAGAGAACATGCTGACACATGAATAGGATAAAAGCAACACACAAAAGACCATCGCATAGACGACCTATGATGGTGCTTTCAGACTTTGCCATACAGGCAGTAAGCCTAATTCAGTCAACTTAATTCAGTAAACAATAATCATTGAAAAATACTGGACAAATTTCCAACTCACGTCTGTGTTCTATGTGAAGAAGGAATCCAAGCATGCATTGTTTAGGGACATCCTTCCCAATCTAAGCCATGTACACAAAAAACATGACTGTCATGATAAATTGTCATCTGCTGGCGCATGTGACCTTGCTATGCCCACATTTGCCCAGTTTCAGTGGTGTGGTGGATTGCCTGGATTTGCGCAGCCTTAGAGGTGTGGGATTACGTTTGGAAATACCAATTCGTTCTGGCAGAAGAACTGTAAGCTTTCTCGTTGTCTTTCCTTTTTTGAAATGGTCATTTAAAGACCAACTCTTTTCTTCTGCTACAGCTTAACTGACTGAAAATGTCGCAGTATTTGCTCTGCACACAGTCTGTGAAGTTCATTGTCACATTCGATGTCATCGTGAGATATGACGTCATTTTGTGATCTGACGTTTTTGTGGCATCACCATCGGCTGCAATTGGATGCAGGAAGAGAACAAGAAATATAAGCACTAAAAGCCCTGGAAATCTGAAGTCTTCCGAAGAAATATCATCCAGTTTCCCCGCGGTATTTATCGCTGACAAATTTTTAAAAAGTTTACCTGAAATCAGTCTGCCTGCTAGAGGCAAAAAAGCACAATAGCTGTCTCGCAGACAGATCTAGGCTAACAAACGTACGATTACATCAGTCATCAGAGTCGGGACGCAGATGACCTTGCACGAGTCTGAAGAGGTCAGATTACACATTGCTGTGATGCTGAATGGTTATGAGGACTCCATGCACTTTCTTCCTTTTTTATACACTAAACGCTTACATGAAATAGGCTGTTGTGACTCACCTTCGGACTTGTTCTGTTCTGGGCAATTCTGTTCCCGGCATACTCTGACCCAGCACGGCATGGAATCAGACGAACGCTCTACAGGAGTTGACGTCTAAACTAGTAATCCTTGTAATCTATGAAATTAATTAGATAATCCCTCCCACTGACAAATCTTTGCTCCAATGGCAAGCTTGCACAACAGATATGCACATGTACATAACACACAAAGTAAAGCTTAAAGGTATCACAAAAATGTATCACGAATTTACCTTTGGCAAGTGACAATAATGGCAGACACTATTGTTTCGGTTCATAGGCGCACCAAAGAAAGATAAAATATTTTTCTGAACTAATTTTATCAAATTAGATGCGCAAAAAAAATTAGCGGATCTATAACATGTTTTATAAAATGTATTTTTAAGAACGTTCAGGTATTAATAAGAACGTTCAGGTATTAGTACGAATGAGAATAATAAACAATTTCTTTTTTTCTAAATCTGACAAGTTTGTATTTGTTTATCTACGTGTAAATTAATTAAGTATCGTGTAGGATTACACTAAACAGTGGAAAAAAACTACCATTAAAATACAAATTATAACAAGGACATTGGCAGAATATATACGAATTCCACTAAAATTCACAGAAATTGTGTCAGGTGTACTCTTTGTGCTTACACATTTAACACATCTATATAAACTTTGAAACAAATGCATCAAATTTGTTTGCATGAAAGCTGAAATCTGAGGAGGCCCTATTGTCAAATCGAGACATTAGAGGTCCACTTTGATAAATTAACAGATTGCTCATTTCTCAAGGCATATGAGTATGTCACATTCGACAAGAAGAAGACCATAAGACAACAAAACCCGTCATATAATCAAATGTCATTTGTGATGTAACCAATTGGCTATTCTTATATCTGCAACAAACCCAAATAGAGGAACAGGGACAGGCTGTCATACGAGCAGTTTAAATCAATTTACTCTGCTTGCTTTACATCATGTGTGTCATGATATTAATTTTTATTTGACTTGAAATGTAAATCATAAAACTGGACGCCACATTTTGTGTTCGTGCCAGAGATATTGATGTTTACTTCTGGGCACTATTTCAAACTCTTGTTGACCACATATCTCCGCTTTACTGGATATGCTGTCATGTTGAACTTTATTACATGTGCTGACGATATGAGTAGTCCTAGGTCAGTGAATGGTAATTGTAAGTTGTAATTACTATCAACGACTTTCGTCTTGCCTTTGCCTGTTGAAACCACAGAGCCAGGGGGGGGGTGTAAGTTGCTGTTTGAACATTTTGTATGAACAGGGAAAATAAAACCCTAACAGAGGTAAAGTAACAGGACGCCGGATTTCAACATTTGAGAACTTCATGACTTCGATAGCCAACGCTTTCCGAAATGTGACTTTCAGACTTCAATTCCTTTTTTTCTCTAACCTTTCAATGCAGGGCGCCAAGCGAGGCAGAAGTAACTTCCATTTTTTGAAGTCTTTAGTATGACTTGACACGGGATAGATCAGGGATCTCCCGACCTCGATGCGAGCGCTCTAACCACCAGGCCACCGAGGTAGACCTTTCACACCGCTTACTGACAATTCACAAGGCTAGGTCTATACCTGTTGTCACATAGTTCTCCTTTATTTCACACGTCCCATCATAACAAAGCATCTATATACAATATGAACTTTCAATTGGGTTTTGTGTCAGTCCATGATCATGACACCCAGTCATGTCTAATTATGCCCCTGCCTTTACTGCTGCTACGCAGGTGAGGTACAGTGACACCTCGCCTCGCCGGTTGAGACCATTAAATCTGCATGACTCTCAGCTACTGTGTATATTCACACTGAACCCTCCGTGTGGCTTTACGTCCTCATGTTATCATGTCCCTGACCATGGTCGTTGGTTTACCCCTGGCACTCCTGTGCCCTTCACTCACTGACATGACCACCGCCACATGGGGAAGGCATTTCTTGGGTGCGGCGCTAAACACTTACTATCAATTACTATCAATCAGTTATCAGCTATTGGCACCATTACAAAAACTTTTTAACCTTTTTCCGCCCTTTCTAAAAGTGCCTTTCTGCCTAGGCCTCAGAATTGGTAAAACATCGTTTGGCTCGATGGGCCCTATTCAAGGCAAACAGTCGCAGCCCAATCATTGTGGAAGAGAGAAGTACAAATATGTCAGTCGTTTGGCTCGATGGGCCCTATTCAAGGTAAACAGTCGCAGCCCAATCATTGTGGAAGAGAGAAGTACAAATATGTCAGTCGTTTGGCTCGATGGGCCCTATTCAAGGCAAACAGTTGCAGCCCAATCATTGTGGAAGAGAGAAGTACAAATATGTCAGTCGTTTGGCTCGATGGGCCCTATTCAAGGCAAACAGTCGCAGCCCAATCATTGTGGAAGAGAGAAGTACAAATATGTCCGTCGTTTTCTAGAACTATTTATTATACACATCAGTTCATAATTCAAGATTTTTCGGCATTTTCTACAAAGCCTTAAACAGTTAAGATGTAATCAAAGCAAAACACAATCACACAGTCCAATAATGTAGGATAAAAACTTTACTATACATGTGGTTAACTATACATGTGGTTAAAAATACAGAATTCAGTAAACAATGACAATTTAGAATAAATGCACAGCTTTCCACATCCCACAGTATTTCAGTTTGATGTAGAACTGAATGAAGAATCTGCAAGTACTTCTCATAATAACGCAAACACACCTAGAAGTCATTGTCCCCAACACCTGGGTCATATATACAAAAAGCACTTGGCCGTCACGGTAAATAGTCGTCTATGGGCAGGCCTTGCCGCGAGTGAGACATTTACCCAGACATCTGCTCATATTCAGTCGACTGACGGATATTTATTACACCAATGTCTCGATCTGCTACTGAGCCGTCTTAGAGGTTGGGGATTGTCGCCTGCAAAACCAATTCGCATTGACAGAAGAACTGTAAACTATCTAACTGTCTTCTCCGTTGCAAATGATCATTTGGTGATCCTTGTCTTCTTCTAGAAGGCAAGTCCGCGAGTCCGTTCCTGTATCGGCACTGTTCACAGTCTGTAAAGATCATTGTCACATTTGATATCATCGTAAGATATGAGGTCATTTTGAGATGTGACATTTGGGTGGCATCATCGTCGGCTGCAATTGGATGCAGAAACAGAACAAAAAATATTCCAAGTACTAAAAGCCCTAGAAATCGGAAGTCTTCCACAGCACCATCATCTAGTTGCCTCGAGGTCTTCATTGCTGACAGAAATTTTTAATTTTTTTTCTGAAACCAATCTGCTTGAGAGACAATAAAAGTACAGCAGCTGCCTCACAGAGAGATCTGTTCTAGCGACTACGATTACTTCAGCAAACAAAGCTCATCAATCATCAGAGCCGGGTCGCAGATGGTCCTGCACTTGTCTGACGAGGTCAAATTACATTTTACCGTGATGTTAAATGATTATGAGGATTCCGCACACCTTTCCCCCTCTTTATACGCTAAACGCTTACATCAGATTGGTTCTTCTTGCTCACCTTTGGACTTGTTCTGTCATGGGCGAATTTGTTTCGTCGTGGGCGAATTTGTTCCCAACATAATCTGACCAAACCACACGGAACCAGGTGATCGCTCTACAGGTATTAACCGCCACACAACTAATCCCTGGATCTATTAAATTAATCCGATAATCCCTCCGGCTGACGAATCTTTGCTCTCCATTGGCAAGTTGCACAACACAATGTGTATGTAAATAGCTTACGAAGTAAAGGTCAAAAGCATCACAAAACCAGCACTTATCTTAGGCAAGTAACAACAAATGTGACAAGAGAGTATTGTTTCGATCCACAGGCACACCGTTAAACGTAAAAAAAATGACTTTAAAACTTTTTATACGAAATTAAGATGTGCAAGAAACTTCATATATACTTCGTATTAATATATACATGTAATGTATAACATGTTTTTGAGAAGGCTCAGGTAAAAGTACAAATGGGGATAGGGACAGTGTTACTCTTAATCAAGATTCCCCTCTTTTCTAAATCTGACCATCCTGTATTTCTCAAATGTTGCGGGGGATTATTGAAAGTTTTGCAAAAACCAATCGGAGAAACCGACTGTATTATGGTATCACATCCATGCATGTAGTACACATCAAATCCTTCTTCAACATGTACTCCCGCCTTGGATATGTTTTTCATATCAATACTTATTAAATATTATAACAAGACGATTGAAATCATTCTTTACTAGTGACATCAAAAAAATTGTAATTTTCTCGCTCTGCTGGGTGTTTTCTTCTTATTTCTGTTTTGTTTCCGATTTGCTGTTAACGGCTGATTTCGTCATGAGGTCATATGATTAACCAAAGTTCGAACTTGCCTAGTACTACACTCCATGTCACCATTACGCGTAGCGCTATCAATACGCGTCACCCCTTAGGCATACGTCACGCCACAGGTACACGTCACGCTACTGGCACACGTACATTATGAACAAAAAAACATAGATCAGAGCAGCGACGACAGTGTGATAGTTGGCAAATGGTAACACGCTATACCTGTGAAATCCGGGTTCTTTTCGATTAACCTCAGTTCGTGTTTTGTTCTGATTGTCCAGGTAAGTCCTTAAGAAGTAACAACTTATACACCTCTAGCACTATGGCTTAACAGAATTAAGTAAACAAAGACAGTGATGTTAAATGCAATTTAAATTAAATGCCACTGGTCTAAAATTACTCAGAGTAAAACCAGAGCAACGACGACAGTGTGATAGTTGGAAAATGGTCACACGTTACCGGTGAAACCCGGCCTCTTGTCCGAGCCCGTGTCCTGCAACCATGTTCTTTTACAATTACATATATAAACTGAGGCTGTCCATAAGCATCATGTTTTACAGAGAATGGTTGCTCATTCGAACAGTTGCGACATATGTAATAATGTTAAATGCCGTCTGTTCTTATTTGAAGCCATATGCTCCTGGTGTAAGGAGATAGAGCGCTCTTCTCCATAAGTCAGAGTTCTATCTTGGAAACACCACAGCGGAATTCCACACCTGGTATCGGTTACCTAGGTTACTCAAATTCTATCGATCATTTCTCAGCCACATTTGCCATTCGTTGACTTTCATACTCCTGTTTCTGATTACCAAGATATTGCTTCATTATTTTCAAAGTGCACGCAAGGTGGAACACGATGAAGATACGTGATCAGGTTGATCTGGCTGTGGATGTTTCGTCGGTCCGCAGGATATAGGCCGGACTCTACCATAGTTTAGATGATGTACATGCACGTACATTTCTTGTCCTTATTTACGGGATAATCAATACACTTGGTAACCCTGCCCCAACAGATGGTACAAAATCAATATCATTATCTGAAGGGAACTCATTGTTACCGTATTGAAATCGACAGGAGAAGTCGTAGCGCTTGGTTGAACTTCCTGCATAGAACACGGAAGAATTTGGCGCAAATGGCTAGATAAAGACGTAGACGTAATCAGTCTTAGAAAATCTCTCAAATATACTTCGTGAACATAATCTGGCATAGAAAAAGCGAGAGGCTCCAGGTGGTGTTGTCACCGAGGCTGGTCACGCTCGTTCTTTCGTACAGGAACATTTTGTTGTCGAAGTCTGTTTTCAAATATGTCAAATACGCTTGTCGTGATGCTGTGAACTCACTATGAGCAGCATATAAGTTATAACTTTGATTAAAGATGGCGGCAAAGTATTTTGGGGAATTATTTGTGAAAGTCCACAGAGGTTTTATCCAATATTCTTTACCCTTCAATGAACCTTATATCTTACCTAGTTTAACATGTTTCCAGTGTATTATTTCTCACAGATTAATGTTTTGAAGTCATTTCTTCTCCCACACATGGGTATGGAGTCTACTGGTACACCTAGTAAGCCAACCGTTCATTTCAAAGACAGAACGAATTGTTCAGTCCGCAGAGGTTGAATTTAAATATCGTTGTGATCTGATTCATACCTAAAGTGCCTACGTAAAAAATTACAACAAAAAAATAACAAACAAGTGTGTTAAGAAGACATCAGTCGTAGATCAGCAGGTAGTTCGGATTTTATTTCACAGCTAAAGTTCTCCCAAAAATTACAACAAAAATTATGAATAAGCGTGGGGAGAAGATATTGTCAAACAGAGTTAGTATATTCGTAAGTCGATAAGCAGTCTTGCTTGCCGCTTCCAAAACGCGGTGGTGAGAATGGGTATCTATGTCTTGCCTATGAAAAGCAACTCAAAACTAGTTTTCATGTTTCACTGGAGCAGTGATAGACTCCTACTGCACGACCTGTGCCCCAATGGCGGATACACTGAACACCAAAATGGCGGATACAATTCTCATTGGACTGCGTTTATTCTGCGCTTGAATGAAAGACCATTAAACTTGTATACAAAGTTATATACAAGAACGTTCTGCAAGTCAAAGTGAGAATGTATGTACTCTCTATGGCTATCATACAAATCTCATGTAGGGAGACAAAAATTCTGGTACTATATTTTGGTTTCACAAAAAGAAAAACAGATTTCTTTGATGATTTATACCTATGTATAAACCTACAAATCCGATCTTCTATTCATAACATTGCCGCTATTATGCCTCTATTATGTTATTATTTTTGCTTTATGCATGCTAAATGCATTACATGCTTTGTGAATAACACTAGGACATGCCCCTAACCCAGGCAGTGTACAGAAATAGTCTATAGATTCTGTCACAAAGAGCGAGTAGAATACACCTTTCAGCCTAGATAAAATATTGTATACAGTGAGGAAAATCGGCTTTACTGTAAATGACTTCGTGGCCGTGATAAATGATGTATGTAGGCTGGTATCTGAATATGTCTACTGTATCAGAACGCGGCTTGATGACACTTAGTGGTGCATGACGTAAACCCACGAGATTGAACAGTGACTGTTGCCAGCTGTATGGTAATGTTAACGTTTGTGGCATCGTCCGAGGCTGTTATCTGAACGAAAGATCAACCAGTTGTCTGTGTAACGTGACTACATGTAGTCTATACACGGCGTCATCTGTTTACCAGACTAATTCAGAAACAATGCACGCCGTCGTAATAAGGGGAGTGTTAGGGTTTAATTGTTAGAGGGATTACAAAGGCCTACACCAGGTTACATATCTCCTGAGCAGCTTGTGGAAAACTCTTACATACAGCCTATGGAGCTTGCAAACAACTATTATATACAGCCTATGAAGCTTGCAGACAACTATTACATAAAGCCTGTGAGCCTTGTACACAACTGTTATATACATCTTACCAAGCTTACAGACATCCGGTTATATACAGCCTGTTCAGCTTACAGACAACTGCTACATATAGCCTTTCAACCTTACAGACATCGGGTTACATACAGCCTGTCCAGCTTACACTCACCCGGTCACATACGGCCTGCCCAGCTTACAGTCATCGGGTTACATAGAGCTTGTCTAGCTTGCATTCATCGGGTTACATACACCCTGATCAACTTACACACATCGGGTTACATATATCCTGCTCAGCTTACACTCATAGGGTTACATACAACCTATCCAGCTTACACTCCCCGGCTTACATACAGGCTGTCCAGCGGGATGCATACAGCCTGTCTAACTTACACATACTGGGCTGAATATATATATAAAAAAAAAACATGATGGCTGTATTTACATCCACGATCCCGCGTCTTCTTTACACAGAATACTGCTTTAGGCTCTACAAGTAATTAAACGCGGAGGCCATTATGAGAGGATAATGAACTTCGTACTGATATGTGAAATGTTCACGGCCATTTGGTATCCTTTCGAATTGCGAACAGTGAGGTCAAACAAGTCCGAGCTACCTGTGCGAGACAGAGCGTACAACCTATGATCTTGTTTCCCGGCATGAAACTGTACCCCTCGAGTCTTGAAAATTCTCTGTAACTGTGGTCGGTGGTGGAAAGGTGGGCGATTTTGTGGCTCATAGAGCAGGCAGGCATAGCTCAGCATCGTCAGAGCGTGAAGTTTTAAGCACGTGCCCCGCGAAAGTCAACCCAGTGACGATTGTAGCTCACTAACCGCCAGGACGGCCTGGTGGCTCACACCGATAAACACATCACGCACACAGCCAGCCTTATGTATAACACACACACACACACACACACGAGGGAGGAAGTTTTAGGCCACTACGGGCGGAGCCTGAGTGTAGAGAGGCGTGTATTACGCGGTATGTGTGCATAAGCAAGTTAGAACATACGCAGTAACTTGAAGTGTTCGCTGGCCCCAGTGCAGGCAGAAAATGGGCCTAATACCGATACCAAAAACTGTCCGGGTATGCCAAGCTGAATCGTCGTTATGAAGGAGTGCAGGGTTACCTGGGTCGCTATCGCCTTTGTATGCGGGCTGTTGGGGCCTGCGATCGGGGACACCGGTGAGTACTGTCATCGTGGCGCGCTCTCCGCTTCTCAGGGTTAGGCTAGAGCAGGCTCAATAAAGTGTTTGTAATATTACCAAGGTCAGGGTGGTCATCGTTCGCTGACCTCTGCCCTATATATGCTTACATCTCGTCCGCCTCTGACTTTGTCCACTTAGTCTGTACATAAGTAAATATTCGAACCACCAACTGTTCCATCCACCCATGCACTCTCACCTACCTGCCTCCGGTAGTGCACTTATGCCCACCCATTTCCCATGTACCTAAAGCCATCCCCTCCAACACAATGTTACCACGATCCCCCGATCGCCGCCTAACAGAAGGACGTTTTATAACTGGAGTTCCACAGAATCACCCCAACATTAATGTGTCTGCATAGTCAAATCTAGTCAAGTAACCCGTACGATATTCCGCTTCATAATCCAATACATTTACGTGACTGAACTCAGATTGTAGACCTGTAGGCATACAGGATAGTCATTACACTATACTCGTATGACACAAGTATCGTGTATCTGTAATATATAAATATATGTATGGCGGCGTGACAGGAGAGAAACATAGTTCATGTGTGTACACCAAACTTCACCTGTGGGTGTAGCATGTGTTCGAGCAAAGCTGACCACAATATCTGATGTTGACTATGACTGTTGGCTTGTTTTACGCGGCGCAATAATCATGTAGATGTAGGAGTTTACTTTTGTGCTTGAAAGGGCGATGACATTTGCGCAGCGCTCGTGCTTATATACCAAGCCGTCACCTTGTCATTCCTATTGCTTTCGTTTAAGCTTCCATGCCAACATTTGGATAACCTATTTCTAATAAAAACGGTGTGGCCGCAAATACTGACAGGTTCACTGCCATAGCTTGTGCTTTTTTCGCTTCCGATCGAGGCGTATTCGGGTGATCGCGGAAATCAACTGGAATTAAAACTCGGCTTGCATTAAAACCCAGCTGCGGTCCACGGTCGTTTCTGATTAGTGTATATCATTTGTAAGCAACATAAAATGTATGAGGAAAAGAGCAGTGCATTCTAACAAATAAATATGTGATCCACTTAATAAGGTTAAATATGGCATTATCCGGATGGCTGCTAGACTTATGTATTAAGGTACAAGAAACCCGGTTATGTCTGTGTACGTATGTACATGTGAATAATTAGCCTAATGAATTAGACGTTGTATGATCCCAATACAACGTCTAACAGAAGTGAAAAACCAAGGGTATCTTCTTACCCGTGTTTAGGCGCTGTGTAGCCTTTAAAATATGTATGTTCCTCAATCAGCAATGATTTGCCGAGGGAATCGCACATTGAAGGAGTTTTAAAACCCTTCCGTTAAGCTCACGTCGCTTGTTTTAGGCAACGGCCTCTTTTAGAGGAAAAGACAACACTAGACAAAATGTATATATGTATCGGTATAGAATCCTATACCTTAAAAAACGTCACTTTTTATTTTTGTGATGTATGATATCGCGAGATATCGCGGTTCAAAGTAGACAAAAACGCCCACCGGGGAAAATCGAACGGGCCGCCTCGTTCTCAATTTTAACCAAGGGCTAGATATTTCTACCACCGGAGAAGACACCTGTTTCAGCTGCGACGTCAGCAGTACTTAGTTCACCATTTTGCCACATAGAAGTAGTGTTAAATCAGCTGTTTTCCTTCTGATTACGACACAATCGTTATATACTTTAAAGCCATTTTGGACCACAAAGTGGTAGTGGTATACATCTGGAGTTATTGGCCAAGGTCATAACCAGGACCCCACAGTGCGTACTTTCGATTGTAATAATAAACAGGACCGCAATTCGCACACAACAGAGTGCCTAGCCCCTAATACTGAAGGGCATAAAGTATGGATGGCGTGACATCGTGTTTCCGGCTTCTCTAAAATGGCGTATTCTATGGCCTCGTAAGAATTCCAAGTTAAAGGGTGATTTATACAATTACCAAGCACGTCACAAAAAAATGTCTCTCCCCGTGTAGGTCTGTATGGATCCGTTTTCTGAAATAACTTTGGCCATGTTTCTTTTGTTCTCTTTTCTTTTAAATCTTTTTCTTTATCGTGAATTCTCCGCGCTGTGGTAGTTTTCGGCTTTTGAACTACCCCACGAAACAGTGTGAGTCCTGGATCAAAAAAGTCCACATCATGGAGATTACCGGGATATCTTCACGGCTGACTAAACATAGCGAACTGCGGGAATTTGGCCACGCACCATCATGAATTTACCCTTTACTTACATGTCAACGTTTGGCCTCACAGCACTGTCCCTAAATCTGTAAACCCTTAACTATGGTGGCTGATAGCGTTCAGATTTGACCGCGCCTTCTCCGACCCGCCAAGACCGCAGACACGAAGAGGGTCACGAAGAGCACGATCCTCGGGGTCACCAAATACGCGCAGAGCACAGATCCGTGCCTTCCGCGCCTACCGCGTATTCCGTGGGGGCGCGAAGGCCGCCGTTTTTCTTGTAACCGCGCAAGGCGCTTCCTACATGGACGCTATAAGCCACCATCCTAAACCCTCCGGGCCTCATAGGCCTTGTCCCTAAGAAAACTCCTCTCAAATCCCTGATAGGGCATCATCGATGAAATTTTTCGCAAATTTGACAAACAGCTGGCTGGGGTCAAACTCACCCAGTCAGAGGTCAGTAAACCCTGATTTATCACTACTTTTGGTTAGTGTGCATCCGCCTCCATTTCCTGAGAAACACAAATTTATACCTGGAATGAAACTTTGAAGCCTGTCCTACGAAATGATACCACCCAGCGAGCAGAAAAAATGAAAAAGGACAGCACAGAGGAACAAACGATAATACCTGTGTAAATACCCAGGATCTACATTCGACCAGGAAGCATTAATTGTGGTGCGTAACCATTTTTGACCAAAGCGATGGTCTAAAACAGCTGATATGGCCCTAACACAAGCGTTTTCAAACCGCTACCACATGCGATCCCCTCGGCTGACCATCCCTGGTTGAGGTACATGCAGATTTTAAACGCTACGCAGATAGCATAGGAAAATACCCTTGGTTTCTCAAATAGACACGTTGTTTCGGGAGTATACAACGTCTAATTCATTAGGCTAGTCTATAATCAGGAACTTCCGGTACTACATCACGGTGTACATCGACCGGGGCTATAAAATTATTTCATGTTCGTGGAGACCTTTCCCGATTTTGAATTCTGATTTTATTACTTTCTGACTTACTGGACACATCAGAGCGAGACTGGATCCCATGGATTTACCGCCGACACCATCATGTCGACGCATTTACGGATGGCGGAGTGTTGACAAGTGACATCCTACCTCTGTACCTGAATATAGGCCGGCCTTTGATCCCTTCTCTGACCTACCAGTAGCTGTTCATAGGTTCATACTTTTGTACTATTTATCACTATGAAAGAGTGAGAAATTATTTCCAAGTTGTACATCAGCGTTTCATTAGGCTAATGATGTTATAGTTATATATATTCGGTAGATAAACTGGTCTTGGTAAATTCTTTCCAGAAGATACAGATCTATTTATCCAGGGGCTGAACATTAATACCTTTGGGAATTTTTCATCTAAACCTCGGTATGAACTTACACGAGATGAAATAAGCTGTTGTAAACTAGTAGGTGCTGGATTAAATATAAGATGTTGTCAACCAATCTGTGATGGAACATATAAGCTGCTGTCAACCAGTGTGTGCTGTAATGAATAAGCTGCTGTCAACCAGTATGTGCTGCATCAAATCAGTTGCTGTAAACCCGTCTCTGTGTTGTAGGAAATATGCTGCTGTAAACCAGCCTGTATCAGATAAGCTGCTGTCAACCAGTTTATGTTGTATCAAATAAGCTGCTGTCAATCAGTCTGTGTTATACCTAATAAGCTGCTGTCAACCACTCTGCGCTATACCAAATAAGCTGCTGTCAAAAAGTCTGCGCTATACCAAATAAGCTGCTGTCAACCAATCTGTGTTGTATCAAATAAGCTGCTGTGTTTTTTAAAATAATGGTTTTAAAACAAAGATTTTGACCTTTTAAACGATGCTTGATACACCGGATTTTTCTCTTTTTAGTACAGTGTCATTTATATCTTGACATTTATGAACAGTTCTCATTATTATACTTGGCAGTGTGCAGTCCAGCTGAGGACTGCTTGGGATGTCTACAAGCAGCAACCGACTGCAGGTGGTGTGACTCCATTAACGCATGCGCGCTGGTAGGGGACACCATGAACGATATGAAGAACTGGACGGAGAACAATTGTTCCTCAACGGTAGGACGGAGTTTTTGACCTCTCATATTTAATGTCAGAATTTGCCTTTTCGTTTATGTTACCTGAATACAGTTCATAATCATTTGGTCCTCAGCATGAAGGTCACCAAACCAGCTGTGTGATGTCAAAACCTACCTTCCAATCCAAATATTTTTGTGCATTTATTTCAGTGAAAAAAAAATCGAAGAAAAATAAGTAAATGTAGTTTCAGATACAGTTTTGGAGTCTTTCCACTGATTCATACTTTAGGATTATGCAAATATTTTCTCCCTCAAAAACGATCGAGGATTAAGCGACGTCGTTCGTGTGCTAGTTTAAACATGAAGACACACGACGTTATGAAACCTCTGCACCGCGCTCTAAGCATATTCCTCTGAAGCAGATCATTTCGAAATAAAATGTAACATATGGCGTATTATCTCTGGATTTCTAACACATGTGTTTTGCCCTCCTGTTTGTTGGTCACTTACAACGGTGGCTTTGGGTTACTACGCAAGTGGGAAAACTAGTATATAGGCTGGTGTTTACAACTGATACGATCTCACGAAATTACATAGGTTATATCCTGCTCTTTCAGATCAACAATGCTAACCAATTGTACGGTCAGATAGGCTCGGAAGCCTAATGATTGTCTGATTAGTTTATTTATTGATTGTGACTTTATTGTCACGCTTGTATATAGACCTTGTTGTTGAGAATTAATTAACATTTTATCTATACATGACATGGCTTTAATCTGCCTAGCTCCTATACAACTTAAGGGGACACTCACTAAGTAGTTGTGTGGGATAGATTGAGCATAGGCGTACCGGTGGGTTGTTCTCACACGGCCCAGTGTAGATCCGGAAGTTCCTTCTAGTGTGTTTAATGTGAACACGAAAGAGAATTATGTAACCGTAGAATTTCTTACCAGGAGCACTGAAAAAGCGAAGTTTTTTTCACACACGTTATTGGTAACAAATGTAATTCTATGTATGCAATCTCACTCATTTAACTGTAAGTAAAGCGTTGAATAACAAAACCCCTGAAACATGAAGTTCGTTATATTTCTCAAAAGAGTTGTTTTTATAAACGACCCGTCTGATGGCGCTTGCTTTAGCTGTGTTGTGCTTTTCTCTCTCTAAAAACAAAACAAGTTTTTAAATGTGAGCCTTTATTGTATTCCCCCAGGCTTTGAACTCGTCATCGTTGTGTCTCCCGCCGGATGGGATTTTATTGACCTCTATGCCCACGACGACTCCAGGAGTACATGTAGGTGCTCGCATTCACCCCTTACATAGGCCACGTATTTGTGAGAAGGATCGATAGGGTTTCAACTGTAGAAATCACTTTAGATTTACAGCCAAATGTATTGCAAACCCATGCTATGTGTGGATCTTATGTTGTCATGATAGTAAGTGACTTATCAGACAAAACGTGGCCCCATTCTGATTTAAAACATGTCCAATTGCGCTGCAAACCTCACAGTTTGTGTGTAAAACCTCGTTCTTTTGAGCACACAGTGCATAAGAGCGCCCGAGCTGTACAGATACGTGGCCAATCCAAAATTTTAGTCATTGTGAATTTGTGAATGTCAAAGCTGTCGTCTAGTGATGTCACACGTTCTCTAAAGTGTATAAAGCTGAATGAAGTTATTTTGTTAGTTTGTTTATTTACGAGGTGAAATGAACATGCACAACCTCAACGGTGAGAAACTTATGTATACTGGTAGCTGATAGTGTAGCACTTGTTAGTGACCTGTGTTTTTCGGAATAGAGTTCCAGAACTGTATACTGGCAATGATTTTTTCTTTGGAACACAACCATAAATATCACCATTTGTCTATTACCAGCTATCTGTCGCTTATGCATTTTTTTTTTAAATTCGCTAATGAATATTATACGACACCGGATATTTAGGGACACCATCTTATGTTCAGGTGTCGTTAATTTAAGCAAGTTACGAGTCAACAAGAATGTTTGTGACGATTTAACATCTTCCTGAAGTAGATGTAGGCCATCTACGGCCTTTACTCAGTTACAGGTGTAAATAGCACATGCTGATAAGTGTTTCCCCACAGTTACTGCATGTCATATTTCTTTCAGAAAATAAAATGTTCTGCCGCACGCGCTGTGCTCCCGGAAGAGGAGTGTGATGAATCGGGTAAGTGGAAAATTTCTGCCAAAAACCTCATCTTTGGAAATCTGTAAATTTATAGTGCGAATAAATTCAGTTTTAAAAACTTTTTCATATTCATTTAAAATATCTTGAGATGAACTTGAAGAAATACTGCAATTGGTTTCATCATTTAGTTCAACAGTTACAAAATAATATGCCCTGAATAGTTTTAGTAGTTTCGTCCATAGCTACGTTGCTCATTTTCCCCCGATTCTGACAGTTCTCTTGATTTTAAAAAAGTATTGTGAGGTTTATATGGAAGTTGGAATGATAGCGTTCTTGAAAAATATATCCGCCAAAAATAACATTTTGTGACATTTTATTCTAACAATTTCCTTTTGTGGGCAACATTTTAGATCAGTTACAATAGATGCCCGTTTCTATTGTTTCCTAGTGCTGGACGATGAGGCAGATCGCCGGGGCTCCATTATGGTTATACTGCCATTGGCCTCAGCTCTGCTTGGCGTGGGAACCTTTTTCATTATGGTGTTTATTTGGATACGGTGTTTCTATAACAGAAAAGTTCATGAAAGGGGAAGCTCAGATGGAATCACAGAAATGACTGATCTGCATAGCCAGGAAGAGCCGAATGTAGAGCAGGGACTAAAAGGAAGCTAGCAGCAAAACTTTGTCAGCGGTTCTCAGTTTTCCACGTTGATAAACGGTGGTCATCTTTGGTGACAAAACGCCTTCATCGATAGCTGTGTTTCATCCTCAGTCATGCCCGCTTACTATCGGTCATACTTTTTGTCATCTTCGGCTATTTACGGTTATCATCGGAAGTTGTTTTTGATCCGATGATGTACAATACCCCCGTAATGGGCAGCGGTCAGTCAAGTCCAGGTAGACAACAAAGCCTTGTCTTTTGACCGAAGTTACGCAAGTGATTTTCCCGAGTGTAAAATTAAGCCAGTTACCAAGAAAGCCTAAACATTTAATTACTCTTCCAGTTTAGTTGACCTCATGAGAAAGGTGACGAAAAGGAAAGCGTATTTT
Source organism: Acanthopleura granulata (assembly GCA_016165875.1). Lineage (NCBI taxonomy): Eukaryota > Metazoa > Mollusca > Polyplacophora > Chitonida > Chitonidae > Acanthopleura > Acanthopleura granulata. The sequence goes on along the minus strand of JABBOT010000080.1, from coordinate 44,830,972 downwards.
TGGACTCTTCAAAGTGCTTGTCTTTCATTACCTGATTTTCGCTTTTAATATATGATAATCAGATGTAAATAGGTCAGACACGATCTCGGGGGACACAGCCGCTAATTACTGCATTATAATTTTTGCGTTGTTGAGCTTTTTGTTGATACTTTTTCATACTGCATGTGAATCTAGAAAATGTCGTTGTCAGTGGGCCATTTATGAAAAGGAATCAACCTGAGTAAACAAGACCTACTGAAATTCTTGTCACCATGAACCTGTGCATATTGTAGAGAAAATGATCGGCAACTCGAAACGGCTGGGCATTCCGTTGGCGAGTGTTCTAACATGATTCGGAGATGGACAGAAAACGGAGTCGTTTTTCACGTTAATCACGACGAATAGATATTTGAGTCTGACATTCTGATATAAAAATGTTTGTCGTCGTCTTTATTATCTGAATGATCGATTAGGAAATTTGATAAATATTGTCTGAGGTTGGCTGTGTTCTTGATGTATTGTTCAATTGTGGCTATATACAAACTGAACCTCCTCTGAAAAGGCAAGATAATAAAACGACTAAGATACTCAGCTGGATATGACTTACCCGGTGCAAGCGCCCCTAAACGTTATCGTCATGATAACTCCAGCAACCTTTTCAGTCTGTATTTGTCATATACACACACGTACTTTCTTCCGTTATGTTAACATTGGCTTTAAAGTATGTTGGACATCTAAAGAGCGTGAAACCGAAATAGGGCAATGCACACGCAGACACAATGCATATACAATTGCCACATACGCAGCGTGATATAGAAATATGTCATTACACAGCTACGGTGTACACACACTAGACATAACACGTCGCGATAAAGAAATACCACGTTTCACAGACACGACATGGCAGGTACGCCACTTGGAACGTAGAGAGGGTAATACAGGAACAGGATAGGAACACACACAGGAACGCGCAGTTAACGCGTTGTATTTTAGATGAGAAGCTTCGTTAACACGCCTCACACGATCATATGAGAGGACATAATACTGAGTCATGCTGGTTATGATTACCATGACAGAGGTAACATGCTTTATACAGAGGTGCAGAAGCCAAATGTATTTGTGTGCTTATGTCAAGCACACCTCGCTACCACTGGTAACTATATATAGCTAACATTATACACGATATTACTGTGACAGCACATACAAGACATACATGAGAAAGACATTTCCTATCTACCTTGAAACATTTGTTTTATAACTTGAACACATGTCTTTTCTAAATCTATGCATGTAAAATCCTCCCTAATATACATATACTTTAGATTCCAAACTGAAATCTTATAAGTAGACTACACAAATATTCCAGCACAGGGAATACCTCTTGAAACGTTGTTCATCGCATGGGATAAAAGTATGCAAATACAATTTTTTTAATGTCCCGTCACATCGGGATATATCATCATTTTTGGGTGTGCGATGATGTATGAAATGTTGCAAAACAAATATATAGAAGCCGATTTACATAAATGTTTATTGATTTTCTGTCTTCTTGCTCTGTTGGAAAGTAAGTGACAAACAATGACATGGATGTAGATATTTGCAGTTATCCATTTCATGTGTTTCATAAATGTTTTGTTAGTTATATTTCGTACCGTGTCATGATGTACCGGTTTTACCACTGTTGAAATATTTGCTCATGTTCAAAGTATTTTAAGCTGTTTTGTTATGACTAAATGCTGAGTAGGATAGGTGATGATATTACTTTTAGAATTTGTACTTTTTGTAGGGTTAAGGATACTAAACCTACTCGTAAGCCAAATTTCACATTTTACCTTGTGTATCCCAAAATACTGATCAAATATGGCCATATGTATGTATATATTCTGAAAGCTAAAGGAGTACTGATTTCAAAGAAAGTTTTTAAAATTACCTAATACCTATATTTACCTTTAATATTTATCAAAATAAAGAAAAATTTTGAAAAAATTCAGAGCTGTTTTTCAGAATGCTATTTTTCGCCAGTTTTCCAAAATTTCAAATTTCTCTTGTCCAAATGAATAATATACTATTTAAACTGAAAAACTATCCCACAGATCTTTAATATTCATCTTAGATTGTTCTGAGTGATCATTTAAAGTTAAAATTTTTAAAAATTAAATATGTTTTTGAAACTTTGATGTTCTTTTACCAATTTTTTAAAAACTAGAGAAGATATTAAAAATTTGCGGGACAGTTTTATTAGCGTAAGGTTTTAGAACCTTATATAGAAAAGGAGAGAGAGACCAAAATGTTTGGAGGAACATTATGTGTGACAAGATTCGATATTAATTCGTGTGCCAATTAAGCTTAATCAAGAATTGTTGTGCCTTCAGTTAAAATGTGAACATATCAACCTATTTATATTAAACTTTAAAACTTATCATGCTCCATGAAAGACATTGGTGTTTTATCTTGACATTTCTGAACAAATCCTGCTAGAATGCATTTATAAAGCCCTGCCCGAATATCACCCCGGTGAGGTGATTAAGCCTGTTGTTTAGGTGTTCTTGGGTAGTCTGCACAAGCAACCATACACAGTAAATAACAGGGGGCAATACACATTTACCAGAGGCATGACTATACAATTTCAACTATACAATTTCCTTGATAAGATCATAAGGGGATCTCCTCAATTAACGTAACATTAATTACAATATAAATCCGGTAACATATTGCGTGACAATTTCAACTCTGATGGGTTCTAGTATGCCTAAGAATTTTTTTTCGACACTGAGGGGTCCTCAGTGTTCTAGTATTCTTAAAGGACCCATGCAACTAGATTGGAAATCACCCCTTTGTCGCTCAGGCCGATTGCCAACATGCTTGCAGTGACAGATCGACTGCAGAATGACACAAGGGCTTCTCTGGTATGCGGTCGAAGTGGTTATATAACATGTCTTGGTTGCAACAGGCCAACAATTAAAAAAAACATGGTCGTCCATCTTGTCTTTTTTACACAATAATTTGTCAGTTAAAATCTCTTCTAATCACATCTATATGAAGTTGGATTTAAAATAAGATTGGTATCGGTCTTTGGCAGATATTTATTAAGATGAACTGATAAATACACGTAGTTGCCTTTCTCTGCATGTAACTTTACGATATGCTGACATTTAACGCGTTGCGCGTTGAAACGGACTGATGACGTGGACACCTCTTACATATTTTTGGCTGCAGTCAGTTTTCATTGCATGTATGTACCAAATATCATGTATGCGTATTCATTATGTTTGGAAATATATCCAATAAGTAGCTTTGTAAAATATCAACAAATCAGACTTGCCTCTTGCCGGGCTTAATAATATTCTCCTGCTAAAAATTGTACACACAGAAAGGGTTCGAATCACTGAATTTTATTACCAGCTGGATTCATAGCCGCGCGAGTTAGGCGTACCACTGTACTATGTGAAACAACGATCTACAAGCCATGAACTATTATGGTGAATATGCAGTTCCAGTGGCCCTAGAAAATATTTCATTTTTTTGTTTTCATTTACAAAAATATGATTACGTGAACCAGCACGATACTTCGCAAAAGATTAGAACTCTTCAACTTGACATCAAGGACCCACAAATAATTTTGGTTCACGTAATCACATTTTTATTATGATGAGAATTCCCACAGCAAAACACCATAAAATAGGGAAATCCGCTTTTGACCATACTTTGCCTTCTGAAAAGTATGAATAACACCACTTCAATTTTTTTGCACAAAAAAATTACATCTCATGCCTGCAACATCGGGGGACGATTTCCCATCCAGTAGCAAGGACTCTTTTATGTAACTACAGCGCCGTTGAAGGGCAGCGAAGTGTATACTTGAGTGAATACACAAGGGATGTATTTTATCGGAATTTCGTTTTTATAATAGCCCTAGGTGATATTTTTGGCTGTTAATATTAATGATGGGGATTGTACTAGTTTACACGAATGGTATCTACGCATTGATCTTTTCCAAGTTAACTATGCGATGCATGCATCCACAAGAAACACGCCTTGCACGGTTCCTAAACCAAACAAACATAAGTGAATTTTATTTCAGAGAGATGAGGGAGGTGCAATTACTGAAAATGTGAGTATTAAATTTTCTCTCAAGTTTGAACTAAACCATTCACGTTTACAATTTCAAATGCAAGAACCCAATATGCCAGTTGTTACACGAGCACCATTTTCACAAAATCTTCGTAAATCAGTTTTTAGTTAAACTTTTTTTGATACTTGTCAGATGTCACCGTACGGTATTTTAAGTTTCACTTTATTTCTGAACAAGTGAATCTGCATGCTTTTTTTCTCAAAAACCTAGAAGTCGTTGAGTACTTTTAGGTGTTACAACCTGTCATATACCACAGTTCAAATCTACATAAAAATTCTTGAAGACACTTCCATTATTATGGAATGTGACGTTTTATATGCAAATGCCTTACTTGTATGACTAAAACGGAAGAAAAAGCTATCGCTAATGTGTATTTTCGTGTGAAAGCAAACGTTCGATGTATACTTGGGGGCCTTCGTGGCTCGGTTGGGGATTTATTTGGTATGTTACGCCGTTTTCAAGAAAATTTCATTTATACGACTGCAGTCATCATTATGGTGAAAGGAATTCGAGTAGAGCCCGGGGAAAACCCGCGACCATCGACAGGCTGCTGGCAGACCTTCCCACACTTGTTCGACCAATGAGGAAGCTAGCATGAGCTGGACTTGAACTCGCAGCGAACGCATTGAAGATATACTCCTAGGTATCCTGAGCTAGCACGTTAACCACTTGGTACACCATAATGGTGTCCGGCGTCGCATAAGTGAAATATTTTGAGCAGGACTGTACGGCGTAACACACCAATAAAATAAATTAATAAAGGGAGAATACTGTGAGATCTTGTGACAGCAAAGCACGAGCCATTCGGAACTTAATAAATATGAGAGACCACCGCAAAGGAGTAAATCAATGCGACGAGAGTGTGATAGTTAGCAAACGGCCACACGTTACCGGTGAAATCCGGCCTCTTTTCAAGCTTCTGTGAAATTATATTAAATATCTTTTAGTTATACAGCACATTACGTCATTAATTGAATGCGAAAGGTTGGAAGCAATTTTCAATAGAATTCCTATAGCCGAGACTAATATAGCTCTCCTGCTTAATTACGAGACATTGTCGCATAGATATTCGCCACAAACATGGAGCAGCGGTTTGAAAGCTGCCGATATAAAAATTCATTTTTAGTTCTATTCTCGAATGAAGCTGAAAGCTGCGAGAGTGCATGAGATAAAGGTGAACAGAAGGACAACATTACCCCATCATGCAGCTCTGTAAGCTAATAAAATTTTATTGAAATTTAAATCTGTTATGAACAGATGACAGAAGACAATAATGTCACTAATTTTGACCTCCCTGACTTCTGTCGTGGCGTAAACTAAAGCAGAAGTGTTCCGGAACTGGTAAAAACCCGGAGCCGGTAATACGACTGTTTCCACGAAGTGATATCATTGTCACATGACCTGGTTCCGTCTCAGCACACAAATACATCCCTCAAATAACCAGATCCTTGTTATTTTTGTGTTGAAAAGAGGATAAAATGACAAACTAATTAAATTGCTGACGTGCATTTCATGGAAGTCCTATTTTTTTGTTTCGCCTTTCTTCGGTGATGTGACCTGGGCACTTTTCTGTGCATCAGCCTTAGCCTATAACCGGCTGTGGGAAATTATTGTGTGTATATAGAGCAAGATGATTGATCTGTATATGAACACTGGAGAAAAACATTATGATTCATCATCTTATTAATTTAGTCTCTCTCAATGAATAAGGTAGTGAATTCTTTCTTGTCCTGTTGTTCCGTTTAATTTATAATTAAATTTAATTCTTTATTCAATACTCAAGCCTTGATAAGATCATAAGGGGATCTCCCCAATTAACGTAACATTAATTACAATATAAATCCGGTAACATATTGCGTGACTATAGATATAATTCGGAAGTTGTTTTGTGCACATTTCCGTACATTAATAATATATCTTAACATAATGCTCAGAATTTCCATAAATAAAGAGCCAAGTCGTAAATCTCCTGGCATTAATAATGAATTTATGCAAGGATGTGAAATGAAATTGTCTTCCTTTTAGTGGTTATATCATTGGATCAAAAGTTGGAAGATTGTGACTATATTTTCAGCTAGAGGCGAAAGGAGAACATTCTGTGCACTTGGGCATACAGCCTTACTGATTGTACCGAGCACGCGCTTCCTTGATGCCATATAAACACAGCATTCAGAAAAACTTTCTTGTGTACAATTACGAATATATGTAAAACAAGACTGGTTTACTGAAACCTATGTGAATAGATTTATTTATCTATTAGTCTGATTAGTGTTTTACGCCGTATTCAAGAATATTTCACTTATACGACGGCGGTCAGCATTATAGTGGGAGGAAACCGGGCAGAGACCGGCGGAAACCCACGACCATCCGCAGGTGGCTGCCAGACCTTCCCACGTACGGCCGGAGAGGAAGCCAGCATGAGCTGGACTTGAACTCACCGCGACCGCATTGGTGGGAGGCTTTCTGGGTCATCGCGCTGCTTTAGCGCGCCAACCGATTGAGCCACGGGAGGCCCTGTGTGAATAGAATCTAAACGTATTAGTTCTTAACCAGCTAAAGATCACAAGAAAATCTGCGTGACATCTTGAGGACTTACATGTAAATAATAATAGGACTATACTACAAATTTGTAGGATACTACCTAGTCATGGTTCAGACTTGGGATAAACCACCAATCTTTGGCCAGTCAGTGGCGAACTTTCCGACGTGAGACATACCGGTTCCTCATACTAGTTAATGGCAAATAGTGTCCAGCGAACTTGCAAGATCACACCAGAGACCACTTATTGTCACCAAGACATCAAATACAACCAACGGGGAAGACTCTACAAAGATTGCCCCTATCCAAGAACGAGGCAGAAGCAACGCATCCTGTGACCTGTTGACTAAAAGGCAGGCATAACCCGGTTTCATTCTTCCATCTGACGTAGTTTTCATGTATCACTTGACTGCCAAGGGAGTGGAAAACGTGTTATGTGCATGCTCATGCAAAAATTCACTCATCCAAAACACCTACAAGTATCTGTGATTTCTAGTCATTGTAGTTGCGCAAGAGACTTTGTAAATTGAAACTCACTCATGTGTCGCTCCCCGAGCGACACAAACGGTCTGGCATAAGGCTTCTGTTCCAGCTTATGCTGATATATGAACAACATGTAATATTCTTGAAGAGCTGTTTGGAATGTGGGGCAGACTTAGCTCCAGGTAGCTCAGAAGCACGTGCACTCATTACGTTTAGAGCATGGAACTACACGAGCTGTAAATCCAAAATCTTTTGAGTCCAGAGTTATTGCGCACGGCGTTCTCGAGACGCATAGCGGGTGTGTAACGACAGTTCAGACCCACAACAACAGAAAACCACAAAGTCTCATCTTCATTCAATTACAAACAAATGAATGTCCAGCAATTATGATCCGAGCAGAAAGTTCCCCACGTGTACAAGAGTAACACATAGTCCCCCAGGATTGAGGTACAAATAAAATGTTCGGATTACTTCTTTCTGAATATATAGCCACACCGAAATCTCCAATCCTATGGTGACGCGAAAAACTATCTGCGGTGAATGTAAAACTCCCGAACAAAAAAACCCTCAAACTTTGAGGCATTTCACTTTGCAGTTAAGAGGGGCATCGAATGCAAAGTATTCGATTCTTGTCGCCCTATTCACGTTATAACAGAGGTCATGTCATTTCATCTCTTGAAGTCGTGTGATCTTTGGTGCGTAATGCGAGCTCAATTCGGGATGTTGTTGAACTCTACAACTCTGCAACTGTGATGAGCACCGCAAAATGCCTCGTATTACAGGGGTCCTTGATCTGGCGATTAGTGTGATCCAGAATTAATCTGATCAAACAAATTCCAAAGTACATACATGTATGCACAAATGGACGCGTTGCTACACATATGTCCTCAGATTACGACGGTGAATATTCTTCGGAACTATCGTTTTCTTGATGGCCAACCTCGGCTTACTTAAAATGAACATCAAGTGTGGCACTATAGACAGAAGAAAAAGTCACGGGTATATGACGGAAAATATTTAAAACATTCATTAAAGCTTTGAAAGTGGAGAAGTAGGAATTCAACATTGGTGATATGGAATTGACGGATATGTTGTTGAATCCCTTAAGGACTTAGCCAATCACTAGCTTTGAAGTCGTGGAGTGATACTTTGGCTCAGTCGCTGCATACAAAATGTAATAAACTTATTTTGAACCGCGCGATGTCGTTTAGTACCGATAGTACAACAGGGCTCAAAAATGTCAAAGTCGCACCATTTTGAATAACGTTGTGTTAAAAGCATCATGGGACAAGGATCTACTTTTCGTCACATGATCTGTGGCGGCTTCGTGAGCAAAGCTAACATGACGAAGCTGATATTAAAGTCAAGGTAGCATACGGAAACTCGGTCAAAGATCTATGTTTCCCGTCTTCACTTGAGATGAACAATTTCGAAGTTGATTCAAATACACAAACGCCTCAAACTTAATTCACATACTGCAAGAGGAACAACCACCATATTTCAGACCGGAAATATGTGTAGATGTTCCAAATCTCCAGATGGCCACCATGGCAAGATGGCGTCACCAAATGAGTGGTTAGGTAGTGATGATAATTTGCTATTTATTCTGCTGCTAAGCGTTGTAGACTTTTTTTAGATATTTTTATAACACCTCTGGAAAATATCTTTGAGAATGAATTCAAATATTACGAATGTCTGAATTTATGCTCACTTTGAAGAAGCCTCTCCCGATGTCACTTATTTGTTTTAGAGACCTGCTTCTGAAGGTGTCATTATGAAATGTACATTGTTGAGATGCAACAGCCTTTACTTCTACGGAAATGATTTTACGATGTTTTACACCTCTGTCAGGGGAGACTAACAAAACAAAACATTTTTGGAGAGGCATAGAAACCTTCATTAAACACGAAAGGTAGTCTGACATAGGCCACTACAAGCCTATGTGGAACAAAAATCAGAAACAACTAAACAATGGCTAGAAAACTTTACCTGCTTTAATACTGAACCCTTTGTCACACGAACAAAACATAGAGAGACAGGTTTTACTGGCTAACCGTCTTCTTAATAAAGTTCATTACACGACTGCTGTTATAAAATTTCGTTCTGTCATGAATGGGCTTCAGTGAGTCGATCTCAACTTTTGAAGTTTTTAAATATAAACTCAGTGGACCAAATTTAGTGTTTTATTGAATGTCGTTTACTTGGATTGATCAGGATATTTTTTCTAACCTATCTTGTGGCGTAACTTGTGATAATACCGGCGTTGTCTTCTGTTGGAGATGTGCCCTCTGCCACATATGTCAGATGATTGTCATACACCGACAGATGTTGATGCGGTCACTTGCTGTGATGAGTTTTAGAAATGCACACCCTCCCCCAAGTCACTTCACTATGGAATGAGTATCTGGTATAGGCCTTTTCGTGCTCATCCGCTATCGAAAATTGCTAAGAATGAATGATTATGGCTTTACACCACGTCGGCAGTATCTCAACCATATCGTAGGAACATGTGCAAAAAAGGAGAGCCATGCAGAGCAATTTATCACAACGGGTCATTTTGCGTTCAAGAAATTTTCAGCCTGGGTCACCGACTTCCAAACACACTTTCTCGTCTATGATTCGGGATTTGCGTTTTGTATAATTTTGAAAAAAAAAATCAAAACCGATCCTTCTAAAACGTCTGTTAAACATGCACAGTCGTCTAAGTATAAGCATAACAAACGTTTCATCCGGGAAAATGCTTACAGGTGAAAGGAGATTGCTTTCAAATAACGCGTAAATGTCCTTTATCTCGTCTATATCAGTAAATTATCCAAAACTAAATGAAAGCAATTAATAATGTTTTAAAGAGAAGAAAATCTCTGTAAAACTACGGAAGTTGCAAAGTTCATCGAACATGTTTCTCCTGGAGTGAACACTCCTCCACAGAAGTTTACAGGATGAACTCGCCAGGTTCTAGATTTCCGTCAATTCTGGCTATAAAAAAACCCTGTAAATCTATTCCAGTAAATAGTAAAATAGATCCAAAGCACGTCCCCGTTTAAACGTTAAATACTGCAATCCCGTCTCAGAAGTCTTAAATTGTGGCAAAGGACAGCTTTACACCCGAATAGAATAACAGAAAAGTGGAATCAAAACTGTTTCCCAAGCGTTTCTGTGCATACATGTACCATAAAAGACGCATACGGGAGTGTGTTCATGTCTCAGTCAACAGCGGACAAATCACTTTATTTCAATCTCGTTTGAAATTATACGCATGTGTATTCCGCAACTCGAAATTTCAAGACTAATTTGTCAAGGAAATGCAGAGGTTTCAAATTTACATAAATGCCGAAAGACGTTTCCACATTATAGGCCTAGTTCTTAAGATGCTATTTCGTGTAATTTCGCTTTGGTTGAGTGTATGCATGTGTACACAAATCAGCCTTCAGCGGAATACACAAATGTACCACCGCAAGGTGTAAATCAACATATACCGTATTAAATACCCTCTACGTGAAAACAACTCGTGCTTGTACGAACAGATTTTTTATTTTTACACTAAAGTCACAACATGTACATCGAGTGATTGAAAAGAAAACTTTTCTCTTTTATTCTTATTTTCAGGATAAACTGAAGTCGCCTTTAAAAAATGCCCTAAGCTTATTCACATAGATTATGTGGAAATGTGGGTTTTTTCAATCAGCAAGACACAATTATAATTACATTTCAAGACAGACATTCGACGACACATAAAAACAAATCGATTAGTACAAGTTCACTACCATACAGTCAGTATTCTGTTCACCAAAGGGTTAAAGCTGGAAGAAAGGCCTATATACGCAGATAATATTTCACTTCCATGTAACATCCTCCTGTAAGATACACGTTTTAACGAGCTTTAATTACCAGAAATGTTTGGTCTGAATTCTTACAAATGCAGTTAACTTAACATGCCACGTATTGAATACCAACCCAAATTTGGTCGTGTTCAACAGTATTCAGGGTGAATTTTAAAACAAATTTAATTGTGTGTGAAGAAAGGTGTTATTATAATTTTCCTCTATGCTGAGTTCCGTTATGATTCTCCCTTTTGCTGACAGAGTTCCGTTAAATCATACATATATGTTCTGACCGGACAGATTTCCCAGAAAATAAATAAACAGCCCACCACAATGTCTACATTTCGAAAGTCGCTAATAGGGAATTCTTGTTCCAAATCTAGTTTTTCGACACTGTGTTCTGCTCATCTGCAGCTCATGTAAATATCATGTATCTTCCAAACATTTATTCGAAATTACAATAAACTGAATGAAAAGAAAACTCTTAAAGGAAAGGACCGGAGAAGTATCACACAGCCTGTAGTAAATATAGTCAGGTTTAAAGATTAAAAAAAAACCAACCCCATCGGATAACTTTTTAGACACTTATCAGGTATGCTTTATCGCCACGACCTCTGGTAGCTGTCATAAGACGCCGACATTTTACCGACCCAAAGCTGGTTGAACGAGGTCATGCGATGAAATGTCAAATCGGGCTGCTGTTCGAGCAGCCAAAAGCTGCACACTGTAGCATCCTGTCAGCTCTTCATTCTGGTCACTACTTCTGTGCACTGATACAAGGGGCAACAGACAATCGTTGGTAATCGAGCTGAATTCGCATCTGTTTTAAGTAGCGTGATATACATTCAAGATAGTCGCCACGATATGGCCGAAACATGGCTTAAAGACGATGTGGCTTTAAGCCATAATCATTCATTCATTTATTTATTCAAAATAGAACGGTAAAGATTTAAGTGCCAAATTCATGTCATATATGCTAATCCGGCTTTTAATAATCCTGCGTTCTCATTGGTCAAAATGATGTTCACAGGTACGTGCCCTTTTACATGGAGGCAGTTATAATTCGAGATTAAAGTGTGTGTTATGATCTACTAAAAACTGGTTGTCTTCAAACAAAAATGATCTAAACCATATTTGTTTATTTATTTATGGTCGTTTATAAATTTTCAAAAAAAAGTCTTTTAACACAAACTGCCCAATACTTCCCCGGTCTTTTCCATTCAAGGAAAAGAAACATTTCAAACGATGCTGACATTAAATAAAAATCAGATATAGTGGCACGGCAATTAAAGAGCTTGCATATCCGAGACCTATGGTGGAAAACTCAATAGATCAAACACAAATTCCAATCCACAAAGATAACTAACGGTCATGGATTTTTAATTACGTAGTTAATATGCACACAGGGCAATAACCATGGAGAATACATCAGCCCAATATATGCAGCACTTTTAGAGACATCACCCTTCGCATTTACTTTAACACTGATTTCACTGTTCTTGGACGCCAACGTAGCATTCGACGCCCGGGATAGGACATAAGATCCCGCTGATCCCGCATTTCTGTTGATGTTTTTCGTGATTTTTACCACTTTCTTATAATTAGTACATGGTACACTAAACACAGTCAGAATAAACACTTACACTTGAGAAGATGGGGTAGGGGAGGGGGATGTTGGCCATGTTTGGGTGGCTTTTTACTGTCTCAGATAATGTTGCATGCATAAAAGTTCAACAGATTTCCGTATTCACCCCACTCCGCGTCGACTACCACGTGTGAGCTACAAGAGGGCGCCCTATAAATGTGCACAACCAAATTACTGACGTAAGGGGATTTCAAGCACGCCCACCCCCCTTCCCATTGGGTAACGCCACAAATGTATAATGTATAAGTTCACAATCTACGCCTACCCCGAAACAGGCACACTTTTTGCTGGTTTGTCTATCTCTGGAGTCTTCCAGTTTCGCAACTAAAATCGACACTCAAAAATAAATTGTTGCGATAAGGAACAATGTACTTTCATTTCCAGTATCATTGATCTGAGAGTTCTCTTTTCCTTTCAAGTAAGAGAATATCTTTTCATCTGGAAATTCAGTACAAAAACATCAGAAACATTTGTAGTTGTTATTTGTTTATGAGTAATAGTTTTTAGCGAGTTACTTGCCTCACTGGAATGCCATGACGCCCCACTCAATCTCAGTATACTGACAGCTAACACGACATCAAATTCAACCTCAGCATACTGGGTTCACTTTCACAAAACTTCGAAAATCAATTCCTAGTAACCTTTCTCGTTAATCACGTCGCGTTGTTTAACACCGGATGTAATACCCCTTCAAGCAAAAGTACATTGACACGAAACATTACAGCACACTCACTCATACCACACTGCATTACACCAGAGAGGGCATTCCACTCAGAAAAAGGACACCCGACATTACTTCCAACCCATTCACACTATATTAACAAACATTATACCACCCTCACTCTTACCACACCAGATAGAAAATTCCACCCAGAAAAGGTCACCCGACATTACGTCCAACCCATTCACACTATACTGACACCAAACATTACACAAACTCACTGATACAACACTGCATCGCACCACACATGACATTCCACTCAAAAAAGGACAACCGGCAATATGTACAACCCAGTCACACCATACTGACATCTAACATTACACCACACTCACTCACACCACACAGCATGCTCACTCACCCATACTACAAAAGACATGACATCCCACCCGATCACAGTATGCTGACACCAGCGCCCAGCCCACCACGTAACTGTCACCGAATATGACGCTCCACCCTGTCATAGTAAACTGGAACTGGATGGACCAGTACTTAATCTATCCCCAGGGCGGTCAGAGAGGGAGCAGCAGCACTGCTAATTTCAAGTTGTTCGTAACGGCGCTACTGGGGTATGAACTTGGTGAACGTCACTGCAGTGCGGTTTACTTGACAATATGATCGCCGCAGGATGGGCTACCTATGCAGAGACCTCAACAGACAAGCACTGAATTGAGATGAATGATATGATTTCTAGATACACTACTATCACAGTATAGGCTTGTGTACATGAAGGCGGTACAAGTCTCAACCAAATGCCAATACCACGGAACACTGTCATTACATGACGGCCACACCACATCCAAGCGTAAACCTACATCACTCTCGACGAAACCAAACGCTCGAAGACATACGTCAAACTTCAGTTTCAAAACTGTCCAAACATTTTTCACACACCTCGCAAAACTTTGCTGTCGGCTGATTTGCAAAAGTGCATTGCGGACAAACTCTAACCAGCGGCTTGTTACTCGGCTCTGCCTGGGCAAGCCCACTTTTACCACACATACTACAAACGCTATCCGTTACCTGGTTACGAAACGTACATGAACTACACGACCATGTTCTGTCAGGCTGCATAGATGGATTACGGTCCAAATCTGGCAAGTCTCCAGGAAAGCTCAACTTCTGATCCAGTCTTTCATAATCCTGAAGCTTATCTTTAAAAAACGCGCTTTTTAGGGCGGCCGCGTTAACACCTCCCGTCGGAAGCACGGAGGAGGAGGATTTCATTCGGGCTCTGCTGTGGCCTCCCAGAAAAGCTTCGGTCTTCGCTTGGCTGCCGTCCTGGGTCGGAACGCCATCACAGACATCGGCAAAGTCTTGGGGAAGTCCGCTACCGGGTTTAGAGCCTCGGGCTACCAGAGGAGGTGGACGATGCACAGACAGCCTTGGATCCAGAGGCGAAACTCCGTTGGGCTTACTATTGACATAGCTTGTTTTTGTTATGTTTTTACTCAGCCTTGGCGGTAACGTTGGAGCTTCGTTCCGTTCTGTATCAAGAGCTTCAAGATCAACTCCTCTTTCTTGTTTTTCGTCATAACTAGATACTCTTCTCGTGTCAGCCAGGATGTCTCCTCTCTCTCCCTGAAAATAACTCTTGCCGTACTTCTGTATCAGTCCGTCTCTCACATAATTCCACTCGTCGCTCAATGAAACGGTGGATTTCAGCCCTTTCATGGATGGCTCTTGGGACATTGTCATCAAACTCGCCGCCGCTAGATGATCGTCTATCGTCCCTTCTTCAAAACATGAGGTCTGCTGAGAAACTGGAGTATCATAATTCTCTGGTGTTAACCTAAACGGGCCAGGTTTAACAGCTCTAGATCGAGATGATGACCCAGATTCAGTTATGTAACCAGAGTCGGTCCTTCTGCCCCGAGACCCGCGGGATTCCAGGCCTACGGGTGCTTTCTGGGGATCTTTACCATCCACCCTTATTACTCCACTTTGCGCGAGTTTGTGCTGCCTAACCGGTAGTTCAACTATATCTGTATCTGTGCCACGGCCAGAAGCCCAACCTTTCGAGAAATGAGATTTACACTTGGGTTTACAATTCTCTACCAGCCATGTCTCTAACATATCCACATCTCCTTGGACATATCGACGGCTTTTCACAATATCGACCAGTGAAAATCCGATTGGAGCCAATCGACGAAAAGCAGTACCGAGAAGCTTGCATTCTGCAGAAGCTACGAACATGTCGAAGGCGACTTTGTGGCACCAATCCACGTTTACTGGAGTTCTTAGCTGAAGCCATTCCGCCGACTTTTTCTCAAATCCTATAATTTCTAAAATGTCCACTGCTCGAGATAGTCTTGCTTCCACTCTCACTTTAAAAAATCCGTTGTATAGCTGAAATATGAAGAGAGAAAAGTTTATAACAAACGTGTCACGTAACCACACTAAAATCACTCTTCTTTTAAAAAATATACACATATTCATAAGAATTCGGTGTGTCCTCGGAAGAGGTTGTTGAAATAAATTCAATCTGGAGAGCACTAGAACTGGTTCTTGACACGGTTGTAATGAGGACCTAAGACAAGAGACAAAGCTTATAGAAATGTCGACTTCTGCAATTGTGATGGCAACCTCTGTTAAGACAGACCCAGTCACAATTATGTGGGTTTCTTAAACTGAGACGAAGCCCCCAGCGAATTCCACCTTTTGCTTCTATACCGCAGAGAAGGGAGATTCGAACATTTCGTACTAGTAACAGAGGTAAGCTGCTCCCCTACATCAAACTAGCAAGGCTGCTATGAAGTAGGATACCTGAACCATACTCACATGATCCCTTATATGATATTACGTGTACTTCTGCACTACATACATGTACTTGGGTGGCAGACATTTTGTTCAGTGCGACAATCCAGTAAGCCGCTCGGGCATACCCATAGCTGTCACATCTGACTGCACCTCGATTTCATGTAGTGCCACCTAGCTCAGTAGCTCTCCAACACCAGCAAGGAGCTATATCACTGGGATTGAAAATAACTGTGACGAAAACAGTGGAAGTTACAGCGGCAAATTTGCATCGTTATCTTGTACACTGTTCCACAGTCATTAATTACTAGCTTTCTTACACTCAGTTTTTTTAACTTGTGTAAAGTCTTTTATCAGATCATGTACCAAAGGCTGTAATATTTGTTGGTAGTCCAAAACAGCAAACAAACAAAAAACATACGGCAGTTTTCAGTTGAATAAAGTATGGAATGAATCAATTTTAACAACTTGTCTTGAAGAGAATAAAGGGTAAATTAAGAACTTAAAAACCGTAGTTAGAGATTAGAATTAACTTCACAGGCTTGAGTGCAAAAACTGGAAGAAACACATACATATTAGGGAAGTTTAAATTTTGCCGACCCGAGCTTTCAACAACACGACAAAATTTTCGTAAAAGTCTGATAGAGTTTCTCCTGTAAGATCAGCGCTACAGTCAGGTTGCATCGAGCAAAATAAAACGGTAACTGTCTGAGGTGCGGAGGCATTATCATGAAACTACGTGTGACATAAGTTTACAAGGTCTGTGCTGTAGCTCTGTGACAGATCGTCCGCACGAAATTTGCCCTGCGAGAGTCTACAACTGGAAAATAATAGCACTTATCACTCTTCTGACGGTATCAAAGCATACCTCGACCATTTATCTGTTTTTGTCGTTTTCTTTGGCTTTCACGATAATCGACACAAAACAAGTAAAATCGAATCAGTGTGAGCAGCATGGTTGAAACCCTATGGATTACGATGATACAAAGTAGTTGTAAATGTGTGGCTTAACTAGTACCAATGCGATACAGAGGATTCCCACCACCTTAACCATTTACATGCTGACTTCGGCTAATGTCTATCCACGCTCTGAATCAGGTCAAAGGTCAGAATGTTTCCTCAGGTCTGGACGTGGTCGGCCTTTCTAGAATGCTCATATGGTTTAATCATGTTTCCCATAAAAGTCTCTGAGCACATGAAACTTCCTCACAAGGCACAAGCGATACATTAATAATCTGACCTGCATTTTCTGCGAAAAGGTAAACGGGTGTTGAAAGAATGTTGCACGGTTTACAGCTGCAGATTACAAGACAGTTGGCTATGGGCTTGACTAAAAATATCACTAAAACATTGAAAACTGGCCATTTTACTTTATATACTTACTAACTTTACACAGTGTGGTTTTGAACGAATTGGAATATTCTTCGATTAGCAACCGGCAACCGGAGTCACTGGCGACTGTAAATGCTTAAAGAAAAGGCCCTTGTCCGTGGTGCTGTCTACTTGGGCGAGTATTCCACTGAATACTTCAATTTACTTCATTGCTGTTTTCTACCCTACTCAAGAATATTTCACTTATACAACGGCGACAAGCATTATGATGTTAGGAAAAAAGAATATTTCAACTGGTTCGCAATCCAGACAGAGTCTTTCGAGCCTGCAGTAGCTCGTCAGGGGAAGATTAGGACTGGAATCTCAACCAATCTGGGACAAGAACGACTGGAGTCAAATTGGGGGTTACTGCTGAATATAAATGCTTAGATCGTTCACATGACCTATCATCTTTCAGCGTTTCTCAACAACTTTACGGTTTTATTAGACGACGTGCATTCTCACTCTATCTCCAGTACACTTCTGAACCAGTTTGTTTTGTTGTGGAATCATGTCATTTGTTTCACACCGAAGGTCATTATTATTCTATAGCGATGATCTTATAGGAAAAACTTAAGCCAGTGGGAATAACTGGAAACTATTTAATCCGTAGTCTGACAATTATTTGACGAATGATTCAGTCATCCCACCTCACCTTTATTTGATGTAATTCCGGTTTCCATGGTGACTGAGCGATCAGCAGGATATATTGCTCGAGTTCCTGGAAAGCCTCTCCTGCCTTCTCCACGTCGAAGTCGATGTCGTCTTCCGCATTGTTCTCCAAAATCCGAGGGATCTTGTTGATGAAGAACCTGTCCTCGTACGGGGCAGTCAGGAGCAGACACAGGATGACCTGCTGAAGAGCCCTCCTCATCTGCTGTACATCATCACCTTGTGGGGACGAGGACAAAGTGCCGTGTAGTTCGTGATACCTCATATAGGCATCCGGCCGGATGTTCTTACACTGCGCATAGTAGTCAGCTCTGCGGTTACTAGAGCCGTCTTTCCTCAACTCCCCATCCGGGGAATCCATCATAAACAACACACTGGAACACAAGGAGTTTGATTATAATAGTTATAAACATGTGTACATTGGCAATAACCAAACAGGTGAAATATAATGATTTCTTACAGTGCAATCCATGCCATTTAACGACTCGAGTTCATGTAGAATTATACTAGTATTTGAACTGTGGGGTATTCAGTAGCAAAGTTTACCATTTGCACCGTTCCCTACATGTAAACAAGGACTCCGGTAAACCACAAATGTTTAACTGTCAGCATGTTGTACGTGTTCAAACGGTGCAGCGTGTTCAATGCTGTGAAAAGGTGAAAACTTCCACCAGTCTAAAACAAAGCCAACAACCTGCGAATGTTTTCCGCGGTTTCCTCCCACCATAACGCCGGCTACCGTCGTATATTTGAAATATGCTTGAATATGGCGTAAAGCACCAATTCAATACATAAATAAACATTCACAATGCAGACAACAATACTTAAAGATGTTCATTTGACATAAGATGACAACATAAAAGCATTTTGTGAAGAGTAACATTATAAATGCTTTCTTCCTGCACCATTGCCAAACAAGCTGGGCTTAGTATTATTTGAGTTACATATACATGTAACATGTTAGACAGTTGTTCGTGTATTCTACGACAAGCCCTCTGTTCCAGGTGACTGGTTCCAGGCGACTGGTTCCAGGCGAGGTCCAGTCATATGCCCTGTTCTGTACCGGTGTCCCTCAGGCCACCCATAATGCTGATCGCCCTCGGCCATGTAGCTAATGGTACATTCTAGAACTTGGAGGTGGTTGGAGGGGGGAGAGAGAATATGCTAAGTATTCAATCTTTACCTGGTTGGAATTCAAAGTAGCATCACTTCTCAGCTGGGTATATTGACAAAATCTGAAACAGGAAATGCAATTCTTTCAACACTGTGAACGAGCTATTGCTACAAGTGACTGCTATGTCACCAAGTAGACATTGTAGATAAGCGCTGATAGGCGAAAACAAAATGCCAACATGGCAGGAAGTTGATCAGATCTAAATTTCCACCATGCAACTTAATTCAAGATTATCCTTCACGCAAGGCCATAATTATTGTGACTGCTATCACTGCACTTTCAGTTTCCTTTAGAGTAAACGGCTTCTATAAACTCATGTCTAATTCATGGCATTTGGGCCATTTGTAGCTTTTGTGAGAAATAGCGCTATCACAGTATAAAAATAGCACTATTTGCTCTGTATAATTCCGTGACAAGTCGAGACATGCGCATAACTTTTTTCCGGCTGATATCACGGTGAGTGTCGCGACACTGGTGTGTTAAAACTTCAATTAATTGTTGCATTGGGTGGAGCTCTAGGGATGATATATAATCACAAGTTACACGCGTGAAACGTCTGTCTCGTAAAACCGCCGAGATCAAAATGGGGACAACTGTGCTTTTATCCACTAGGGCAGCATAACGGATTTTGAAACTGAAAAATGTGCAAGTGAAGATGGTGGAAGTTTGGCGGGTTTTTCCTCTACATTTGTTAGCAAACTCTAGACTTATATAACACATAGGCGATGGATAACTCTAGAATTCTGGTCCGGTTTATTTGTTCATACAGTCCTTTTCACGGCTTAACCTAGTTTCTGAGTGGTGTTTTATACTCAGAGGGTCATGAAATCCAAGTAGGCCTACACAAAACCAGGGTTTTTAAAACCGCCAAGCACAGCTGAAGATGAAAAAAAAAAGACGTTCAACTTGTGCTTCCGTATCCGTCTAATTTGTATATATTGATGACTTAACACAATAGTATTCAGGATCTGTAACATTCAATGCAGCCTTACCCCAGTTTTTCCATTCAATATTTGAACTGGGGATGGGAATGTGGCATATGGGCCTACCCATACAGCATCTCGGCACTAAATGTCCACTATTTAAGGCAGATTTGGTGCACTACGCACAGTTCTGAATGCACACTGCTCAAGCAAATCTGCACCTATGTATATAACAAACTCAAGGTACAGTTGGCATACGTAAGGTCTGAGGTATGCATAGAAGCCTGCTGTAGCTGGTTTGTGGTCTGGCACTGTGCCAGCTCGATGATTAGGATATAAAAATAGCTCACAACAGCGCAGAATATTGTAGTCTTGCAGGTAAAACAAAAGTCATTTAATCCTGCTTGACCAGCCATACTGGCAAAGTGCATACATGTACATACCCGAGAAGAGACGAAAAAGGCTGTGCTCTACACCCAATTAGGCCAATACGACGCAGTCGTGTAAAAGCCGACAGCTTCATGCATAGCTGTTTGACCTAGCTATGGTTTACATGTCGCCGGGAAGTTACTGAGGATGGGGTGAACCTGGTGGTCACATGAAATTCGCTACAGGCAACACAATTGATGTCAGCGTTAGCATGGTCTCATGGCGCCATAAGTCAGCACATTTACATGTAGTGCGACCACGTCATAAAACTGTCCATCAAGGCAATGGATTGTATCTGATCACCCAAACCCACCACCCTTATCACACAACCCCTCTCGACCCTCGATAATTTTGTCATCGTGGTTTCACAGGGGAATTCCCCGGCATTTCCGCGGGCTTTCAAATTCTATACAAAAGGCTCAAAATATATCTGTAATTTGTTTTAATTGTCATTTAAAGATA
The DNA here is from genome assembly GCA_016165875.1 of Acanthopleura granulata. NCBI lineage: Eukaryota > Metazoa > Mollusca > Polyplacophora > Chitonida > Chitonidae > Acanthopleura > Acanthopleura granulata. The sequence goes on along the minus strand of JABBOT010000080.1, from coordinate 44,809,867 downwards.
ATGCGAGCCTAAAACAAACTAGAATGCGAACGTGAGAAACAACCCTCGTTTTCCCAGCCCTAACAATTTGAATGCCACCATATCTGAGTAATTTTGTTCATTTATCCGATATTTGAATTTTATTATTGATTTAATTACTTACGCCAGACTCAAGATGTTTTCACTCATACGACGACAGTCAGCTGTACGGATGGAGGAAACTGGAGTGCCATTGGTAAACTACTGGCCTTTGGCAAGAAAATGACGAACTTTCCCACGTGTGGCGCACAGACATGCATGAAAGACAAGTGATCTTCAGTGCACGTTAGAGAGCACAAAGTCATAGAATGCTTATTGCTACCCATGATCGAGGCATAATGTGGGAAGCAATATAAGCAAATGAGAGTATATAAAACGAATATGAAACATGTTTCTGTTTGGTGAAAATGCAATTAAATATGAACAGGATAAAATTCTAGGCATGTCACGTATAGCCGGTTAACTCAGGAACATATGCGCATATTTTCAATCTGAACCCTGTTTGGATGGGATAGGCCGCACTGATTATATGGTATATATGCGATCCTCTTCCGATGAACCGAATCACACCGCGCATTATGAAAAATAGGAAAGCTATAAATCAAACTTTTCGTGGCTGTGGCTGTACCTCTTAGGGTTGGTAAATTACGTTTGAGACGTTATTCTATTTGATTTGACTTTGAAACTGTTCAAGTGAAAACAGAAAACAGTTCCATGACACCCTTTCCGCATGCCACGGTGACTTTAATATCAGTTTCATCATGTTATCCTTGCTGACGATGCCGCCACAGATCATGTGACTAAAAGCAGATCCGTATCCCATGATGCCTGGAACACAACGTCCTTCAAAATGGCTATAAACGCGCCAAAGGTATTAATGGCTTGTCCAAATCCCGTGTGCGGCTACCCGAGTGCATGATCCGGTTGTTTACGCTGGAATCACTGCATGCAGCCCGGCCCATGCACGCGTATTAATTTCAGACCGGAAAAATGCGCAGATGTTCCAAATGGTTATGATACAGGCTTCACATGCAGGTGAAAGAACTAATTTTTATATACAATTGTGTCTTGGCTGTCGATGTCAGTTTTTTCGTACAACTAAGGAATTGTACAGTTTTTCAAAATGGGACAACATATAAAGCAGTTATCTGAACAAAATCGGACATTCTCAGAATCACAGAATCCCTTAAATATGTACAATTTAGGCTGGTCTGTAAAGGGTATGCATACACAGGATAATAAAAAAGTAAAAAAGTCCCAAGGAAATCTCTAATTTCAGCGGAGTTGTATCCATGGACGAGGTCGCATCTATATGATTTTTGGGGGTAACATCACCACGTATACTTCAAAGTGGTTAAACTTTGTAAATATTGCATACGAACGACAATAAAATTAAGAATGCACAAGGTAATATCATGAGGAGATATATGCAAATTTGCATGCGGTGAAAGCGGATCACATCCGGCGCACAATGACAGGCAATTTTGTCGCAAGTAATTTTCGCCATCTGATCAAAACTTCAAAGTCCTCAGAAAGATTAATAAGACTTATGAATGTCGTGAGTAGAGCACAGACCTTTGCGAGCTGCCGAGATATTATCGCGTCATATAAAACATTACGATTCGTGACAATTTTTGTTCCATGCAATAAAATCGTCTCAAATGTCAATCGTAGGTCCAGGGGACACCTGCAGTTTGAGAGGGGTTTCATTTTCTACCCACAAAATCATGTAGTTGTGCTCCGTTCTTAACAAACCCCGGTAAAATTCCGCTCACACTGAGTTCAAGAAGCTGGAGCTTGCTGGGATTTCATTTAATGTCGGACTTCTGGCCTCACTCCCTCCACAAAAAAGCACATATTTATAACCATCCGCTTTTCCATGCTTTAACGTGGCCTTCACGTATATGTCGTAATCAAAACCGAACCATAACTCGATTTCCATTTACATGGTGTGAGCGGATTAAGTCTTACACAATACCAAGAAAAGAACTGTTTTCCCTTGGGTCACAGGGCGGGGGGATTGGGGATTTACAGTCTGAGCCCTTTATGGAGGTTGATACATGGTCAAGTTCCAACTATGTATTTGGCTTCTCGATGTGCATCGAAGTTTGTGAGATCCGTATAACCTGTTAAGCGTCCAGCACAAATAAGGACAAAATTATGTAAAAGGATCTTACCCAGATTTCTTTTTTCGGAAAAGTGAAGATATCGACATATTGTTCATTACACGTTACACTGACTAACCACGTAAGAAGAAAACCGAATATTTATCTTACAATTACATGTATATTGACTGAAAGACCAGACTGGATATGCCAAAAATTAGAATGAATGATTATGGCTTAACGCCACATCGGCAATGTTTCAGCCATATCGTGGCGAGCCAAAAATGTATACAAAACTGTTGGAAAACACAAACTACGCAGGAGTCTACAACATCTCATGCCATCAGAAACTTCTTGTTCAAAATACATAATAAAGACAGTCACATATATCCGTTACGCATGAAGCATTTGAGGTAACTTTCACCAAAGGCCGTAAAATATTTTTTGTCATAAATTTTATCGTACAATTTGATGTACGATAATTAAAAACGTGGAAACGTGGCGCGTTTCCACAGAGCGTTTTTCTCAAAGAGACGTGTACGTGAGGTACGTCATTTTCATGAATGTGGACCCATTTGCTTTGGGTGTCAACGGCGGGATCCAACTAAAGACAGCTGCCAGGAAACCTCGTAGAGTTCTGAAATGGTCACTGTACAATTTCTCCGTTATAAATCACGTTTATGCCTATATTCTTCAGACAATGCGTCAATATTCTTTCCTTAATTTGGGCAATTATATATCTGTATACACATGAACAGAAGTCAAACAAAGCTCTCCTGATCATCCCGATATATCGGAGATGAATAATATGAAGTAAAAGTAAAAACAAATAATGTTTAGCCAAAGGTGGGAGGTTGGGGTGGTGGCTTTGGGTTTGTGGCGGTCTTCTAAACAGCAATACTGTTCATGTAGGCGTCCAGAGATGTGCCTAACAAAATGATTCCTGGAACATGTCTTCAATACTCATGAGTACTGTATATGTAACGCACTGTCCATCCTCGAGTCGTTTCTGTACACGAAGACGACAAATTAACATTAAATCTGGTACTGGCCACTAAAACAAGTCATGACCAATTGGGTACAAGACTTCCTGCTGCAAATCAGAACACAGTCGAGCTTACCTACATGTTTCACGTCATGAAGTGATTCCTAAGCAAGCCGAATACACAGTGGTGCTCGCATGACATGGGCATGTGTCCTGAACGAGCATATGGCGGCAGCGATAACAACCCACAAGCTTTCGTAAGAAATACATGTAACAGTGCTATTCAAATCCTGCAATGTTGTTATGCAACGACAACAGCTCATCTGGCATACATATTTGCTCACTATCATTCATGTTTAAGCCCTGCTGGAGAATGTAGCTTAGGCGATGATGTAAGTACGTATTTATGTTGGCTTATGTTTTTATATCGTACTCAACAATTTTTCAGTTATATGAGGACGAGGAGCCTTAGAGGGTATACATGCTGTGTCTTCTTGTAGCAGGGCGAGTCGGTGCTGCCACCACAGGAGCATCATGCAGAGAAGACCAGACATGACACCCCACCTTGCTCTAACCCGAGATAATTGGTACGAAACGAACCAGGATTTTTTCCGGATCTCCAGACGACGATGAGTGTGAAGGACATCTGAAATATGTTGTACGGAGATGTTCGTCATGTACTGCCCATAGAACATTACACGGACAAACCACACTATCCCAAACACCCTTTGCAAGATCACGACTTCTCGTCTGGGCCTAAAACCTTGACCCTGACTTGACAAGCCTGACATGCTGTCAAAGAATCTCCACAACATATTGGAAATCTTTCCCTATACTTTGATCAGCCAACACTCCTCTTTACACCGTAAACTGCCTTGCATTTCTTTGTCAGTGTTTTGTCCTTGATCCACCATACACACTATCTTCTTCCCATACCATGATCCACCTCAGAAGTGCTCTTGTCTCTGCACCATGATCCAGATTACACGCCCTGTTGTTCCCGCACCATGATCCACATTGTATGTCCTCATTGTCCCTGCACCCTCACCCACATTCCACATCCTCTTGTCCCTGTGCTGTTCAACATTAAACATCATGTTCCTTCATCCTAATCCACATTCCACATCCTCTCGTCCCTATACTGTTCAACATTAAACATCATGTTCCTTCATCCTAATCCACATTACACATCCTCTCGTCCCTATACTGTTTAACATTAAACATCCATTTGTCCCTGCACCCTGTTTCATATTACACATCCTCTTGTCCCCGCACCCTATTCCACATTATACGTGTACATCCTTGTCCCTGCACCCTGTTTCATATTACACATCCTCTTGTCCCCGCACCCTATTCCACATTATACGTGTACATCCTTGTCCCTGCACCCTGTTTCATATTACACATCCTCTTGTCCCCGCATCCTATTCCACATTATACGTGTACATCCTTGTCCCTGCACCCTCAACCACATTACATATTATCTCCTCATCCTTTTGTCGTTGCACTCTCATCCAAACTACACGTCCTGTTGACAGTGCACCCTGATCCACATCTGACGTCCTGTTGTCCCTGCACCCTCATCCACATTACATGTACCCATCCTCTTGACATTGCACCCTATTCCACACTACACATCCTCACCCTCATCCATATTACACATCCTCACATCCCTGCACCCTGAGCTATCCACATTACATATCCTCTTGTCCATGCACTCTCATTTAAACTGTATGTCCTCGTGTTCTTAGCACCCTGATCCACATTTCACGTCTCTCTCTCTCTCTCTCTTTCTCTGCTTGGGTTAAGCGTCGAACTTATTAAATGCCCTGCACTGTGATCCACATTGCATCTTAGAATGGGTAACTATGGAAAAAAGATTGTAATATATTGCCACCGTTTGAAAACACAGCCTCACCTATTGTAGAGTGATTGCAATATCGCAATATAAATCTGCTTGAAATTGTACTGTAAAGGTACATGATTGAAATTGCAGTTTTTGCACCGTAGATATGTTCTGTCGAATCAGATCCAGTGAAACTTGGACTTATCTGAAGAAATCCAGCTAAAGCTCTGACAACATTCAGTACACTAAGGAACAATACATGATGATATATGTTATCAGTTATTACCAACATTGTACAGGTACAGTTTTGCTTCCTGGGTCCATACGTTATCAACCTTGTGATCCAAAACCAGGGGTGTTTAAACAATATAGATGTAAGACATACAATCAGACAAATCGGTACACATGTGAATTTACTTTCTAAACAATGGGGAAAAACTATGTTTGGGACAGAAAAAGTGGCAATATAATAGTACAATAGAATATCTTCGGTGGATAGGAGTCATGAATATATGATAAATTAAAGTCCAATCTCAAATATGAACTAGTAAAACTTGGCTGATAACAGAGACCATACACTTATGCATTTGTCTGTACATGTACATACAGTATGTGCACTGCACTACCAGGTACTTCCTAGTTACAAAGAACTGTATAAAAAGGAAACACGTATACATGTGTATGTTTTATTAGACCAGGATATAGATCCTTAATAGTGGCACAAGGAGTAGATGTATATTACTACATGCATGTGCATATACCATGTTGAGAACAGGCCTTTGCTCCTAACAACTAACCTAGTGTCATTTGGTTCCACATGTAGTGTTGATGACATAATGATAACAATCCTAAGAAATTCAAAGATCAAGAGGAAAAGATCTAAGGAAAGGGAGAGAGTCGCCTTTTTGTTATGGCCACAATCTATTACATGTACATCCTGTGATGCCCAAGACTGAGTCCATGTTTCAAGTTTCATGAAGTGAGGATAAAATGCTATGTAGCCAACTATGAATTCTAATCACACAAAAAGTAGACCAAACATTATCATCCAGTTTTCTTTTTGGAGAAGTCCACCAAACTTTATAACAATGTATGAATTTTGGAGACAGATGGATAGACAGACAGACAAATAGTCAAAGTTGATCCAGGGGGAATTACCAAATGCTTTGGAATTTATGAACTTCTTTTTAAATGGAAAACAGAGAACAGCTTTGATGCCAATAAAATCAAGTTAAAGCACAATGACATAAGAAATGTAAAGATCTTAAAAGAACATATAATTCTGAGGGCACATGAACAACTGATATGTGTTTTAGATAGCTACATGTACATTGAAAAATTCTACAAAACACCTAATACATCAGGCATTTAAACTAGCCTGCCTGTTCATTAATACAGATACACACTGCTTGAGATTTCCAGTGACATCTTCCACACACCCACAGGTACACATTTGTTTTTGAGATTTCCAGTGATGTCTCTTTCACACACCCAAACGTACACATATGTGTTGGAGATTTTCAGTGACATCTTTTTCACATACCCAAAGGTACACACTTGTACTTGAGATATCCAGTTAAGTCTCTTTCATACACCTACAGGTAAACATTTGTGATTTATATCCCCACAGTGACTTCTCTTTCACACACCCATAGTTAAACATTTTTGATTCAGATTTCCACAGTGACATGTAGTTTTGTTTCTTTCACACAAAACTACACGAGCACATTTGTGCTTGAAATTTCCAACATGACAACATGACGCTTGAGTTCAGCACAAAAAAAGAAAACAAATTATCTTCTAACATCAAAACCTACCAGTGGCCATCATACCCAAATGTGTGTATCAATGACAGGGTCTTACTGTCTACCAAGACTAAATCATAAAAATGTTCACCAGGAGTTTTCTGTTGTGGTAATAACAATTTTGAATGACGCAGAACTGAGGCAGCTCTCGTTACTTCTCAGAGCTCTCATTCCTGCTCAAGGAAGGGCTATAGCCTCACAGGAATGGCTTTAGGGAGTGGTTCTGGGCAAGTAGTTCTTATTCGACTCATCTGCTGTACATGTGAACTACCAGTACATGCTCCTATACATAGCCCATACTTCAGCCTTTATTTAGCCAGACAAGTAGGTTAGCAATGTCGCGTTTGATTTACACCACATTTTCATATCACTCATATTATGTTTCCTCACATGCACCTGATTCAAGCCAACTGATATCACTATCATTCTGCACTGTACATAATACATGTCTACACATACAGCTGTAATGTGGAGTTTCTACCCACAGATGTTTAACCTCCACCAGTCCACTTGTCTTCTCTGGAATACTTTTCCCATAGTTACGTGGACATGGGGTGACAACTGGGCAAGATAGGGTGGAAAAAAAATATAAAGGAGCTGCTAAAGTTCATACTACATGTACTTCACCAATACAGAACTTCTTGCAGTCTGGTCAATTCTGAATTATTATGCACAATATTGTGAAAAAATATACTGCATCTCTCACCAACCATGTCAAACAATAATATAACTTTGAATCAGGAATATATTAATTTTGTTTTCTGCATACCTGAGAGACAACTTCCAGATTGGTATTTTTGGCTGTAACAGATTTAGAAATGTTATTACAAGTGTATGTGTCTGGTATTGAGAATCCACACACACATGTGAATCAACAGTATCGTCAGTAATATGAGTACACTGGAGAGGATTGGTCCAGCACCTCACTTAATGTTTTCAGACCAAAAGTGAAATGCATACTTTAATCAGCAAATCTGCCTCCAAATATCATACAAAAGTATCATGAGTTGGATTGTGTCCCACATTTAATGTGTATATCATGAGTTGGATTGTGTCCCACATTTAATGTGTATACCATCACAAAAGACAATGTCATTCATATTACCATGATTCCAACAAATAAATAGAATGTAATATGTCAGGCTAGCACCTTAAAAGGGCTTGTCACAATGAGGCCTAAAAGGAACATGTGTGATTTAAAATTACAGGCACACTTGCACACTTTACTCCTTTCAACCTTCAGTTTCAGAAATTAGTATTTGCTCTGAAAGTTCAACTAACAAGTGCGTCTTTAGACACAAATACCAGTCATAAAATGTTAAATTTGGTGACGAAAATAACTCTTTCTGAAACTGCTTCCCAAACAAACCTGAAAACATTTCCTTAAATCAATATAATCTAGAATCAGGAAAAAGGAGTAACTTGACATTTTAAGGCATGTACAGAAAGAAATTAAAAAGTGTTCTATCATTTTCACTATGCCAGTGGCCAATTTGTCAAACACTGTACAGAGTGCAGTTCAGTTATTGGTTCAAACTATCCAATAATATGCACAAAAATGTGAAATAAATAAGCCATCTGCTTGTTTACATGCAAAATGATGCTTTGAACATGTAATGTACACGTGGATATTATGTATGTTTGATTAACTAACAGTGATGAACAGGTAATGGTTTGGAGGACAAAAAATACAACAAAAAACAAAAGTATGTACCACCACCAGCCTGGTTACATGTATTTCACTATCCCTCTATAAAGGGAGGTAAATCTTGTAACATAGGTACATGTACAGTACAGGGCACTATTATTACATGTACTTCAGTTACAAGATTTGCTTCCCTTTGCAGAGGACTGGTGAGTTCCCACATGTTGTCTATTGACAGGCCAAACAGAAAACAATATGTAGTTTATCAGCGATCAGTCACTGCTGAGTCACATGTTCAACCAAACAGAAGGTGCTGTGTAGACCAGTAAGGCTAAATAAAATTCTACACATGCTGTCACATAAAAACCCTTAGCTGATGCTGTCTAACTGAATACGGATTCAACAGGTCAAAATTGATATAAACAGAAAGACCCACTGCATTTACCTTACATGTAGTTACCATATTGAATTTTAGAGATTAAACACAGCACAATATACATTATAACTGCTTGTCAACATCTGTCAGTTTGAAATCAATTGGTTATCTGCATTTATGTTGGCCCGCCATAACCAGATCTCACATACTAATAATTTGGCAAAACATCCTAAATACTTTGGAAAAATATGGAAGGACATGATCATATGCTTCTACATCTTGCTGTCTGTAATGCCATTTATAAAACAGTATTATACGGCACACAAGAATAAGTATAAATAATATCTATAAACATTACAACAAATGAATGTATTTGAACTGCTGATATCTTACACGTACACCATCCTTGCACAACAGAGATCTATCACTGTACCTATTATGACACCTGTTTGGAGAGTAAATCTATATATAGGCTGCCTGCTCCTACAAGGATGAATGAAGATCAATCCATACTAATCATCTGTTCTTCTTTGTTATTGAGAGGTCAAAACTGTTCTTGGATACATGAATAATGATCAATACTCAAACTGACGCCAGCTGAGATATCAAGCCTATCAATAAATACCCTATAATTCCAAAAGTCCTGTTGTACAACCTAAACGTACAATGATTAACACTGGACTGTCTGTTTACTGCCACAGCCCACTTGTCATTTTATCCACTTCCATATAGCTAAATAATACTGGAAATAATCATTAATTCCACTGCCCACATCAAAATATTATGATGAGAAACAAGGAGTGTAGTGTCATAAGTCTAATATAACAGGAATATGTCTAGTATAATAGGGCCTATATTACACAAACCCATCATCTCTGTTAACAATTCTGAAACCTTCTCTACAAGTTATAAATATAACATGAACCATATACCCTTAAATATCAACATATCCTAAATTCCCAACCCCGCAATTATGAAAGATGGTGAGGTGTAGCACTAGAATCTGCAAATACTAACGACCACTGATCAAAATAATGAAAAATGCGTCTAGGATTAGACCAGACTAAACCTGACAAGAGTAGATTAGACAAGGGCTGCTTCCACCTTAAACGTCACTGTCCTCAGCTAGTATGTTGACCTGATCAGCTCCACAAACATTGCACAGGAATTGAAAGGTGAACATCATATAATCCTGTTCATGAATTTCACAACTATCAATTCAAAAAGGCATGGGGTAAAACAAATACTGGGTTACTGACTCTCGGAAACATCCTACCGTGAGGTAGTAAAATGCATATTGGCAATATTCTCACGGTTCAGCAATAATAACGTCACGAAGTCTCAGCCAATGACGGGGGTACCCGGTAATGCTACATTATCGTCCTTTCTTTTCACATTTAAGATAATAACCGCCACCGATCGGCTTTTAAAATGTCAGGTTAGAGATGTTTTTACCTTACGACTTCTCTAAAATCATTTTGGTCCCATAAAATCTGACAAAATAAGGACAATTGTACTTACAACGCAGTAATCCTGTGACACAGAGAGCTCAACGCCCTACAAGCCTCGTTTTGGATTACAAAGGGGAATCCCCCTGCAACGTCATACATGCTCAGCAACAAAACGATAAGTACCATAAGCCGAATTGGCATTGGAGCTCTCTCGCGAGATTAACGCTCTTTGGGCGAGACATGAGTGGGAGCTCTCGCAAGGTAATGCAAAATAACGCTAAAAAGACTTGGTTTCCGGTAGTCGCTATAAATTAGAATGTTGTTGTTGTTGCGACTACCGGAAATAAAGTCTCTCTAGCGTTATTTTGACTGGATAAAATGCTATAAATTGTTTTATTTCTATACATGTATGAAATTTATGTAGACCATAATAACCTTACTGCATGCTAATAGCGTAACACTGAGCTTTTCTCTTTTAAAGGAGAAGAAAACATAAAAAATGATGCCAAAATCAGATGAAAGAGCGTGACATTTTATTTGGAGATATAGACTTTAATATTTATTTTGATTTTTCTCTTTGATGAGAAAAGAGTATGTGAAAGTATTTATTGTATGGTGGTTAATTGGGACCACTTATTGGTTTAGCGTAATAATGTTATAAGTGACGATGTTACACATATTTAATGCATTTGCACTAGAATTTGTTCAACCAGGATTCTGAACATGTTTATATTTCTAATATATTCCTAAATGGCGCATTGTTTTGAAAGACCAAGAAGTACATTGATTTCCTACAAAGTTCGCGGTACACATAGCAGCTTACCGAACGCAAGGACCAAAGCTATCATTGCAGACAGTATGATAACAAATGATCAAGTGGAATACTTTAATACAGCTTTCAGGTGAAATATTGTGGTGTTTGAATTATTTCGTTTCGCGTAGGTTTTACGGCAAGGCGGTGAGTTTATCTACCAAAATCTAAATGGCCGGCCTTAGAGTTCTAGATCTAGATTGGATACTCTATAAATCTCAATTTTGAGACACTAAAAAACTATTATCATTTCCAAAGCCTCTGTATACACTATACATCAGCCATGGGAAAAAGGGAGGTGCTTCTTGTCAACACCCAGAGTGCGAGCCTGTTGTTCTTTTGCTTCATCTTCTCCTCCTTCTTCCTATTATTATTATTATTGTTGTTGTTGTTGTTATTGTTATTATTATGAAATGTGGCGCTACCACTAAGCCCGCGCAGCAGATAGTCGGCAATCTCCGTGCATAAAATTAGTTTAGTTTCAATATGGCGGCACCCTGTGAAAGTGGCTAAAAAATGCTGAAAATCTGTTATTTAACAACGATTCAGGTACTTATTTGTGTTTTATTCAATGCTAACATAGAAACAAGAAGCCATGGGACGAATTAGCCAGAGAAATTGTTATGTTTGACACTTCGTATGTGACTGGGGAATGACTTTTCAGTTGTCAGTCAAAAGTTGACCACTTCATATTTCGAGACAGTCATCAGGATTCACTGACAGATTTGTCCACATCTCATACCGTTTTGCTGGCCGCTTCGCCGGCTATTATTATTATTATTATTTTTGTTGTTGTTGTTTTTGTTGTTGTTGTTGTTCTTCTTCTTCTTCTTCTTGTGGTCGTCGTCGTCGTCGTCATCATTATTATTATCGTGGAATGCTTTAAACAATTTTCATCATTCAGAAGGATAGCCTTAGTCTGCATGCCATTGCTGTTACATGTACATGGGTTAGTATATGACTCAGAAAAGCCTATAGACTATATACATACCTGAAACTGGGTCGGTATACGGCTCATGAAACCTGAGTGAAGCCAATATACATACACTGTACATGAAGATCACGTGGATCTGTCTGTGTTGCATTGTATGTATCAACATCGCTATCACCAGAATATACATACATTTTGTGAACAGCGTATTATATTATGCTTAAGTAATTATGCAAATCTATACAGGTCTACGCCTGTACACCGTTTGTATGGCTATTTACCTCAGTCATATACCACATACAGTATCAGAAGTACTTTCCAAAGTTTATGCTTTGTATCATATAAATATATGCATGCAGGTATATCTAGTATATAGTATAATGACATCAGTAGATCCGACGTTTTTGCGGGTTTGTATAACGGCCTCTGTTGTCCACAGACTGCTGAGGACGTATATGTGGCAGTCTGAGAGGGAATCAGTTTTATCGACATATCCATTAGAGATAGCCACGGGTGCCACGAGACCTGACGTATATACATATATATATATAGGCACGTAAACGAATAGCCATTTTAATAAATAAAAAAAACTGACAATGGAGGGAGCTTAGCGTCATTTTGTGGGTACCCTGTTTATTTGCAATGAGAGAATCTCTGTCGGTAGCTGTATTCAAAGAGAAGGTTCAGACGTACATTTGTTATGCAAATTTAAATAAATACACTCCCTATACTTATTTGAACGGATGTCGCTTCTCAAATGTGAAAGTTTTCGGAAAGTAAGTTTGGCAGTCGAGTTCCGCCTGATCACACGCAGACACAGTTGACCTGTCCAGGCCAGGTTTGACAAGTCGTGGTCCTATGTTTCAGAAACTTATCTGGTGAAGACCGAGTCAAAGTGGACTAATTCCAGCAAGCACAAAGCGTTTAAATTACTCAAGTGTGAGCACGCGCGTGAAGGAAGTGACGGCTTGAGATCGACTGTTGAATTCGACCTGGCACTACATTATATAGTTAGCATAATCCTATGGCATACATCATCCGTGCCAACCAAAAGTTTCCCTATTGTTTGTGTTTTTCAAGATACCTAAATTAAATGGCTTAATTTTTAAATATAGCAGTAAAGTTTTTTTCGGGGGGGGGGGGGGGCAGCCCTGAAAGATGTCAAAGTCCTCTTCGTTGTGACAATATGTTCATATGTCAAATTCGTCACAGCCAAGGTTTCTTGGCTAACCGGAACTATATGCTTATGAATATTTAGTATTCCTGTACCTTGTGATGTTGTCTCAAAAAAATGTGCCCTTGAAGAAAGCAGCTAGGTACATGAAGCCCAGCCGTATTGGTTGTGACCTGTGATCCTGTCCAGGTTATCGTCCTATTCATGCCGCATACTGCGATCGTTTTGTCACGTACCTTTCTTTACAAACATGTCAGTTTTGATCTTTTCCAGAAAACAATTCATCATATAGAGGACAATAAAGAAACCAGTATACATTTACTACGCCAAACCGGATCTTAGTGCATTTTTCTTTTTCTTGTTTTTCTTTTTGTTCTTTTTTTCAAACCCAGAAATCTGTAGCACGCGGATGCATGATGGTTCAGTAAGAAGCGCAAGTTCACTTGATCCTGGGGGACAGGAGGTGAGGGTTCAATGCTGGCCCCTGATTTGAATTACTATATACTTCCTCAGTGTTTGTTACAATGTTGGTGACAATAAGTGGTGGATGGCGCGCGTGTAGAGAGGTTGCGCGGCCGATATTATGATCATTGAAGATCATGCGGTCTGCCACGAGTATGGAGAGTATGGAGAGCAAGTGTATACGTTATAAGTATATTGTACTTCGCGCCTGAAAATCGCCAGAAACTTACTATAAAGCCGTGATTTATTCTGTGTAATTTGCTTTTATCCGAACCATTCCCATATTTAGCCGAATTCAGATAGTTCTTAAGGCACGGTATCCCCACCTACTGGGCATGCACATGCTATTCAAACCCCGAAACGCCTGGAACAGCTTTTCTGCACCTTCATAATGTCAAATGTTCTCTTTCATGATGCGACAGGGGTACCCTTGACTGAAAAGGACACTGGGTAGTTCGATCCATTTATTATTATTGATTAACCTTAACTAGATTATCCATTGAAATCTCTGAGCACAAGCCTTCAGTTAAACATCTTGTTCAAATCAGTGGTGCGCATTTAAGATGGATATTCTGATTGGTCAAACATGTCCTTCTTTCAGGCACTATTTTATTCGAAACGTGGTCATTTTACTTGAACTGAGCTCGAAGTACCCACCAAATGTGCCAGAGTCAACCGTGAAGGAATGAACGAATGAAGGTTTAGCGATAATTTGTTTCTAAGAATTAAGAGTTATTTGTTTATCTCATTGGTGTTTTACGCCGTACTCTAGAATATTTCACTTATACGACTACGGCCAGCATTGTGATGGAAGGAAACCAAACAAAGCCCAAGGACCGTCCGCAAGTTGCTGGTAGGCCTACCCACTTACAGCGAGAGATGAAGCCAGTCAGAAATTAACTCATAGCAACCGTATTATTTAGAAACTCCTGGTGTTGTGTTTGCAGATTATAATGTATCACGTCATTCAGTGCATTGTACTTGTATACTCAATTATTTATGACAAGCCTGTCACGTGATTTGTATGACCTCAAATTTCCTTGTTTTTGGCCGTGTGCAGAATTTTTCGTCCATTGTCCATCCTTCACATTGGCTCTCATCGAAGTCGATATCTAACTCCTGGCCTACAGCTGAGGACTAGGCCACGGAGGCCCCTTAGGAAGAGTTATTGTAAAGATATTTTACCAAATTAAACCAGTCTCGCAGGAAAATAGGTCAGCAGCGCGTACCTGGTTTTATACAAGTAGGGCTAACAACCCGAGCCATCTTGTGATCAGTAGCATAAATTAATTACTAGTATCATGTGAATGGTAAGGAAAATCAATGGGCACATGAAACCTCACGACGCAAACTCCACACAATTGTGCCATGTATGGATTTAAAAGAAAATAATTTACTAGAAGAAATGCAAATAGCAATCTTGTTAGATACGAACAGCTGTAGAACGATATCAATGACAACCACAGCTAAGCCTGGAAGACACTGGCATCAGTGAAGCGACTCTATTAAGACATATCAACCCATCTAGCAGACAATCTGGTAGCCAGACCGACGAGAAGTTTAAAATTTAACAACTACAAAGATATCCGAATACACACCAGTTGGTAGTAAGCCAACGAGTTGCAATAAAGCCACGGCACTCAAATACTTTTTCTTGTTTTTGTTTTGCAGACTTCCTATTAGTACCAGGTTATTTGTCCGGCTGTGTAGATAACCCCAGACTGTACAAATTTTGCCAGATCTGTCCAAATTAAAAACTTAAGTGCAGAGAGAATTCTCATTTGTTTTCGATCTTTTGACACGGTCTCATAAGTCGCCCTGTGGCCGGTTTCTCAAAGGCATAGTGTTTTGGCATTAAGTGCACATGACTAGCTACAATGACGACTCACCTTCTTTTGTCCTATATGTCATGGTATTAAGTACACATGACCAGCTACAATGATGACACATCTTCTCTTGTGTGGGAGGACATTGGCGTTGAGCGCTCATAACTAGCTACAATGATGACCCATCTTCTCTTGTGTGGGAGGCCATGGCATTGGGTGCTCCTTGACAAGCTGCAGTGATGACTCATCTTCTCTTGTCTGGGAGGTTAGGACATTTAATGCACATGACTAGCTACAGTGACGACTCGCCTTCTCTTGTGAGGGAGGCCATGGCATTAAGTGCACGTGACTAGCTACAGTGATGACGTCATGGTATTAAGTGCTCTTGACTAGCTACAGTGATGATTCATCTTCTCTTGTCTGCGAGGACATGGTATTAAGTGCACTTGACTAGCTACAGTGATGACTCATCTTCTCTTGTGCGGGAGGACATGGCATTAAGTGCACGTGACTAGCTACAGTGATGGTATATCTTCTCTTGTCTGCGAGGACATGACATTCAGTGCTCGTGACTAGCTACAGTGATGACTCATCTCTTGTGTGGGAGGACATGGTATTAAGTGCACGTGACTAGCTACATTGATGGCTTATCTTCTTTTGTCTGGCAGGACATGGTATTAAGTGCTCGTGATTAGCTACAATGATGACCCATCTTCTCTTGTCTGGGAGGACATGGT